>VZTF01004747.1:0-252353 GCA_013397755.1 Cnemophilus loriae
GTAGGCTCCCTTCAGGTACGGGAGGCCTTGCTCACTGTTTTTTTTTTTGACTATTCTCTGTCAAGGAAATGAGTCGAGTTTCCTTGTCAAATATAATAGGCTTTTTTTATATTCAGGCTTCTCTGGTGTGGGATTCATACTCAGAGACTGGTATTTGTGTCTGGATGCTTCTGGAAAGTGGGTGTAATCCCTGGATGTATGAAGAAAATGCCTATTCTTCACCTCTTAGGCAGTGGTAGCGGTGCAGGTGAAGGTCAGGCTGGACCGGCATGGCGGCCTTTTCACCAGTTCACCGGTGGAGCTGGTGCCAGGGTGAGCCCGGTCTCTAAATTTTGCCGGCATGCCTCGAGGTGTGCATCATAAGATTTGTGCTTGTTTGAAGGACAGGATTGAGCTGGTCTCCTGTGCAGTGAGCGTCAGGTGACGTTCTCTTTGTTGCACGTTGCTGACAGGGAGTTCTAGAGTAATACAGACATGCTGGGTAGAGAAGGCACAGAAGATTGCTTTCCTTTCAAACACGGAAACTGGTAAAATATTGTGGTTTGTCTCTCACTGCCTGTGTTCCCTTCAGCCCAGGGAGGCTGTATGGCGCTCATGACTTCTTGCCTGTGTTGGTGTATGTGCTAGCCCAGTATAATATGCTGGAGCTGGAGACTGAAGTAGAATACATGATGGAGTTGCTGGATCCATCCTTGCTGCATGGAGAAGGTAATCCATTTTTTTTATTTTTTACGAGAACTGTGTGAAGGACTGGTGAGGGGGTGTTCTTCTTCACAGCACAGTTGCTGTTACCCTTGTTCGAGTAGGAATCCTATCAAGGGAAGACCTACTGGAAGTAATGTTGATAGTGTAAGAAAAGAATGTCATAATCATTTCCACTGTGCTGGGTAGCTTGTAGAGCACAAACCGTAGAGACCTGAAAATCTGCTGCTGTGTATTGCTCTATGAGCAAATACGTTGTTTCCACCCTGTTTTGACTTAGCAGGCAAACACCTGCTTTCCCATGACGTTTTGTGGAAGTTTTCCAAAGCTGCGGACTATTACATCTGAAAAGACCTGGAATTGAGTGAGGCGACTGGGTGGAGGTGAGAGGGCAGTAAAACGTCCGGTGCCTGACAGCTCGGCGAGGGGGGTGATAGTCCCAGCACGAGCTGACGAGGGTGGTAATTTTGTCCTGAGGTCGCTTTTTCCATGCCGAAGAACATTTTTTTTTGAGGTAAAATGATGCGCTGGAAAGCCTCCCTGGACAGTGCCCCGCGGCTCTGCGCCTGAGAAGGAGGAGGAGGAGGAGGTGAGCGGCGGCGTGGGAAGGGGAGGGGCGGGAGGCAGTGCGGGGCTGCGTGTGTGAGGCGGGGTTGAGAAGCAGGGGAGCGCTTGCAGTTGGGACGGACAGATAGTCGTGACTCTCGCAGCAACGTGAGCTATTTGGCAAAGCCCTGAGTTTTACTTCAGGAATGTAAGTTTTCCTGTAAAGCGGTTTACTGCTCCGTGAGTGAAAAGTACATCGCCGTTCCGAGAAGTGCAAAGCTGTTTGCCGCGCCTGTCCCTCAGTAAGGGCGGTGCTCGGTTGTTGCCGCTCTGAGGTGATGGCTGCCTCCAGGTCGCTTTGTCAGAGACAAGGCTGATCAAATGATTTAACGGGCAGCAGCTGGGTGTGAGCAGAAACCTGAGGTAAGCCTTGTGACCGGGGCAAGCAAATAATGCATTTCGGGGGTTGTTTAAAAACATCTGAGACGACGCCAGCATGAATTAAACCTAAAGATGCTTGACTCTGCCCAGTGCTCAGATGGGTTTTGAGACGTCTCCGCTTTGCTGCTGGACGCATCAAGTCTTTTTATTCAGAGTATTCCAGACACACAGCAGTAAGTGATTGAACTGGAGAAGCCGGAGCTGTGGCTGTTGCTAGGGGATAACTCCCAGTACAGTACGGGGAGTGAGCACCGCGCCGGCACGACATGAGGCAGTGGGCGAAAAGCGAAATGTGGGGTTGCACAGAGGGGTGAGCCTGAGCCCCACTGACTCCGGAAGGCCGGCTGGCACATTGCTGTGTGCTGAGCAAATCACTATTGGAGCAGCGTCTAAGCTGGTAGAATTAAAAGAAAGATTAGTTTTGGTTTTTTGTTTTTTGGTTATTTTGGGGGTTTTTTTTGTCTTTTTTTTTTTTTTTTTTTTCCTGGATGCAGCTTTGTTTTCCTACTTCTAGCAGGTTTTGTGAAGGAATGCCGTGCAGCCTTTTAAATGTGACCATGTCACTATGGTCTTGGTAGGAAAAAAAAGTGTTATTTTCTGGTTTTCTTGGCCTGACGAGAGCAAAATTGACAATTTTATTGAAATCCGCTGGAAAAGGGCACCAAGAAAAGGGTCTTTAATCAGCGGCTTCTTTAATTTGCAGCAGCCGGTGCCTCCAGCCGTCTCTTGCTGCGTTCCCAGTGCCCGGCGTGGCAGCCCGCACAGCCCGGGGAGGCAAAAAGTGCCCGCCTCCTCGCCTGTCTGGCTGAGGTGTTGCTGTGCTTAGCAGCTTCTATCAGGGCATCGCGGCCCGTGTGTGCAGTCCTGGCCGAGAGGATGACAGGGAGAGCTGTACCTTTAACTAAAAAGGGGTGTTCGTTGCTCCACTGCAAACCTCAGTGCAGAGCCTGGGGCTCAGTGCATGAGAACAGAGTTCTGTGCACTGCACGATCAGTCGTAGGAACTTTGTAAAGGACTTGCTTTTTAATTTTATTCTTATTCCTGAACTTTGTAAGAGAGAAGAGTCTTTTATCTGTCTGAACCATGAGTGGCTGTTCAAAGAGATGCAAGCGTGGGATTGTCAAATTTGCCCAGACTATTTTTAAACTCATCACGGGCACTCTCAGCAAAGGTAAGGGAAAACATTTTAGTTCATACTGTTCTTCTGTTCTGTTATGTTTGTAGGGGGAGTTTTGTAGGCTTGAAGGAGGTTTCTGATAGGGTTTATTATTTGTCTCTTCAGAGGTGTTCTGGTTTAATTCTGGGAATTGGCTGCTCTGAAAGAAGTTGCTGTGTGCAGCGAAGATTGGAGTTGTGCTGGAAAGCCTTATGTAACTGTTTCTACATTGTGTAGTTTGTAACCTGTATTTATCAATCTGCCCTGGCTGGCAACCGTAGTGAGTTATTTCAATGTGTTCGGAGATGTGTTTGTGAAAACAATTGACGTGCAGCCTACAAAATTTAAAGACTTCCTAACTGTCAGTAACGGGTATTTCTCTGTGTCATTTTATGCTTTACTGTCTCTGCTAATTTGAAGCATGTGTGTACCTTGCTTCAAAATCTAGGTCATTGCTTACTGCATACGTTTGAAATACCTTTTGCTTATCTAAGTTTTGCTTGTCACTTACACCCTTCGTGCTTTCCCCTGTGAAAGTGAAAGAGTACCAAACTTATTTATGCTGTCCTCTTTACTAAAAACAACAAACAAAATTAACTGTCTCTTCTTCTTTGTAGTCTAGTAGTTCCTCAGTTGGTGTCCTCAGGTAAGTTATGTTATTTTTGTTGGCTGTTCCTTTCATCATACTTCTCAGCACGTCTCTGGCAGCTAATTATGTGAGTATCGGCGATCTCTGTGGAAACTCCTGGCAACAGTAAATACAACTATACTTGAATGCTGCTCGCCTGTTGAAATGTGGTCAGTTCTTAGGTGAAGGTCAGACTTCTCTGAGTTTTGTGTGTTTGGTTGGAGGCGGGGGTGGTTTTGGGAATTGATAATAGGGTTCGAGCTAAATTATTAGCAGAGATAGTTGTATAAGGCTGAAGAGTCTCTGTTATGATGCAATTTTTTTAAATACAAAGTCAAGCTCTTTTTAATGTGGTCATAGTTGAGGAGCAAAAAAAGAAACTTATTTTTTCATATAAGTTTAGAATTCTTGGAGGTGTGTGGCTGTGCTGGCTGTCTGGAGCGCATGCACGTGCTCTAGTATGAATTTTAATATTTAAGTTTTTCCTTAGGATAAACTAAAGCAGGCTTAGGTAACTTTTAAAATAGCAAACATAAAAGTGCCAAGAACTGTTAAGAGCAGTTTACTTTTGCAGAAACTGAAAATTTATTCAATCTGTCTCTGTAGAAAAGAAATGTAGTTCTTAGACAGCTTTCTCGTATTAACATTACTGACTTGCAAAAGAAATCTGCACCAGAAAAATGTCTCTTTCACATTAAGAATACCGGACAGGTTGGTTGGTTTTAAAATCAAGGTTGGTTTAAAGTGACATCTGTGTGTACTTAATTCTTCTTCTTCCACTTTCCTCCGTATCATCCATATCCTGCCAAACACCAGCAGAGGAAAGAATAAAGAATTGTAAAAGTCTGTCATACAAAAGAGCTGATAGATTTTGGTTATAATTCATGATTAATGCCAAGATGTCTCTCTTACTATTAAAAACAAGTCAGAAAAACAAATTACTTGTCATGCACGCAAGAAAAGGTAGCGGTGATGTCTGCAAGATCTCGTTTTCTGCAGCATGTCAGTATGGTGAATTTGGTGTACTTGTGCTTTTTTTCATGAGATAACGGTATGCAGCGCATATGCTATTATAATCACAAGTGATCGATCGTAAGTTTTGTGCTGTTTGTTTGACCTCCACTGAAGGCAAGAGGAAACTTGTGTTCTGGTTGTGTTTCCCCACGTGTTCATCTATAGCAGTTCATCTAATGCGGTGCTTTCCAGCAGGCCTTGTGTTTCTTGACATAATAAATACAATAATAAAGTGAGACTGCCACGGTTGCCTTTGCTTTGGCAATGGGATAGATGAAAATTTGAGTCCGACAACAGAATAGCACTGTATGAAGAGCTAGAAATTAAAGTATAAAATGTCCAAGGCCTGTTTCCCCTGCCTCCTGCTGCCTTCTGAAATGTGCCAGCACTGCTCTATCGTAGTCACTGCAGCCAATGCAATGGTGTTGTACAGTTTTACCCATCTCTTTCCCATGCCAGTGTCTCACTTCAAGCTGTTTGGATGAGATAAGAGTGTCTTCCTAGGTTTCAAAGAATTTTAAACTCTGATAAACTTCCTTTTTTTCCCATTCAGCTTGTGTTTTGAACTGAGAGAACCTGATCCAGGAAGGAATAAACCACATGAATTAGTTTGTTGCACAGACATCAAAGACCTGCTATAGTTAGAATAAATGTTTCTGTATTGTTACCTATGAAAATCTTAACTAGAAAGGAAGTGATTAGAAAAAATATTGCTCAGGATTGTTGAATTTAAAAAAAAGTATCGATGTTTGTTTGCGTGTTCATCCCAGAGCTTATCGTTTAGTATTTCTTTTAGTAAAACTTCTGCATGTAAAGCCAAGAAATAGAAAGTGTTGTGTATCACTATTATTGGTTTTTTTAACTTACACCATATACGTGCTTTTGCATATTCAAGTATTATCGCCTGTGTTTTTCATCCCACTCCTGCCTTATTTCTTTCATACTATTTCATCTGAGATTTTATTTTTCCTCTAAATACCTTTTACAAGGAAAATCCTTTGCTAGGCACAAGTTTCACTTTCTTCTTATGTTCGAGCCATTCTGAGGGTTATTGCAGTTGGAGATACTCCACAGTTCAACTGGCATGTAATGCTTAGCTGCGCTGTATGCCTTCTGCTTGTTTTTATAATAGCATTCGTTATTTACAATAGTAACATGAAATTGATTGCAGCTATGAAGTCCTTCCTTTTGCAGCAAGGCGTGAGGAGACTGCGGCCTCTCCTTGCAGTGGGCAGTAAGGGAGGAGGCACACCTCATACCACTGTGCAGCCTCCAGCCTGGTTGGTATGTCCTGATTTACATCTGCAGCAAGTCTATGAGGCTGTAAGCCGAGAATTTCCTCACTGGTACTTCTGCAAGGTAGACTAGCAAATTTTGCCAGCTTCCTTCTTAGTACGTTCTTATTTGGAAAGTCTTAGTACCGGAGCGGAGGTCTTTGCGTCTGCGTGAGAGAAGGCCTCCTCCACCAAGAGCTTTGCGTGGTGAGATGTATACACTGAAGAAAGCGTGCCTGGAGAAGCATGCCCCCTTACAGCTGGCAGGAGCAGGTTAACTCCCTTGTTCTCCTTGGCTTGGGTGGGGGTTCAGTAACTCTAGAGAAGATTGTAGAAGAGGCTTCTGGAAATGTTACCACGGTGATGGACAGTGGGTGAGCAGAGCACCTTCACCGAAGTTGCCTTTGGGAAGGTTTTGTGGAATGTTTAAGTGTTCTTTCACATTACTCTGGTGTGTGAAATGGGGGTACATTCTCTGTGGCCTGGAAGCAGGTGGGGGTGGCAAGAACGAGTTTGTAGAGGGTTTCCTATTGAGCAGAATGATTAAACAAGAAGCCTGTGGGTGTGAAGATATTCCTAATACCATTAAAAACGTAGGATGGGAGGGCCTTGCTGGGTTACCAAAAATGAAGCTGGAGTGAGACCTCTTGTATTTCTGTTAATGTGTTCTAATTATTAACACAAGAAAAGCAAGATTATTTCAGGAACCAACTCCTTCAAAATATTCATTTGCAAAACCAGATAAGTTTCTGCAAATTAACTGCCCTTTCACCTTTGTTCCAGAACTTCCACTCTTTTAGTTGTGCTCTTAAGATGCTTGCCAAAGACACTCATTTCTGGTTTTTTTGCTTCTCCCAATTCTGTTCCACAGCGCAATTCATCTGGAACTGGTAATTTGTCTACTTTTCATAGTTTTAATTGCCTAATTATCTGTCCCACTGCAGTGATAAAGTCTTCAAACATCTTGCTCTCCCCCCAGCCTCTTCCAGCATGAAAGAAAGTTTTCTGAGTGTTTTACAGCTGTGTGGTCTGTTTTGATGCTTTGCGCTTTTAAATCACGGCTAGTCTTCTGAGATGTTATGTGAGATGGTAAGGAAAGCACGTGGTCCCTCTTAGTCAGGCTCTGTCTCCTCTTAGGAGAAGTTAATCTTGTGCCTTTGGAGCACACTACCACTGCATTAGGTTTGCCCTCATGACTCTAGCCTCTGAAAATGCAAGAGTAGGGTAAATGTTGCTAGATGGCCTAAAGACTCAGGAAGGTTCATTACAATTGTTCAAGTCATGCCAGGGTTCCTGCACCTGTGTGACATACGAAAAGATGTTTTGATCCTCCTGTGGCAGCATAGCCCCTCCTCACTCCTTGAATTAGGGCTACCGCCTTCAAGTTGAGGGAAGCTCTAATTCGGAAGGAACTGATGCACCAGTTCTCTCTTTATTATACTTTTCTGAGTGTTTTAAATGCTCTTTAATAAGGAAGGTGGTTACAGAACCCGTAATAATTGCTTTTACAGGGTGGAGTTAGAGCTTGTCAGTGTTTACCAAATGGTCCTGTTTCAGTACATACAATGCTGTTAGCTGGGGGCTGTTGCTCTGAGGGGCAGAATAACTGTTCGCTTAGAGAAGAGTCTGGAACTACTGACGCTTTGCCATTCAGTACCTGGTCCTAACTTTACTCAGGGAAACTCTTCAGTTTCATTGCAGGTGGGGACTTCTGCGTGGTGTGACTGTAATTTTTGTTTTGCTCTTTAAAAATGCCACCTTATCTAGTTACACTTTCTCCATAATGATCAGCCTTTGAGCCACTAAGCAAAATACACCTCTGTTTGGCATGTTATACGTTTGCATGCCTATGAAAAATGAGCTGCAAATAAAACTACCTGTTCTGCAAAGGCTGTACAAGTTAAGGAATCTGAATATATGTACATGCATTGCACTTTTGTCATCGAGAGCAAGATGAATTTTAAGAACTGAGAGTGAGAGGAAGTGATAATGCTCTAGTCTCCCTTTTAACTCTCTTCAAACTTCTGCTTCTAAACTAATGTCTGTGCAAGCATACAGCTGCATGTGGCTGCTAGAAATTTATTAGAAACTTAATTATTTGCAAAGGTGTGGCCCTGAAAGATAGGTATATAATGTTACTTACTCAGAAAACAAAGGAGCTGTTTCCAAACTGGGGCTGATTCAGGTGGGTCTGATAATTCATGCCCTTATTGACTGCTCTCTCAGGATTTGGTAGTTGCCTCTGAGGCCGGGATCTCTTGGTTCGCAAGAGGCACCGTACGATCGAGCAATAGTTGTCTGACCGTGTTTAAGAAATACAAGTTACAGAATGTTAAAGCAGTAGCTTGTTCACAGTACCTCTGATTTCTTGAGCAGAGGACCAGTAGGTTCATCAACTGTGTGGTGAAAAAGCTTGTATCAGTTGTGTCCCGGATGACGGTCAAATACAGTATGCAGGAACTATCTCGTGTTCCACCTGTGTCCAACGGCAATTTGAAATTTGGCTGAGAGAAACGGTTATTTTCAGAGAATGGAGAATGTCTCTCTACATGCATCAGAGCATTCCTAGAAGTCTTGGCTCTGGAAACAAACGTATCTCTTTTGTGAAATATCTTGGTGCTAGGCATGTAAACTTCCGTGGTTACTTTGGCCTGCTGTATTTATTGAGACATCACAGATGTATTTTACTTGGTGTGGTTTAAGAGTGGTATTCCTCAATTTAGTGTTCCTACTGAAACACTCCAAAACACATGTTGTTTGCTCACTCCCCTCTCGTCTTCCCGACTTTGATGATCTGGAGAGGAGAACTGGAGGCACGAAAGGCAAAGATCACGGGTTGAGATAAGAACAATTTACTGGAAACAGCAATGAAAAGACAACGAACGGTAGCAGCAACAATACTAATAAAAGAGCGCACAAGAAATGATTTGCACCAGAGTTCTCACCCCCGACAATACCTGACCGTTCCCTCTTCCCTGCTCCCCGAGCTGGCAGGCAGCCCTTTCCCTGAAAATGAGGTGAGGTGCTACAGAATAACCTCTGGGTCCTGGCCATGCACCCTCCTGGCTACTGCAGAAATTAACCCTGTCTTGGCCAGAACCAGGGCACTACTTCATAACAACGTTCTCTATATCATAGCTTCCTTTTTGTATCAGTTTTATAATTATGCAAATGGCAGCCGGGTAGCCTTCCTTGAGTGGCACACTCGTCTCAGATAAGGCAAGGCTAAGATTTGAGTTAAATAGAAAAACATACTTTTAGTATAGGCTTCTTTACCATACCCTGTACTTTATGCATGTATTTCTTTATATACAATTGGTGTCAGATGATTAGAGTGCAAATTTTGTAAAGTCTGTGTATGTGTATTTTTGTTTTGAGGGGCCTTCTCCCTTCCCTTTCCCAAAAGCAGAGTAATCCGTGATAAAAAATACATCTTTTTGCACCACAACGAAGCTGCTTTTCTCAACAGACGAGTATGCCGTGAGTACATTCTGTATTGGTGTATAAGGATATATATAAAGGGTGTGTCTGCCAGTGATGATGTGTATGGATCTGGCACCAACTGATCTCAACCAGACAGAAAATTAGCACCCCGTCTGAAACACGGAGGAAGAGTTTAGTAGTAAATGTGAATTGTAGCTTTGTAAAGCAGCTGTACCTCCTAAAGCCCAAGGAAACAATAGATAGTAACTAAGTCTGTGTGCTTATGAGGTGTTTTCAGGCATTCCTGGGAATCAGTTTTATATTTTGTCCTTGTGTAATGGATTGCCATCCGTAGTGGTTGCTATTCAATTTTTTGGAATGCCTGCCCTTGAATCGGTATATTAAGAGCCACAAAGTGCCAATAAGACAGGCAGAACAAATGCATCTTAATATCTTCCAGCAATCGCAACAATCTATGCTAGATACGTATTTTTTACTGCCAAGCAGAAAGAACAGAAACGTACTGACTAATTTTTACCAGAACAATAATCAGACATCCACCGGTAAACATGAGTGTAGGCCAGAGGAAAGCAAAGAGGAGGCCTTTTGAGGGATAAAGTCTGCTTAAAATGACATTGGTCTGTGTTCCTCCTGGGTCATAGTAACACGGGAAAGTCTGGTATTTTTTGAAATTACTTGCAATTGTTTCTATTCGTGCTTTAACTTCTTTAGAGTTGTCCAACTTGTCTGGGACGTATGAGCACTGAAATAAGAAATCAAGGTGATTCATTATAACACATACTCTGATATGAAGTTTTTAGTTAAGTCAGATTGAGTGCAAAACTTCATGCTAGTACTGATAAAATCTTCTGTGGTTTGGCATCCCTGGAGATTGTCTCGGTTTCATTATATCCATTTGCCATGCCACACTTCCCCATTTCCATCAATATATCTATGCCCCCCGTCTGCAGATTTACAGATTGGAGTTACGTTGCTAGAAACCAATAACATACGCGCTCAAAAAACCCCTGCAGTCTTTGACACTGTCACTTCATTATTACGGTGCCGAGCTCCAGTTCCTGACAGAGCTCGTAGGCACTGCCACAGCGGGAAAGTGTTAGTTGTGCAGAAATTCACACTGGCTTGTCAGTGTGCACGAGAAAGAAGTCGTTTCACTGCACGCCTCCAGTTGTAAATAGTGGAAAAATACAACAAGCATGGCTGTTGGAGGCTTCCTACTTGTCCTTGTAAAACAGAACTATTTTTACCTGTAGTAATGATGCAGAGTTACTTAGTTTTCAGTGGAAATAGACTTTGAAGCAGTAGTTTTTTTGTTGTTGTTCATAAACTTTTTTTTCTGCAGTATTATATTGTGTATATAATAATGCTTGAATATACTAAACTGGAACCTGGCCAAGGCAAAAGCAGGGATAGTTCCTGACCTGAAAATTTTACTTGCATTAATGCAAGTAGGTAGGACATCAAGAAGTTGCCTCCTCTTGCTGTGAGCAAGACTCTTGTTTCTGTCTATGGTTGGTAATTTCTGCTTTGCTCCTTCATTGCATGTAGCTTTCCCTGAGACAGTTGTTATAAAGATAGGCATTAGCTAGAAAAATTCTCTTCAGCTGAAGTGTTTTATGCTATTAGGTTTGCACTGTGTGAAGCTCTAATCTATATAAATGCTTTGCACTTGTAATCTGAGCGTGTTTGTTCTGGATTCTGAAAGTACTGGATTCGGAAAGTACTTCAGTCTTGGGCATCCAAGATCTGAGTTTTCACTGATTTGTTTCTTCTTTCTGTCTAAAATGTGCATCACGTTGCCATTTTCTCCTTCCTTTCTTTATTCCCTGCCTCATAATACACACCTAAAAAACAAGTAAAATTGGGATTTGTGCTCTTACTTTGGATGGTTTTAAACTTGATGTGTCTCTCTTGTGCTAATTCAACAAGAAACTGAGCAAGCCACAGTTTAAAAACCGTTTGTTACAACGGGTCTTCAACTGGGAGACTTACATATTTTAAAATGTTTGTAAGTGTTGTATATTCGTGTTGATGTAATTCGTTAAAGGGTATTAATACTTAATGTCACGTTTAAAATAAAATCCGAAACTGTGTAATTTCTGGAATGTTTTAGAATTGCCTTGGTCTAAGCCCAGACGTTAACATGTAAAAGATGAGTAACTCCTGCCGTTACTGTGCTGCTTGGTTTAAAAACCATCAGCCCCTTTCCTCAGAGGTGTTGGATAGTAGCAGAGAATGAGTATGCAATCTGTGTTGCCAGTACCTTAGGATTTCTTTCCAGCGTATCTTCAGTCTGGTAGAGCATAACCTCCTGTCCTGAGGCTGTCAGGTTAACCCACACCTGTAGGCAGGGATAAGGAAAGATTTCCTCATCCTCTGAGCCTTCTCTGTTTGGGCAGAAAACTTTGTCCTTGATGTTGGCTTTGAGTACCTTGCACACAGTTTCTGTTGTCCAAACACTACAAAAACAAAATAAAAGGTATTCCTTTGAAGCTCGTCGGAAGCATCTGTTGCGAGTTGCGTGTGAAAATACATCTGTGTGTGGTGGCTTGGCTGGAGTTCATAGCTGCTCCATCCTGCTGTGCCCACCCTGAGTCTGTGGCTGCACCTGGAGAAGGGCTGCCATAGCAAGTTCAGGAAAGCATTTTTGTTGTTTTTGCTGTTGTTTTTTATGCATTCTGTGGTTTGCAGTTAGAGTCTGACCTCTCCATCTGTAATCGGCTTCGTGTTATTCAAGAAAAGAAAAATTGCTATGGATTTTAAAGTTTGGTAGTAAATACTTGGAATGCAGTACACTTTATGTCTCAGAAATGTTTTCACTGATTTCATTCAATAAGCCTCAGAACTCAGATCAGTACCCGTGTTTTTCCCCACCTCTCTTTTTCTTTATTGCGAGGGCCTCTTGCCTAAATAAGTAGCAGGATTTTGTCTGGAAAAAGTTAATTTTTGCTGTTGCTTATCTGTTTTTCTCAAGAGTTACTTTTCTATTATTAATAACACAGTAAATTTTGCTCACAGTAGTACACTTCGGTGGCAGCGTCAAGAAACAATCTCACGCCAATTCTTATGAGACTAATCTTGTTACATGTATCCATCTTTTGTAAGGTAATCTGGAGGCAGGAAAGTAAATTAAATATATGTGAATTACTCTGTTTTAAAGAGAATGGTTTTCAAATAGTTTTGAGATTAAAGGTGCCCTAGCAAGAAGAATGAAGTGGATGTCCTTGCTTTCTGTGTCGTAATCTTGAAATATGAGCAAGTGAGCTGCACTCTTTGTCTTGTTACTTTGATATTTTGCAAATTGATTTTGTCTGTGTAGGCAGAACTTGCAAAATTAAATAAAAGTGTGGGCATTAGTAACTCCTTCAGCATTCATTATGTTCTGCAATATTTGCTGTGGCACACTGGGTTGTTGAAGGTGCTAGTTTCTTATGATGGTTAATTTGGAAGTAAGACACAGATTCTTGAGTGAACAATTTTACCGTGACTTCTGTTGCTCAGGTTTTATTAAACACGACGCTCTCCTGCCCACGAAAAAGCTTTTTGGAACTTTTTTTATTTATGCAAGACTTGACTTTTCATTGTCAAGCTTTGATAAGCATGGTGGGTTTTTGATTTTACAGTAAATGTTTTGATTTAGTCTGTTTTGTTTAGCTCTGAGGAGAGTAATTTCCTCTTTTTCATGCTCACTTGTAAGTATCTGATGAATTCTTGGCACATGTTTTTTTCTCTTCTGTCTTAAATCCTTATGAGCTCTTTGAGAGCACTTTGTTTATTGTACAATGTACTTACGTATATTTTATCACTGTTTTAATTATTGTATATGATGCTAACAGGAAAAATAATAGCTTTGTTTCATAAACAAATGGCTCTTATTACCTCTTAGTGTAAAATGGCACAATGGTGATCCCGATAAAAAAGTACATCATCATGGAGCACGCAACCATTCCCAGTCCCAGGCAGAGGGCTCTTGTCTCCCCTCGCTTTTGTGCAGTCACCAACTTCTTTCCCAGCATGATTTAGACTTGTGAAACTTGAACAACCTCTTCTTGATGTAAAATAAAATACAGAAAAGAAAGGGAAAACATGACAGTTATTGTAGTTGTGTAACAAGTTTCCGAAATATAATATAATCGATGGAGGAACAGCCCCATTTTTGCAAAAACTAGAAAAAGCCCAACCAAACTTGCTGTGTTTTTTGTTATAGTTAACTCCTCTTTTACGTTTTTAATTTATCGTGTAGTACCTTAAGTACTCTGTTTTATATTGCTGCTTCTCTGAAGTAAGAGTTGTTTTGCTGTATATTGATAAAGGCTGCATGAAGGGAAAACCTGATAACCTTTGGGGAGAATTCTGTTAACAGTCCAATTGTCCTCAGCCTTAATTCAGTCTGTTTTATGTTGCTGCTTCTCTGAAGTAAGAGTTGTTTTGCTGTATATTGATAAAGGCTGCATGAAGGGAAAACCTTCCCGGAGTGGAATCCTTTTTACATTATGCCTCTTCTTCTGGAGTAGTTTGAAGAGGGGTTCTCTTATTTCAAAAGAACTGAAATAACTAAAAATTTGGCATTTCAGATTTCTGACTTCTGCATGTTTGCTTGGCCTTGTCCATTCAGAGGTGCTCCAAACCTGCTGTCCGAGGAGTGTCGGTGTAACTCTGGGGAACTAAATCTTGGGCAGAGCTGTGTGAACCGGAGCTCAGAACTGACTGGCATTAGCATTGGAACACTGTGCAACACAGTAACTTAATACCAATTGTTATTAACCTGCCTCTCCTTTACCTATTGTGCAGCTTGGTCAGAGGGGAAAGTGGAATAAAGGAACTTTATCAGCCCCGGAACACAGGCCCCGAGACCAAATGGTACTGGAGTAGCAGGTCCTTTTAGCACAGTGGGGAGATAATGATAGATGAGTGAAAAGCTGTGTTATTAGCAATAAATTCTTACATGCAGTAACAATGATTAATCTTTAATTTTCTGTGAGAAACTGAAAAAGTGAAAGACTGGTACTGCCACTGTGACTTGTGGAAAACTTCTAGTGTCCTAGAGCTGTTAACATATTGAATTTTGATGAACCATAATATTTACAGAGCTGTCCCATTTACACTGAGAAACAGTGGGTTAATCAACGCCCTTGTTACATGGAAAACAAGAACTGTGGGACTATTAACCAAAGAATTAATAAGATGTAATTTTCCCAAAAGTCTGCTTGAATGCCAGCTGCGCATGCAGCGGAAGTACCGCTAAACTCATCCTTCTAATAGTCTAAAACTAGCAGATCGTCTCTTAAAAGACACAAAAGGAACTTGCATGTGTAAATTGGAAGTTTTTTCTCGAGTGGTCCAGATGTTAAATGCAGTGTTGTTCCCCATCCTGACACCAGACAGACTGCCTGACCCTGGCTCTCTGCAAGGGCTGCTAAGTGATGCTGTTTGCCTTTGCTCCCCCAGTTCATATAACTGCTCCACCCCAAAGGGAATAAGGACATGTAAATTATGCAGAGAATGTTAACAAGAAAGGTTCATCTAAAAATATCACCCTGAGTGCTTCTATAGACATAAAAAATAACCAGCTAGGTCTTCAGGCAGTGTAAAAGAGGGGTGCTTACATCATTGTTGTGTTGCTGTAGCAAATTAGCTGTACATGTGGTCTCTAAAACTGAAATACACATTTTCTGGTGCATTTTTTTTTTCTGCTTTCAAATGTAGAAGACCAGAAAAATCTGTAACACTATTTCATGTATGTGCAGAAGAATTTAAGAGGAAACACAGGACCGCAAAGGAAATGCAGGTGCTTTTTTTTTTCTTCTTCTTTCTTACATAAACATTCCTATGTACTGCTGCTGAAAATCCTAAATTTTCTGGCTCTCAAGACAAAGCAAAGTCGCATACATATAGAAAAACATACTTACTTGGAATTTCTTCATTGTTTTAAAGGTTAATTTTTTCAGATTAAAAGAATCTTCTGTCTCCTTGCTCTGTCTATGTATATTAGAAGGAGAGTTGAAATAGCTGATTTAGTGTTTCCTCTGACAAAACCGTTAAATCTTTTAAAATTAAGCACTGCAGAAGACTTGATTGGCCCAGGAAGCCTTAGCAAAATTGAATCAGATGTTGAAGTGTACAAAGCAAGGCTTAGTCCAGCCTTCAAGAGAAAATGCAAATGTATTTTTGTACTGCAGATTTTGTACGGTGGTTCTATACTTGTTAGGAATGTATAAACTGCAAATGTTTTGATAATGTTCCCTCTGCCTAATCTTCTTCAATCCAGTTAAATTATACAGTACATTAGCTGTGCAATTTCAGTGTATAATAATTGCATTCATAGCTGCTAGTGATAATCTTAGGGATGCCATCCGCTCAGGTTTCGAATAGTCCCCTATTTTAATTAGAGAGATATTTGATACTTGGCAGGATGTCTCTACCTCCTCCTACTCTCCCATCTTTTGAGGAGTTTCCAGTGGTGTGGCTGACCTCTGTGAGTTCAGATGGTACCTCTCTCTCAAGCTAGTCTAGACTGCTATTAATTTGGGTAAGGTATCAGTAGCACTGATGAATTTATCTCGCTTGCAGAAGAAAGGCTGGTAAATCCCTCTCTTGAATTTAAATTGGGAATAAATATTAACAGTGAGGTAGTGTTGTGGTTTTTTGGTTCGATTTTTCTTTGAGCTGATTTATCCCACCCTATATGGTGAATCTCCAGTGAGCACTTACGTATTGCTTTCAGATGAACATTATGTTCTAATACAGCATCATACCAAGAAGAGTGATGCAAGTCATCAACATTTCTAAAGTGATGAGGACTTTTTAAACAGGCCTGTACCCTTTGGCCTCTACTGCTTCTACATGCAGAACAGCCATTTGTTTTCTCCTGTCAACTTAAGTCACTTTTATTCTCAAAACACCTTGTATAGACAAAATAAAAATTGCCAGCTTTGCTGGATTTGTAAGAGGAGCACAGTATTTGATGACAGTTTATTTGCCAAATGCTTTTTGTGAGAACCAGTAGGCAAAAGTTTTAGATTTATAAATATGAGTTCTGTACTGGTTATGTCACTGGAACAGAGCTCATATTTACTTACTTAGGACTATCTCTAGGTAGAGTTAGTTGGATCATTCACACTTGCTTTTCTGTGTTTCCGTGGGTATTTCAATACTGCTTAGATTCTTCCTTTCTGTTTCAATCCTACGGCCATCATTTTCTCATCTGCTGCCCAACCACTTACAACAGGCTGTTGTCAAAACTGCATTTGTGTTAGCACTTTCTTTCCCTTTCCCCACCCTCTTTCATCCTTGAGCAGTTACAGGCATTTCTTGCTGGTACTGGGGGAGTGCTGTGACCAAAGAACAACAGGTTTTTTTCATTACTTAATAAGCTTTCTGTGCGTCTGGGACCACAAATACTGTATGTTACAGAATGAGGTGATGCTGAGCCTCGATGGAAAAGTGCACAGAAAAATTTCTCATGTAGTTGTCTTGGAAACCCAAAACAGCAATATTTTGATTGTGTAACATGATACAACTATGTTTATTTTATGAAATATGCTGTATCATTTTGCTTTATTACCAAACTGTTTACCTGATCTGCCACTAGAGTGAATTAAAGAAGTTAGCTTTTTTTGTCTAAAAACATATGCAGTTGTTTAAGACTAATTCTGTTAGCTGTTAAAAATGGTGGTTCTTAAAAAAACAAAAAATGGAGGAAAAAAAGACAGAAGTTACTTGCTCAGTTTAGCTGTTCTGAAATCTTTCTGAAGTACTTTTTCCTTTGATTCTGTGCTGTAGAGGGCTGCACGGAACGAATCTGTTTAAGGGCAGATTTCTGGGAAGCCTTCAAGAGTTCATGTGCCTGGTTCCTCTCTAACTTAGGAGTAGGTAAGCACAACCTCTAATGTAATGCTAAACACCCAAAGCCATGAAACTTCTAAGAGTAAAGGTGCATTTACCATTAAAATGAATAGGAACTATGGTCTTATATGAGCTACAGGCTCTTAATTTGTGAAAATATTATTGTTACCTTTGCTAACAGTTGTGAAGAATGATCAGATTGCATCCAGTTACAAAAGAGAGAACAACTCAGTCTGCATGCTACAGAAAAGTTATCTGCACTGTCCTCCATAGTGCTGCAGATACAGAAAGCCTTTTGCTTCCCAAAACATTGTACTTTCAAAAACACAAAGCTATCACATGCTCCCAAGGAAAAAAACGATGTTTAGAAATATACTCACAATTTTTGATGAAACGCTGCTTTCTCTGATGAAAAAAGTCTGTTACATGACAGACTTGGGATAGTAGTGGAGCTCAGAGCCGAAAGGGATTTTTATTATTTTTTTTCCTTTCCTGTACTTCTCTGGGTTTGCTTTGCTGTGGCTGAACTCCTAACTTAGTTCCCCTATTACAAAGCCTTTTGTAACCATAAATGGTAAGGTATGAAAGTGCACTGTCCTTTTGGAAATTAATTGCTGGAAACCAGGAAGCTGCAATACTAAGACTGAGCTTTCTCATACACTAGAGCCCCTTTACGACACATTCTGGTGGATTCGTGTTAAACTATGGCCCTACTCCGTTTGTACAACTCTTTTAGTTTAGAAATCTGACAGATCTTTTGGGTAAGATTTAAGGAATTAAACTGTATTGATGACCAGTGGTATTGATTCTTAATTCTTAATTACCTGAGCCATTACCAGCTGTGTGGGAATGCTTTATTGCCACTGTTTGGATGCAACAGGTGCTAAAATTCTTACTGTACATTAGAGCCTTATAGATAAGAACATCCATCATGCCATAGGTGCACTAGTGTCCAGCATGTTCCTCTAGCCAAAAAGCCAAGCCTATTTCTGGGACATATAAACAGATAACTCCTAGCACAGAGCTTCAGAAGAGAGTAATTTTTTTTTTTTTAATTTTTTTTTTTTGAGAGAGAGAGGAAAGCTCTATTATTGGGAGACTAAAGGAATTTAAAGGAGTTAATCCAGTAGAATCATTAGGAGAGAACTGTAAACAAGGGTGGGATATTTGCCCCTCCCTCCCTGCTTTAGGTATCTCATAATTAGCTGTTTCAGTTTAAGCAGTTCTTCTAAAGTTGCTTTTGGTAAAAGATTTGAAGTTGACATGCTCAGAATGTTCATGCTGTCTAAAGATAACTGATGAATCTCCTTCAGTAGGACCCTTTTGTATTATTACAGATGCAGAAGAGAGAACACAAAGCTACAAAGCTAATCTGGATTTAGATAACTTTCTGGTAGACATTTACAGCTAAGTAAGAGGAAGTCTGGTACTATCATCTAGATTGAAAAGATTTATCATCATAGTAATTTTATAATATTTGAGAAGTGATGTAGAGAAATTTTAAAAATGACATTTGAAGTTTGGAAAAAAGAGCTTTATGAACAAAAATTATTTCTGGGTAAAACAGGATCTGGTTGAGTGGAGTTTTTATCTAGATATTTCAAAGATAGATATTTCAAAGAGGCAGTCTCTGCTGGCTCAAGGAATAGTCAGGCTTTTAACAAGGAATTCATTGTCAGTGATTTTTGAGTTCTGTGATTCAGGATTCAAAGTAGAATACAAGGTAAGCCGTGCTGAATGAAATTCATGATTCTTCAAATTGAAGGTTGGTCTTCTGTCTCCTCTCCCTGTATGCCTTAATCCCGATGGCTAATACTCGGAGATCAATTTCTAACTGCTACACTAAAGAGTTCTACTGCAAAATTAACACAAAACTTGTAAATTCCAGAGCCAAAATATAGATTAAATATTTTGAAGTTTCCACAGTGTACTGAAGGAGGTGCTGGTAGAGTGCTTTGGCTCAGTTTGAGGTGTGCTGGTGGTTTATCTGAATAGACGGAAGCTATGCTCCAAGTCTGGTGCTAAACACTACCTTTTGCTTGTTTTGTTTCCTCTCATATACGCTGCTGATGCACAAGTCTAGGTGGCCACTGACTTTTGGAGAGCTAACCCAACAAAATAACGTGGATGTGCTAAAGGGAGGTGCTGTACTGATATCCTCTTCTAACCTCGGGCTATTTCAAAGCGCTACTGATCTGTACCAAGTGACATGTGTGCATTGGAGCTTTATCCATCTGGAGCAAGGCAGATGCTGTATTGTAAACTGTAATTCTGTAAATCACATTCTAAAATAGCCTTTGTCGTCTGAAAATCACATGGGATATTTTCTTTTTTGCAGCTTGAGTGTTAGGAGGAGAAAGTGAACAATGTGGTGGTTGAAATCACGGTGCGCTTTTGCCCTTGTGCTCCTTTCCTTGCCTATGCCTCCTTGTAGCTTTGCTCCTGGCTCTCATGGGAACACTAATTCCGTATTTACTGGTAAGCTACATAACCGGTGCTGCACAGTTCCTCTTTACACTGACTCAGAGAGGGAGCGTGGGGTCACTGCTGGAAAGGCCAAATACGCGAGAGTGCTCTGGGAGTATGGGTGGCAGCACGGATCAAAGCCACTTGGGGCAACCTGGAGCTAAAGGTAGTAGCCCCTGTCAGTCTATGATCCTTTTGCAAATACTAGTTTTAGCCAAGAAAAAAAAAATTTCAGAGACCTTTGCTGGCTTTGCTTGAGGTCCTGTTTTAGTGTTCTAAAGTTCCCTGAGTCTTAACTGAGGGAAGAAAAAGGGAAGACAGTGTCAGAACAGGCATTTCAAACTTCAAATACTCTATTTTGAATCCACATAAGTTTATTTACAATGTGTTGTTTCCCACTTATTTTAGTCCAAGGTCTTTGGCTAAGGCCAAAATACATTTAATTTCAGTGATAATTTCCCATAATTCTTTTTAAAAGGAGCAGTGCTTCAACTTGGAAAATCTTGCCATATCCATAAGCTAGTGAAGTAGCTGCACTTAAAATTATCAGCCTCCAGAACTGCAAGGAGCTATCTGATGGATTAAAGGGAATTTAGATATATTTCTGGGGATTTTTTTTCCCTGTAGAGTGATAATGGACGAAAAAGCATGTGAGAGAAGGTATGTGGCTCTGAAAGAGACATTGTGTAAACGTAAGCATACAAGGATTGTAGCTTTTGCTTTGTAAATAAAAGTATGAGGAGACTGTAAACATTTCAGCAATGGCAGGGAACAAGAGTTTGTGGTGTTTACTTGCTGTACTGCTCTGCAGTGAGTACTTGCTGTTGTCCTTTGGGCACCATCTGTTTTGCAGAGTGCTTTGTTCCAGCCTCTTCTGCTCCTCATGGCCAGCCGTTTGTTGCAGGGAGGTGTTCGTTCAGAGAGTTCTTAACCCTCCCAAAGAATCCATCTGACTTTGCTGGGATGCTGAAACTTCAAGGGAGTCTGGTTTGACCCCATGTGCTACTGAACAGTTTGTTCTTGTGATGTCACATGAATTAAACTTATTCAGTGTTTGCAGGTGACCTGTTCCACATTAGGCTGCCCTGTGTAACAGGGAGTTCTTGCTGGAAATCTGAGTCAGATTATATAAATAGTGTCTGTAGCCAAACAGAAGTTATGTGAATTTTCAAACTCTGAACTCCTTTTTGACTCTAAGGTGAAGAGCGGTTCAGGTGTTAGAAGGGGGAAAGGGAAAAAAAAAAAAAGGAGCGGTATCTTTCAGTTGCTCAGAACTGCTTATTCAGTTCTTTTAAGCTGATCATCCATAAGGGTTGTTTTCACATTAGGGCATAAGAAAAACTCACTGGCTATGAGATAAAGCCAATTTAATAAGTATTGTCATTTTATTTCCGGGACTCTCTAATGCTTCTAAAGAATCACTAAGCTGTGAAATGAGCATAGTTGTTTGGATCTTCAGAGAGCCCTGCAAAGTTATTAGCTCCCCTTTCCTAATTGAAACATATTCATAGCGTAGTACATTGTCATATTTAATGGCCTTCATAAAAAGAAGCTGTGGCTCTTGAACAAGGAACAGTCTCATATTGAAAATTATCTGAGTCAGGAGCACAAGGTGCTAAATGTTGGCATGCCTACATCAAGCACAGGCAAACTTTAGGACTGGCTGCTTCCTTTTAAGTAGCTACATTAACAAACCGTTTGCTGGATTTGCTGTTAACTCACCAATTTTGTGAGGGTCGAGAGTGTCCTCAGAACGTTTTTACACAGATACTTTCCCATGAATTTTGAATGGTTTGTTTAGCTTCCAGCCTCCCAGCGTGGTGGCTATGAAGTTCTGATGACTCCCTGAGTGGAAGGTAGTTGTTCTGTGATGAGCCTCCCCTAGACACGTCATGCCTGCAGTAAAGCATAATGCTGTTATTCCTCTTCGAAGTTGCTGAGAACTGTCTAACTACTGTGTCCTGAAACTGAAGTTAGAGAGGATTCTTAACTATTTGCAGCATCCAACCCTCTGTGGGTACACACTGCTTTCAGAGAAAAGGGGCGTGGTTTCAGTCAGAGAGTAAGTGCCTATGTGCTTTCTCAGTCTGGGTCTTGTATGTGTAATCAGTTCTTAATAATGTTATTCCAGGTAGAGGAACCAAGCTGACGAAATGCAGGTAGAATAGAGGAGAAATCCAAAGAAGCTTTCACACACAGGAAGGATGTTTGGGCGTTGATGTTCGTTAATGGTCGCTTATCTCTTGTGCATCCTCTGGCAGCTCCCAGTCCATTGAGATGTTAAGCTCATCAGGCCTTGCGCAAGGAACAGAGTGTTTTGAAAAGAAACTTCTGTTCCCTTCCCCCTGGGCAAAGATGAACAAAAACCCCTGACTAAAGTTGGTAAAAAAATTTTAGACGTTCTATCATTTCCAACATTCAGACAAAGTTTATTAGAGAAACTCCGCTGTTGAGCCATGAGGTGCAGGAAGGACTTCCTTGCTTTCAAAACACCTTTTTAGAGAGGAGTCTAGGTGCGGCTGAATCCAGTCTTAGCCTTGGACTGTCAACGGTTTAAATAACTTTGTTTTGCAGTATTAAAGATAGCAAGCAGACATCTTTATATAAAATGAATTATTTATTATGGCAAATGATTAGAAAAAAGATCTTAATCAGAATTATTTACTACACAGTTTAAAATCTAAAACTAGTAGCTGTGTATAGTATAGTGCACTATATTAAAACAATTATATGTGTTTTATGCATGGAGAGGAGAAGGAATAAGACGTCCTTTCATTTCCCCGGGTTTGGGTTGCAGAAAATGGAGTGTTAAGTTGCCCCCATGCTGCTGGGGATAGCCTGTATCACTGCTCCCCACAGGCAGTTCTAATTTAATGCCACTTTCTGTGGTGGCAAAGAAAGAGTAACAGACCTGGACAGCAGACACCAAGAAACAATGCCCATTTGCTGTTTTTCCAGACCTAGTATTTTGTGGGACCTTTTTGGTTTACTAACCCTCACCAGCACTCTGAAGCATTCCTCTTAGCTACTTCACTGCTCCTTTCTGATATGGTAGTGTTTAACCGTTCAGGAATTAGCATTTGTGTCTGTAACGGTGGTCCATTGACCGGAGTCCTCTCAACACATAGCACTGAGTTCACCCTTTCAATGCTTTTGACTTCTCAGATTGTCAGAGAGGTAACAGCCTTGTGATTCCCTCCCCGATCTGCTGCTGCAGTTCTTAGATGTGTTTTGGCTCTTAATAAAGAGATGCCAAGGAATGAAAGTAGCTCTGAGCATTTTTTCCGTATGGGTTTTCAGTTGAGATGTTCAAGTCTGGTAGAATACATACCATACCTCTTCCATGCTCTACATTATGATCGAAATTTAATATGGGAAATGTAGATTAATTTGTCATTAGCTGCCAGCTACATGTGTTGCTCTAGGGCCAGTGGACATTCAGCTTCTAATTGCAGCCTGTTTTGTTGTTCAGCTCAATTGTTTCTGCTGTTTTCAATAAAACAAATCTGCTGAAAGCAAATTGTATCCTCATTAGGACTAATTAATAGTTGCCTTCTTTTAAAATAACTTCATGTGAGGCTTTGCATACAGCAATAACCTGAAATTTTATTCAGCTGCAGACTTCACGTCAAACATTTTGCAAAGAGAGGCAGATGCCATATAGAAATAGTTCTGCAAACCCTAGCGCTTTCTTTGTGCTTTATGCTTTTCCAAATGTTACTTTTGTTCTTTATTCAGACTAGCGAAACTTGTGAAGTCTGGCAGGTTGGATCCTGCTGCCTTGGAAATCAGGGGAAGTAAGCGCTAAAAACAGTCATGTCTTAATACTGATTCTTATAACCTGTTTCCTGAGGAAATTCTGCTCCGGGATTCCTTTGGTGATAAGACTTATGATAACATTTATCTATCTGTACAGCTTGCTGAAATGTTATCTTGTTGAAAGCCATGAAAACAGCTTTAGTTAACTGAGAGCAGAGACAGTGAGGGATCAGTTAGCTTTGCTCTGTTCTTTCAGGTCACACAAGACTTTTGGCTTTTCGTCACTATTGCTTTCTTTAAAGTTTAGTTAAAGCCCGTAAGACAAAAATAGATTGTGATCCAAATATCGTGCTGGCAGTTCCCGTCTTCTAACAGTCAAGGCACAGTAGCTGGAGGAAGCCTGTACGAGTGAGACTGGAAGGGACACAGCTGTCAAGTGATGCTGTGTGTTCACAGTGTCTGCAGTTCAGGCAATTTGGCAGTGGTAAGTTTTCCTGAGGAACACTGTAGTTCCCACAGCTTCCTCAGCCGCAGGTCATTTGTTGTGCTTTGTCTCATCTCCTCCTCATTCCTTGGGGCAGCAGCAAGGGTGCAGATGCCACAGTCAATTCTGTCGGCTGCTGTTTTGAGAGAAGTGGCAGATGCTACCCTGTGCACAAAGCAGTTCTCTCCTGTTTGTAAAACAAAATATGGGTTTGCCTTCATTTGGAATTTTCTCTCTTGATCCAAAGTTTTATCTAATTTGAGATCAAATTAGGTCTACTCACTCTATCAGACTGTGTATTCATTGCATAGGACTAAGAGGGCTTTTTTTTGTGTGTTTGCATCTAGACTAATATATTTGTTTATCCATTCTTGTTAAGTATCAGCTGTGGACCCAGCACTCAAAGTCACAGGGCAGGATATAGAACTTCTAGGGGAATTTGAACGTGTCCTGGTGGTTGTTTTTGATCTGATCTTCACAATTAGATCATATATCTGAATAAAACAGAAATAACAGCAATGAGAAATTTTGTTTGCTGTGTCGTTTTTCCTGGCACCAAGTAACACATTCATCTGCACACAAGTCCTTGGAAAGCCTTCACAGTGCAGGAGTAAGATACCGCCGGCTGCTTTGTTCTTCCTGATGTTTCTTGCGGTGTCTTGTGTAAAAGGACTCTTTCTGAGCATGCAGACGGCTTGGAAATGGGGGCAGAAGAAATGCCCAGATAAGCAGTCCTGCTGTTTAAAAACTGGAAAGTAGCTGTGTTCAGTTTTCTCTTTGTGCTTCCCAGGGACTAAGGGAATTGGGATTAAGTGTGAATTTCAGAGTATATATCCTGTAATATCCGGTCTGGCGTGGAGTGTCCACGTTTCATCTGCATCTAGCAAGGACTGCCTGCTAAGGAAAAGTTAAGCAAGTCAGGCGTGGTTTACTTGCAGCGCTGATACAATCTGTACACAGATCAGTCAAGGGTATCATTCATGTCTTAAAAATGCGTGCAGAATTTTGTGTGCCCTTGGAAAGAGGGGGAACTCCTGAAGACACTTCTGCATGGAATCTCTGCCACGGATGTGCACCTTGCCCTGCGGCTTTGTCTGTGTGGGCAGTCATGCAGTCATCATTTATAATCTGCGTCTTTACAGAGAGCAAAACAAGAACAGATTTTGGGCTTGTGCTGCCTTCTTTTAATTCCTGAAGCAAGTGGGTACTCTATTTTGAAGTTGATAGTTTGCAGCTCAAGAGAAAGCGTGGCTTGTAAAACTAATGATTCAAGAAAATAGTACAAGGGAAATGTCAGTTTAAGGAGTGGGCGGAATGAAGAAAAAAGGCAAAGTCAAGCATTTTCCTTCTTATTCTGGTATCTTTTCTAACGGAAGTGTTTGTTCCAAACATTGCTGAAGGGTGCTTAAGCCAAATTTCCAACCTCCCTGTGTCTTATTTACTGTTTCTCAGAAACACATGAATCATCCTGAATGAGAGAAAAGGATATTGCAACAAGCTTGTGGGTTCTCAAAACTACTGAGCTCGTATGGAGAAACAGGATTTAGGCAAACAAAATTATTTTTGTGATTGATTGTTCCTCACTGTGCTAATTCCAGGATGTGCTTCTGGTTTTAGTCCCAACCCCACAGTGATTTTGGAGATGCCGTGATTAGGGCTATGAAAAGGCTTTTTCAGTTTCACAGCTGTACCTAGGGTTGTCAAATGGGGAATAATTTTTAGACTGGAGTAAACATGTAATTTTTGTATGTTATCTGCCAAATATAATGCTGGAAAGAAATTTTTTCTTTCAAAAGGAAATCTCCCTTTGTTTCAGCATAAAGGTTTTTACTGTGGACTTGTATAGAACAAATGATAGCAATAAAGTGAACCATTTGGAAAGGGAGATTGCCAAATATTTCAGGGATTTGACAGCATACATTTTAGGGGGTGGAAAGATCCAAGGGCCACGAGAGATACTTCTGAGTGCCTGAACCCTCGTCTCATACCTTTTAGAAAAGCCAGGAGGCAAAGTTTGTTAAACAGGCAGATGAGAGGCTGTGTTCTCTGTATGTCCTTAGTTACTGAATGTGCTTTTGTATGAAGAAGTCGGTTTTTGCTGAGACTGGGACTGGGACTCAAGAATTTCTTTTCCCAGGCTGGTGCTGTGAATACAGGTGTTGGTGCAAAATAGAGCTGAGTCAGGGTGAGGTACCTCCAATTTCTCGACATGTCTCTTCAGGTTGCTCCTTAATGCTCAGTGGGGCGTTCCAGCTAGAATTTTGTAGTGAATTCGACTTAAATGTGATTCTAGAAAACCAAAGTTATATTTTGTGAAGAAGCTAGTGGTTCCAGGAAAAAAATTTCTTGGGTGTGACATAGCCGACTGTAGGAAAATGACTGGGGACCCTGTGGACATGTAACTGGGAATAAAATTAGAGAAAACTGAAGAGTTATATTAGCATCTTAACAGGAGTTATAACAGTACAGAAATTACAGGGTAAATCACATTTGCTGCTCCCTGGATGGAATGCAGTTGGCATGACTTGAAACCTATTCCAGGGTGATTCCCCATCCACACACACCTCCTGAGGGGGATGGAATGTAGAGTGAGGCAGAGCAGAGACACCGTGGCCAGGCTCTGTGGGAATCCTTGCAGGGAAGGGAACTCGATGGTACTTCGCAGCTGATGAACCCATGTTGCCGATTTAGTGGCTCTCTAAACAGAGACACAGGGCCTAGTTCAGAAAGGAGAGGTTTATTCTGTGCAAGGTGCAAGGTAAAAGCTTTCCACAAATCAAGCACACCAATTCTGAAAACTTTACACTACGCAGAGATTTTAGCAAACAAACCACAGTTCATTGGCTACAAGTTACCTAGTTCTCTTATTAATTAGTACTCTACTTCTTCTGGTTAATGATTCTCTTGCTGCTTATCTGATTGGTCCACATGTTCAATCTTTCCCTTTTATTGAGTCAGTGGGATTCTTGAGGCAGTGGTCGCTAGACTCAAGAGGCTGTGAACTGGTACCAATCCCTTGCATTACAAAGGGCACAGGAACACCTGTGGGAAGAGGCACCGGGTGACAAGAGACACATCAGAAGATGATGTCACAACAGGAAGACCCCAGACTATGCAATAAAAGTTGGGGTGGTCCTTTGTTCGGGGTCAAGCTATTCGGTCTGTTTCACTGATAAGGCAAGACCCTATTTCACAACCCCATTCTCATTCTCTGTAACTCTCTTCGTGAACTGTTAACTATTTCTGACTCTTGAGATGTCAGCATCAGCATAGCTGCCTTTCTATTGCCAATAGCAGGCCCTGCCAGCAGCTGATTGAATCCTGCCAGCTCGTGTCATACGGAATGCCATTAGAGCAGGGGCTCCTTTGGCTCCACATTCCTGCAGCCGAGCCGCTGATGTTCCTATTGCAAACCAAGAGCACACTCCAGTGGAGCCGGGCTATACTGTCCAGGCTGTGGCTGCCCCGGTGCACTGGCACCTGCCGAAAGTCCGGGTTGTTTTTTTGGTGTCTTTTTGGGTGTTTTTTACCATGTCTCTCGACTGGTACATAACTCTTAAAAAAAAAATTTAGTTCCTTCTGTTCATTGCCACTTTTTTTTTGTCTAAATTGGTAGAGTTGCACATATTCCTGTTCCTATATTTGTTTACTATGTAAATAGAAAAGAAGAGACAGGGCCACGAGAGAGGATATTTCCTCCAAATTGAGTCCATTACTCTCTTTTTTTCACTGTTGAGCACAATCAGAGTTTCTATATTTCCATTTGGTCTTGCGCATGTAGTTTTTTATGTTTTATTTTCGTATGTTGATAAAATAATAGGCATGACAGTGCTATGCTATACCCATCCTCAACCTAATGGGTGATTTGCGGCCTCTTAATCTGTTCCAGAGCAGAAGTACTAGAAAAGGGTTACAGGCCTTCGTATAAATATGAGGTCTCCTGTGTGATACTGCTATTTGGATAAGTGACTTAAGCTAATGAAGTCTGGTCTTGAGATCTGCTAATCCAAAGGGTTAAATAAATTTTGTAAGCTCCCAAAGAAAAATAAAAAAATGATGCACCATGATGCATGAAAATCAGCAGGAAATATGCATTTGCAGCATTGAAAATAATGGAGTTTAGTCCAGTTAGTTTAGTCCTTAGTAATATGTGAAATTATAGCAAGAGTTGTAAGCGGAACACACAGAATAATAAAATGCGAGTAGAAAAGAGTAAAAAAGAGTAAAAAAAGTACTCTTCTGGTTTAGGTGAAATCTGGATGAGCTAAGAACTTGTCTGTGAGATGGGAATTTCACCCTGTCTTCTCTCTGAATCTGTAGTTTGGCTTTTGGAAGTTTTCTGTTACCTCTGGGCACAGTCACAGTTCTTATTCATGCACGGTCTTTTTCTCCGATGTGAATACAGTTGCCTGTGTCATGCTGTGCCAAGATACATACTTGGTATATTGCTGGGATAAAAATATTGTGCTCAGTGGCTCTGAAATCAGGTTAAGCTTCCATGAAAGGTGCTGACTGTCAAACTGCCAGTTTTCGTTTCTGTGAGAAGCCCAGTAAGGACTGTTTAAATCAAGCTCTCTGCAGTATACAGCCACTTAAATAAATGTTTCATGTTGTCTCTGTGATGCTTTTAAAAGATGGCTTTGTAACCACTGCACAGAAAATAAATAATTGACGGCATTTATGGCAATCAAAGTGTAATTTCTGATTTCATTTTCATGATGGAACATTTCATAAAAATAATTATTTCCCATACTTGTGCATAGAAAAGATCTCTGTAGCACTGCGGAGTGAGAAATTCTAGTGTCAAGAATTTGTTTGTGTGAACTTCATTCCCAGAAATCGATGCTTGTGAATACTTAATTAATCACTGTGAATGATTATGGAGGCTGCATGTGGATGTTGAGTGTTTATTTGTCCAGGCACTCTTTGCTTCTGTTCTGTATTTGTTGTTTGGTAGTAGCATACCTTAATGAAGCAAACTAACTAATAGTAGTCAAGGATTTAAAAAATATTTTTATGTTCAGGCCATTTGGCCATGTTGTAGCACCTTGCGTTAGTGTTACCTTAGTGAACTAGCAAACTGCCCTCATGACATGACATGAACATGACATAAACGAAAATGTGTTTCACCATAACTGATGATATGGGTTTGGATGCTGCATAGGTCCTACTTGTATGTGATCAAAATTTAATTTGACCAGGAAACAGCCTAACAACTGTACCAGGCTGTCTATTGTACCATCAGTAGCTACTGATGCCTTAATACTTGTGCCAAACAGTAGTGGCACAGCCCGGTGGGGTCAGCCTCAGTACATGTCTTCTTGCTGCCAAAGGCATGCTGCTGACTCCAGGATCCTTTTGGTTCCTTATGTATTTTGGCTCTCAGACTGTCAATGGACTGTGGTGCTTCAAAATGTATGAACACAAAGCAGCGTGCAGAATTAGCAGATTGTCCGATGTGCTAGTGTTCTTGCTCTAATTTCCTCTAAAAAGACATAAAGAGAATGCTTTTTTTATTCTTGATAAAGCCATTGAAGTAATTCCTTCTTCATCTGAAGAGAAATCCACAGTATTGAAGTATGCATAACATATTTTTTTTTGTTTGAAACGCCTCATTCAAAAGCTTGCAGTCCTTAACCACGTATTTTTGCAGATCAATGGACTGCAGAGGACTGTGAAGCTGTCTCTGTGCCTTCGTGACAAAATCTAAAAGGATTTATTGCATTTTGACTTTTGACGTTGTTATTCTCGGGAAACTCAGTACCAAGCTCACTGCTGCTGTGCAGCGTAATGAGAGGGATAGCTTAGCATTTAGGTTCCAGCTTGTCTCTAGTAAGTAAGCAATTCTGTGCCTTAAAATGAGAAGGTATCAAGGAAGTGATGGAAAAGAGAGGTCGTGTGGGGTGATAGGCAAACCTTTTGCAGAGAACAGTGCCTGGTGGGTCACACGAGAAATAGCTTCTCTCTTTTTATTGCCCTCATTCCACGAGCCCTGAGCTACATGCAGGGGAGAGGTGTCACACTCAGCCTCTTTCTGTAATGAAACAGCAGAAAGTAACAGCTCTAGCTCAATTAGATATGAACTATGAAGCTGCTGGGGGCTTTGGGACGAAATATGTTTATCTGAAACTTTTGGAACTCTAATCCCCCAGTAGCTGCTTTTCCATGTCCTGTTGATATACAGAGGGAGCTCAGTCAACAAGAGGCATTTCCAAAAATCCCATTTATGCACATCTCCCACTGCTGTGGGAAATTCAGCTTCAGCAATGTTATCAAGGGTATTTCATATTGCTCCACTCATTCTAAAACTGCAGGTGTGTCCATCCTCAGCCCTTATTCCCCAACCCTTTGGAGGCTGTACTTTGAAGTATGCACAGCGCTGATACCACCTGAGAGAAACAAATGTTAGGGATTGAATTCAGAAAGAAGGTTTAAAGCCGTGCAAGGTGGCAGGGTCTGTCTGTCGCAGGAACCCTCCTCTCTTGTTGCAATGCAGTGAAGGTGGAGGTTGTGACAAATGCTGTAAAAACCCTTTGATACATAGTCTGCCAAAGCCCTAACCCTTACCAGGCTGTCCTAACAGTGTTGTGCTTTCACTCACCAGTTTAAATAATCAGCAGCCTCTGTAAATTTTTGTGAGTATTTATGGAAAGCTGCTGGTACAAGATAACAGGGTGAGAGGGGGTGATGGTGGAGATAACTGCTTGTGATTCTGCAGGAATGTCTTCCACAATGTCAGCCAGCAAGCACTACTCCAACCCTCACTCTACTCTGCCCCAGGTGAATAGGTTGACTGTACTTTTTTTTGTTACGGCAGCATTTGCAGAATTTCCTACTCAGTAAATAACAAAGTTATACCAGGCTTTCTTATCCAAAAAAGAGCTCTGGAAAAGCAAGCACAGTAGAGTTTTGGAGAGGAGCGTTGTCTTGAAGACAGGGTGGTCTTTTGGGTTTTAATTCCGCTTATGTTCAACTGGGTAGGGTGACAGCACGACAGAAGTGTAGCCATGGCACAGCTGAAATAGTTAATGGTCTCTCATCTCAGCTCTGTGATGCTTGAGCTGCTACTTCAGAAAAGCCCATCCTCAGGTCTGTACCATTTATGCAGTAGGCGTTTCTGAAGGAGGCTCTGGCTTGTACTCTTATTTCATAGAAGTAGAAGCTGAGGTACAAAGCGAAGAAAATGAGCTTTTGGCCAGAAAGTATATCTTCAGCAAAGTTGGGTGTAAATCTCTAATGAAAAATCCCAGATCTTGCAGCCAAGCTTAAGAGTATTTGTTACCTTTTGTTTGGCTTTTGCTGGGTTTGGGTGGACAAGAGAACAGCATGCTGCACTTTGGTGTATTTGTTATAATGAATATTATGTATTATAGTAATTGTTTCATTACATTCAAGGACTGACTTTGAAGATTTTGAGCTTTCAACAGAACATATCACTCAGAAAACTCTGCCTGCTTTTACTCTTATCTAATTTGCCTGCAGCAATAGATCAAGTGAGCATGGGTGATTCTTTATTTACACAGGTTTTGTTTATTATCTTTTCCCGTTCATTGCTTTTCTTTCCCTTCTGTCTTCAATAATGAAATTTGAATGAAAAGTAATAGAATTAAAAAGCACTCCCACAGTCAGATGCAGCAATCATTTGAAGGTGTTATAAGTTTATGCCTTACGCATAAACAAAAGAGCTGTATCAGTGCCTGTGGTGTGCCGTGTCTTTGAATGCATTTTCAGGCTCGGCAGCATGGAGCTCAGATTTGCCTTCTTGGAGCAGAGCTGGAGAAACATCATTCTATCAACTTTCTTTTACAGGCAATGCATGAAATGCTGGATATATGTAAGTTTATCATTTACTCAGTGGTGTTGTCTTAAGGGTCTTTAGAAACAATTGAGCCATGTACAGTCTGGCCTGTGAATTTTGGGCACTTAGTTTCCTGCTAAAAGACTAGAGCAGCCTAGGAAGTGGCAGTTGCTGTAAGAGGCATGCTCCAGTATCGGTTATTATGAGCAGAATTGCTCATTCCTTCCTGGTGCTGGAACTGCCTGTCTGAAGAGTTCTTGCTTAAGTCTAAATTATATCCTTCAGAGTCTTTCAGATAGGCTATTATTCATCTGGTTGCTAAAAAAAATTGCAGAAAGCCCCTGCTGAAATTCAGTAGATCTCCCTCAGCTGTTTTTGATATTTGTAGCCATAGTTTTTGGGCATCTCAGTCTTTAGCAAGCTCATCTGTGTGTGGGTGGTGAGACAAAACGAAATGCTGCTATTTCTGCATTACGGGTGAAAAATAAAAATCATTACACAGAGTTTGTGTGCCTGAGGAGGGCAGCTTGGTCCTCCCAAGTTGTGGGGTCTTTGTTCTATCCCCTGGGAAATTCTCTGTTCCTGTGGTCGTAATTCTGCTGTCCAGGCTCTGAAGCAGCTGTTTTCTGTCTTAGGTTAACTCTGTTTATGGCACACTGACCTACTGTGTGTAGTCAGCTGTATTTTCTACAGGGCCTTAAATCCTAGAGCTGCTGATACTCTTTCTCAGTATTCAAATACCGATAATTCTCCTTCTTTTACTTCCTTTTCTAAATAAAATAAACTGAATTCAACAAAGGCTTCAATTTTGACTGAAGACCACCAGCATTAGGAACAAGTGAGTGTGATGCATAATACCTACAGCAATTCAAATGTTATTTAGTAGCTGTTCTTTATAGATAAACTTGAGGCTGGGACTTACAGAAACCCTTGCCTATTTTTGCAGAGGCTTTGCAGCTGCGTAATTTTCTTCAGTTCTTTTTAACTGTGCAGTCCCTAAAATGTTGTTTCTTGGCCACAAGTGCTGCCCCACTGGGTTAGCTCAGATGCCCTTTAAACTCAGTAGCCTGTTTTAGGTGATGCGGATATCAGGTGCCATAGAAAGGCTGTTAGAGCATGGCAATCGTATCCAGGTACTTCATTCAATAAACTCCTAATCTCTAGAGATCAGTAATCTAGAAATTTATTGAATTCTAGAAGTAAGAAATTTATAGGACTTCATGCACTGCTTTTTTTTCTAAGAGGATTTTTTTGGTCACTTTTTGACCCGGTGTGTACTTATTACCTGCAACAGCTGTGGGAAGGATTTTCCCAGCTTAACTATGTATTACCCAGTGAAATACCTTCCCTGTGCACAATCTCCTGTCTCAATAGGTTTCTTTGATGGCTCATTCCAGCTTTAAGTATTTGGGTAACTTTTGTAGTCTAAGGCTTTCTTGTCTGCACTGAACATAAGAGACTCAACACTGTGGTCTGGGGTTGTGACAGGAAGGGACGTACAGAAAGGGGCATGCCACTCTTGGATGGCTGTTGGACTGAGCTCTATGTAAAACGGTTGTTGCAGGCTTTTGTAGCAGATTGAAAGCAGAGCAGTGATGGATACTTCTGGATGGAGAGGGTTTCAGAAGATCAGTAAATGAGCAAATGTGATTTTTGTGAAAGGATTGCTAGGCTGAATGTGTTTTCTCCATCTCCTTCACACTCAGAAAGATTTGGTGCCATCTCCTTTTGCCCTGACCCATGTAAAGGTGTGTTGTTTCACATGCCTTCAAGTGCAAGAGCTGCCAGAGAAACAGACTGTTAGATAACATGACATTTCCTAGCAGAGAAGGTCTAGGTACTGGGAGTATGACTGCCCTTTTCATTTGAATTTCTCCTTGCTTACCCCATGAGCACATACATACACTGCTGCATGACTCTCAGCTAGTCCCTCTTGCGTGTCCTCAGCCTGGAAGTCGGGAATTCCTAGATGTTCAGAAGGCAGAAGACAGTGCTTTCTGCTGTCTGCATGCTGTAAGCTGTCCTGGTGGAAAGAAGAGGCTGCCTGAGGGGTTAGGACAGACCCTTCAGCACAAGCTGAGGTACCCTGGAAGAGGCTATGCTTCAGCAGCCCTGGCCTATGCTCTGTAGGGCACAGGCTGAGCTTAGACTTGGATTTTAGGCTGTTGATTGCAACAGAGCAACTATAGTTCTTATTCAGCTTTCTAGGGAGTAAATACTTGGTTTGGATCACTTTGCAATTTGAACAGGGAACAGAATGAGGCATGAGGAAAGGGTAATAAAAGACTGAATGCCATTTAGAAATCATTTGTACATAGCATAAATTATAAGTTAATAGAAACAAGAGCAAAGGCCTGAATGTATTTCAGTGCAGACACACTTTAAGCTATGCAAGTCAATGCACTTTGCATTGAGGTGCCAGAACCATGGGGACTCTGGAACTCCCTGTTGCCCTCACACCCTGCACAGCACCTTCAGGGCAGCAGCTGGGATGGGCCAAGGGTGGCTCACCAGGGAAAGCAGTGATTTGCCACCGAGGGTGAGAAGGACATGGTGTCCAGAGGCTTCCCTCGGGTTGGTGGCTGTGCTGGCTGCAGTGCCAGCCGGCCAGGCACTTTGTGGTTTCCTACAGCAGAGGGTAGTGTTACCTGTGTCTGGAAACAGAGACTGCTTCAAAATGATGGCTCTATTCAGCCTGCTTACTTCAAGCTGATGGTGAGTTGTTAAATATTTATGGCAGATGTATATATGCATTTTTACTGCTTTACTGAAAATATTTTTTCTGTGAAGGAGATACACAAGGAAGAGAAATTAAAATTAGTAAAAACAAAACCAAGTGCAGATGAACTTGTAAACCTTGTTTAAGTAATTTCTGCTTTGCTAGAGAGGTGCTTGGACTCTGCATACATGGTGTCAGTCAGCCCATGACACCGAATAAAGATGCAGATGGGTTTATATGACGTGTTGTCATGTGGTTGTACAGCTCCCGGGGCTGCAAGTGACTTGTCCCAGAAAGCTGCTGTACATCTCTGCCTTGCTGTCTTGTCCCATTCTACCTCGCTATAATGATGCCTTTATGCTAAAATACAGTTGCTGGTTCTGCGGCCAGTTCTTTTCTGTCCCTGGCCCTAAAATCCAGTGTTCTTCCTCCTCTTCTTTATCTTTCAGCTCCCACTTGTTGTTTAGTGAATCTGCAGATTATCAAATATAGCCCTATGTCAGCAAGGCCACAGTCCCTATCAGCAGATGCTCACAGCCCTTTTATGACACATGTGGATATAGTCAAACAGAGCTACACTGCAATAGCTGTTAAAATTAGTGGCAAAAGAATAGCAAGACCTTTTCACACAGTGTTGTTTGCAGTAGCAGCTTGTTCCTAGAGCGGTATGAATTGTGTCTGTCTGCAGCTGCTCATCAGGTGCCAGTTGGAGCTCTGGGGAGGAGGGAACACCATGCTGGGGTGTCATCTGCAGTACTGCTTTTACCAGGCACTTCAAGCCTGCTCCTGCTGCCCTCACTCAAGCTTCAGTTTGTGTTAATGGGAGATTTACTTTACTGAATTTTGCAGACTGAGCTTCATTCTTGTCAAACTTCTAAGGATCTGCAGACCTCTCAACTGCCAGGATCAAGTCTCCTTTATATAAAGTTTCTGTTAAAGAACCTTCTTGTTTTCTTTTAGACACCCTGGAAGCCTGGAGGCACTGGATCTGACTAAATCCAGAAGCATGCTTCAATCATTGCATTTTTGACTTTGGCTATACATTTTCTCCCATCCGCCTTAAACATGACCATACATGCTTGCTTGCATTTCTTTGTTTCTACAGATCAGCAAGCTGTTTTTGTCTTGTTACAAATTGATACCTGTTAGCTCTTAATGCTCTTGCATTAAGCATTAGGTGGGAACTGTTTCTGCAGGTTTATTTCATTTCAGTGTGTGTTTGTTTATCTGTTCCACTGACATGTGCCATAAAAATACCTGCTTAATCAAATTATAGCATCACAGAATAGTCTGGGTTGGGAGGGACCTTAAAGATCATCTCATTCCACCTCCCCTGCCCTGTGCCCCATAGAACCTGGTCTTGAACACTGCCAGGGTTGGGACATCCACAACCTTCCTGGGCAACCTGTGCCAGTGCCTCAGCATCCTCCCAGGGAAGAATTTCTTCCTAACATCTAATCCAAACCTACTCTATTCTAGTTTGAAGCCATTTGCCCTTGTCCTGTCACTACGGTTCCTGATGCAGAGACCCTCTCTGGCTTCCCTCTAGACCCCCTTCAGGTACTGGAAGATGCTGTGAGGTCTCCACACAACCTTCTCTTCTCCAGCCTGAACAGTCCCAGCTCTCCCAGCCTGTATCTGTAGGGCAGGTGTTCCAATCTCTGTTGGAACTTTGTGGCCTCCTCTGGACTTGCTCCAACAGTTCCATGTCCTTCTTATGTTGGGGGCCCCAGAACAGTGCACAGTGCTCCAGATGTGGTCTCAGGAGAGCAGACTGGAGGGGGAGAATCCCCTCCCTCGACCTGCTGGCCACGCTCCTTTGGATGCAGCCCAGGAGTCCCTTGCTTTCTGGGCGGGGAGCACTCAGTGCCAGCTCAAAGTGAGCTTTCCATCAGCCGTCACCGCAAGTCCTTCTCCCAGGGCTGCTCTCAGTCGCTCCTCTGACCAACCTGTCCGTGTGTCTGGGACTGCCCTGACCCAGGTGCAGAACCCTGCGTTTTGCTTTGTTGAGCTTCATGAGGTTTGCACAGGCCCCATCTCTCCAGCCTGCAAGGGTCCCTCTGGATCCAGCCCTCCCCTCCAGCATATGACTTCACCACACAGCTTGGCGTTGCTGGCAAAATTGCTGAGACTGTACACAATCCCACTGTCCGTGTCACCACAAAGATTTTGAACAGTATCACCCCCACGACCAACCCCTGAGGGACACCACTTGTCGCCAGTCTCCATGTGGACAGGGAGGTGTTGAGCAGAACTCTTTGATTGATCGGGTATTTAACATGAAGCCCCTTTCCACCTTACGCCTCTCAGTAAAAGTTCTTTCTTTAATGAATAACATTTTTCTCACTACTGCAGCAACAGAACTGTGCTGATGGTGCAAGAGCTCTGAGGTGCTATAAATGAGATGAATAATGAACATAAAGACAGCAATGTATGGTCTAGTTTGTTGGGATTTTGGTTTTGTTTTCTGAAGAGCACTTGGAAATATTCATGACCATGCAAATAATACCTGTCTGTACCTATCATGTAATCGTTCAAAGCTAAATGTTTATTTTCCTAAAGCAAATACTACAGACAGCCCTGTAGTATTGAAATTTTACCATGGGGAGTAGCTGAGCCTGCTCTGCATAAACCTCAGTTCCTCGGGTAATGAGCTACTCTGTTACAGCTGGAGACAGCGGTAGCTCTGGGCCCCTCGGTAAGTGTGGGCATCCAGGGGAGTACTGCAACCACAATCTCTCTGTGTGTTTCTAGAGCGTAAAAAATTGTCTGAACAACAAAGTCTGTGTAAGATCGCTGGTGGATAATATTCAAGGATCCCTTCTGCCAGAGCAGCAGGGAGAAGATTGTCCTACTTGTGCAAGAAAGCAGCAACGTGCCTAACTGGATTCAGATTTCTGTTGATTTGTGCCTGTGTTTTGCTCCTTGGATGATTTGCTTATCACTTTCCAGATTTGTTTTATTTTTCACTCACTTCTGAACAGTTTAGGCATGGTGCAGAAGAGGAATTTGTCGACTTAAAAGTGAGAAAACAGAATTCTCATCTGCAAAGTTTTGAGCAAAGATGCTAATGATTGCCAGGAGAGGTCAAAAAGTTCCTCTGAGTGGCTAAACAACCCAGCTGCCCAGAGGAGGTCCTAGAAAAACATGCTTCTTCCCCAGGATGTCCCTGTCTGCTCTCCTAGATGACTTTCATCACTTCTTAATTGCACCTGCCTATGTTCTGCCATGTAGCTGCCAAGCAAGATATTTTTTTCTAATTCATTTCTCACTTTGCGCTTCATGAATATATAATTTCTTCCATTTGGCTCCAGCAATTATCCTCTATGGTTCTGCTGTAATGAAGAGGGATGCTAGGTACCATAGTTGTGCTTCTTTCATCATGAAGGCATAAACAAATGAATTCAAGGATGGGGAGGAGGAGTCATGCATTGCACAGTGAGAAGGCACAGTTGTGCCATCATCTATACATCATTTCCACAGCTTTCTCCAGTCTTGCATTCCTTGAAATTCAGGTTTTCTCTTTCTTTGTATGAGGTTCTGCTTGTGGTTCTGTTTGGCCAGGATACTGACGAAACTCAGAATCTGTGTTAATAATTGGGTTCATTGAAATTCATTAACTTTTCAACTGAACTTCAGAGTAATTTCCACCAATTTTTGCTGACTTTTATGTTGGGTCAGCAAGTCCTTTTTTTGTCATGCAGAACTCATTAATTTCAGTGAAATTTTGTTTTGAAGTTTTGTATTCATTCACACTCATAATAGGAAACAGAATGTACAAAGCTGATACCAATTAAAACCACTAAAACCACATTTCTCTCTGTATAAGTGTGTATGGTGATGTCCTTTGGCAGGCTGTGTCCTGGCAGCAAGGAGAAATGTCCATTCTTGCTGCAGTAACAGCTGTTTTCGAAAAGGTCATATCAATGTCCCCTTTGTATAAATTTGATTATTCATATCCAGGTTTCTGGTTTATGTTCATTTGAACCTAAATATATGGTCTGAGTTTTCCAAAACGCGTGTGTACAAGTGTAATCTTAAAATTACTAACAAGACAGTGGAGTGGCATACTGCTCCCATGAGCCTGGGAGAGCTGGACAGAGTGTGAGCTGTGGCGTCTGCTTGCTGAGTTTGAAATATGCTGCGGAAATCATGACCTGAGATGTTTAGAACTGCTTGAAGGGTTTTGAAGCCACATTCCTTTTAAAATAAATAGTATAAAATCTCTTCACTTTAAGAAACTCTGTAGCACAAAAGCAGTAGTGACACCAGCAGCACTGCCCTGTGATCCTTTGCATAGCTCCAGATAGAGTAAATGTGGGCTGGCCTTGTCCTGCTGCTGTAATCCTACTGACCTTCCAGGCCTTCTATGGGGTTTTGTGTTTTCTTGGGACTTCGTAATTGTGTCCCACATTGGTTTGGGGACTGAGTAATTGTTTTCTCTCTCATAGTATCTGTTCACTGAACCAAGCCGAAAGCTACACATGCTTTTAGTCTTAATATTCTCACTCTTTCTAACAAGCCTAGCTGCATATCTTTACCTTCCCACTGTAGCTTGTATTTGACTCAGTCTTTCAGTAGGAACTGTCTTTATGTTTTATTTTTGATTTCACCAGTTTATCAGTTTTTTTATTCAGATGTCAACTAGATTTTCAAGTTGAGCTGCAAGCACTGATATTTAATTTATAGAGTTCTGTCAAATAATGTATTTTGTCTGCTGAGAGTACCAAGGCATCATCTCAGCTCTTGTTTTCTCAGACTGTTGACAGCCAAACCTCCTGGCTGTCCCTGTGCACCTGTGTGCTGGTCTCCTCTGCATCTGCTACTGGTGGACTCTGGTTTTTTTAATGCTTATTTCCGTAGCTTTGGTACAGAGTTTTTGAAATGCTGGAAATTATTTGGGGCTTTACTTTTGCTATGTCTTTTGCAATACTTCCTTTTGCATTTCTCTTGCATTTTGACCTGTGAAATCCCTTCTGAATTCTTACAGTTATGATCTCCTGGTTTTCAGTTTCCTCTTAAAAGGGTGAGACTAACCTAGTTTCACCTTACTTTCACTATAGCATTTCATTCAACACAATGATTTTTCTGAAAGCAAAACCAGCCTTGCCTGTAGATCTGTATTTGGCAGTATCTCTTCTCTGAGCACAGTCACTGTCTTATAAGAAAAGCTGCCAAAGTATAATGGTTTTCTTAGTTTTTATTGCTGTGTGAGTCAGCAGTTCTCAACAAGTTCGGCCTGTTTTGTTTGCTGCAGGGGGCTGCTGGAGGTGCTCTTATTTGAAGAAACGGGTTTCAGCATGGAAGCCCCTTTCACAGATGTTTAGAAATCAGCTGGGATCGACTTATGCTTGTGTTCAATGAAGGCCAGATCTAATTTGAGTTAGATTTAGTGGAGAGGTCAATCTAACTTTGTGGGAAGTTCCATGAAACTCTATAGGCTGAATTTTTTTAATTTTTTTTTTTTTTTAACTCTTCTTCCTACCCTTGATGTGCAAAGAAACCAGGAAGATCATTTACCAGCTTCCTTGTGGCCTTTGCTGAATGTAAAGCAGTGTATAGAACTGTGGCAGAGCACTGGAAATAAGTAGGTGTTCTGAGTTTAAAGATGAAAAGAAAAACACCTGAGAGGAGACTGCCAGTGGAGGCACACAAGGAAGCTGCAGATCGAATGGCTTAGTTGAACCTAATTCCTCTCTTCAGTAATTCCTGACTATTCTCAACATCTGTTTGCATAAATAGCCCTTTTTTCCCCCAACATAGATTTCACTTTTCTGCAGAAAATTATAGAGCACTGACTTCTTGACAATTCAGTCTTCAGCCCTGTTTTACCTTTATGTGCTCTCTGAGTTTAGCTGTTAGTCACCTTTACCAAGAATGTTTTAAATGTAAATCTTGGTATGGGCCATTTCATCTGTTAAATGGATGCTTCATTTTTCCCGTGGAACATACAAGAGACACAGATGCCAAAGTGATTCCTCACTTTGAGCTGTAGTTGGATCTAAAGTCAGATTATTCATTTGTAATGGTGTCTTGCTGGAATTTCCATCGAAATGACTTCTCTGGAGTTAAGCTCCAGGGAGGTTCTGAAGTTATGAATAAACATTAAGTCCAAGCCAGCTTGGATCTGCATTTTTATTATGCTCACTGAGTTGGTTTACCAAGGTGGAAGCACGTTTCCTGGGACAGAGAAACTGCTGAGCCAGTCAGTGGTATTTGTTCATTGATCATAGCGAAGCTGCTGCCGAACTGCCACTGGTGTCCAGTCTCTATGAGGAACTTGCCAGAAAATGTCCTGTTGTGGAGTGCTTGAATAGTTCACCAAGCCATCTGGTGTGTAAGAACACATAAACACAGGAATTAATTAACCGTAACTAGTCTCTACTGAGCGTGTACAAGATGAGATTTTTTTTTGAATGTTTATAACTTGGATGAAAACTACCTGGTTGCAAATTTATAATTCCCTTTAACAGAGCCCAGAGTTGCGAGGATGCCTCAGCTGAGTAGATGTATAGAGTTCTTAACGCTGTTGATGGTGCAGTCTGCCCTGCCCCAGGCCGCAGTACAGCCTGAGTGGTTTTCTTAGTGATTGCCCAAAAAATCATCTGCATGAGGACAGGTGTCTTCTAGCCTGGTCATTTACACCTCAAGTTTCATTTTTTTTTTTAATTTTTAAAAGACGCATTAAGAATTCTTCTTTACCTCCTCGTTGTTAATACATATCAGCAATGCGGGCAGCAGTAAAAGCCTTCACTATTGAAATCTGTCATATGCATAACGTTCTCTGATTATATTTGATACGGAGGCACTGGCTGACTTAGTAAGTAGATATTTCAAAGCGCAGCAATGTTTGCATGTCTCCTTCCAAGATTTTAGGTTTCTTTTCCATTTCCATCTTACAGGATTTCAACAGCACAGCACCTATCTACAGAAACGCTACAGCATGTAGTGCAATGCCTCAGTGTAGCCAGGTGTTCTGTGATAAAATCAGGAAAGACTTCATATATCAGAGACACAAGGAGGCACTAGGGCATGACAGCACTAAGATAAAAATATTGTAAATTGTTGTCTCCTTGTGAACTCTGTCTTTCCTTTTAGATGTGTGCCAGGAAAGAGACTATGTGTTGTAAATCTCAGCAAAGTCCCGGGCAAAATGTGAAGGCAAAATTCCCTTTGTCTTTGAAATCTTCAGTAATTAAGAGCAAAAGGATTTTAACAATCTTATTTATTTTTTCTTTTGTAAAAAGGCTTGCTTAGCTCAGCTTTGACATTGGAAATAAACTCTTTCTTGCCTTTGATTAGAGAACAAATGTGGTGTTGCAAACTGGGCTTTGTCACTGACAGGAAAATGTTTGTGGAAGATGCTTTCTTACTGCAATTCACACAAAGCTGTCATCAAAGCAATAGCTTGGGTTTTCAAGAAGCTTGTTGCTAATGACAACCTAAGATTTGTTGCCTTCCTTCCCTAAAGTTGTGTTAGGGTTTTCATTTGTAGCCATGTAGCTACGGGGCAGCTCTTCCACCCTGGTCTTGGGTTGTTACGTGCGCTTCTGCTACTGCCCGCTTTTAGGTGCTAGGCTCTCTGGACCTGGAGTACAGGGAATTTCATCATTCATTGTGGAAATGAAGTGGAAAAGACTGTCAAGCTCAACTCTGAAGAGGTGGGAGCTGGCTTGTGCCCTCCATAACATCGGATCCCGACTTCAGTTATTGATCAGTTCATGTCTACTAGTCTATTTGCTTCACCATTTCTAGAAGGTAACAAACGGATTGATTTGAACTTAAGAGTGGGACAGTTAGGAAAGGCAATCCTGCTGGATTATTTTGAGTGGTTTCACCTCAAACTGGGAGACCTTAGGGGACTTAACATTTGAAGAGGCGGTCTAGATACATGACAGCCCAGCCTGCTTGAACGTTTGCCTTGTTACAGTCTAACTCATCCAAGATGAAAGCATTGATGAACCAGATGATTAAACTATTAGTGGTACATTTTTATTGTATTGAAAAGGTCTGTTGCCGACTAATGGCAGATCTTTGCTTTTATTTTGTCCTCCTGACAGTTATGGGAAATCTTTGTCTTTGGAATGATCTCTGTTTGGAATGATCACAGTAACATACGCTCCTTATACTTCTGCAAATGTTTTTCACACAAAATTGTTCATCCTCTCTTTCATATGGGGAAAACAGATACGCCCAAAGTCTTATTTCAAACGTTCTCTTGCCTTATTAATATTTGCTAGGTACTTTAATAAAACCTTGAGCTATGGCAATTGTGATGCGTGAAGGGAAAGGCTGTAGTGACTCAGGTCCTGCCACAGATAACTGTAGGTTTCAAGTGCAGATATTCCTTTTTTCATAGTGTATAGTATAATATAATAACTATGAATAGTTTTGCAGTTATTCTAATAATATTTTTAGAAATGACATTTTTCTGGGATGGAAAAAAAAGATTGATAGAAATAATTCTTAAGGGAATGGTTTTGCACAGAGGAAAACAGTCTAAGTAGAATTGTCCAGGGTGGCTTTTACAACCAGGTTTCTATGCTAAGATTTTATGAGCAGTATAATTCAACTGTATAATTCTCATTTGCTAAAAAAAAATTTAAAAGTGTATAGTGTCACAGGAGTGATAGAAGATAGGGAATTAGAACAGAAGGCAGTAAGAGACATACGGAAGATATGAAGGCATGTGCTTATTTATGAGGTATGGTAGCAAAAACGGGAAGGCAAATAGCTTTAACTGCATGCTGTAAAAGCAAAGTTGAAGATGAAAACAATCAGGAATGATTCAGAATCAGCACAGTAGCAAATGCCCAGGACAATTTGGATCTTTTTTGGTTCTGCTTATTGGTGCCCTGAATTTCCACACTGACAGTGAGCTAAGCAAAAAAGAGCCGTGCCAAAGTAGGAATGGAGGGGATATAGGTTAATCCCCTACCTCATTCCAGTAGGCTACTCTCTAAGTAGACTTTTTTTGGGAGAAAATATTATTCCATGTTCAGATGATTGGTTATTCTCTTTCTTTGTGCAGCTTCACAGTCTAAACTTTCTTGCCTGGGAATCAAATTTCCCCAGGGTTCCCATTCTGTGTTGCAGCGTTCCCTGTGTGGGAGTTAGACCTCTTAGAGCAATTTTATGTATAATTTGCTATTAGCAGTATTTGGGGCTTAAATGACAAATTGGTAATTTTAAATAATAACTTGGAAATCTGGGTGGAACTACAAAAGTCACAGTGAAATGGTTTGACTCTGCTGTTACATTCTTTGTATTTAGGTCCCTAAAGCAGATGTACTGAACCAGAGAACTCAAGGGGGTTTTAAACATATTCAGTGGTTTATAGGCTTTCTGCATGTCTGTACATGCACCTTTGTGCACATGAGATGCCACTGCTGCAAAAATTCACACCAATTCAGGCTGTTACGGCAAGCGTGTAGCCTTCCAGTGAAACTTCTTTAACTTACAGTTGGGCAAAAAAAGGCATTTTTCACAAAAGTCATCCTACACATAAGAGAGCAGCTCCTCTTTTTTCAGGTTCTCTTATGATCAATTCAGTTTTGAAAACTACCTTCTATATTAGATATTTTCACTGATGTTTCAGACCAAGAAGCCAATGAGTTATGTTTTTGTACTTGCTATCAGGTATAGAATATCTACGTTGTTTAAATGTAAGGACACTTCACGGTAATAACTGGCCGGATACTCATGCATGTGAAAAGAGCTACTTTTGTGTTTGAATCCTCATTTTGGTACCTTAATATCAGATTTAGTATTGCATTTGAAAACAGATTTATGTGATTATACTCTAAAAATGCATTCTTACATATCTAGAAGTCTGCTAGTGAGATATCTAAGTGAGCAGGTAATATTTAAATTGTTGCTGACATCTGAGCTCCTCTGAATGCTTATTCCCTGAGAAAGAAAGATGGGCAGTTAATGTCTGATTTCATGAGAAAATTTCTCTTACAATCGAGTCAGTCTCAGCACCAGCATGGAGTCAGGATCTGGTGCAGCACTGACACGGGAAAGGAATGGGAAGGGGGTGATGAGAGATCTAATTTTAATTATGCAAGTTAATCTTGGATAAAATGCCATTCCATAACCCCCGTATGCATAAGCAGATATCAGGGTTTTTTTCTCTGACTTGTGCACATTTATTCCCTTCTGGTTTTGGGGGGCCCTTCCCTGTCTCCAACTAATTATCATGTCAGTATGCTTTGGGATTAGAATAATTGTTCCTTATTTCTTGTCCTTCCCTGTGAACTTACTCACAGTGGGCGCTGGTGGTCTTCAGCATTGACTGGATGGATACACAGGGGTCTGAGCTGCTGCCACTGGCATTAAGGACCGTGGGGATCCAGCCCTTTCAGAAACAGCTGCATTTACAGAAAGCTGAAAATAACCTCAAAGTTACTGAGATGTATTTGAATGGAACAGTGATGTTTTCCTCAAAGATGCAATGGCAAGCCATTTAACTTTGCCCAGGGGTTAGGCTACTGGGCTGGCAGTCCCCATGCAAGTTTTGAAGAGGGGTGACAGCACCAAACCTGAAGTCACTGCTGCCATGCAGCTCCTACTGTACTTCAGTAAATTTTAAGCTACTTTTGCCATCAGTGTGAAGCCCCTTAGGCAGTGAGTCTGGCTCTCCGAGATCTTTCCTGCCCCCTTTAAATTTTGCCAGCTTGACTTTTGCTTGGAAGTTTGTGTATCATCATCCATTTTCTTGGCAGGAACTGGAATGTTAAAAAGGCTTACTTATAAATCTAAGAATTTTGTGCAAAAGTCTCCCAAGATTTGGTTTATAACTTTGAATGTTTGTTCTGTGTAAAGCTGCACAAACTGAGTGTATAGATGAGTTTGTAGGATGAGAAACTGGACAGCATTCATAGATTCAGCACAGAGCAGTGTCTAGTGCTTGCCTTCTGGCATTAGTGGTACAGTCAGACCCTGCAGGGCTGAATGCCAAAGCCACAGGAAAAATGAAAGCAAACTGCAAATTGGTATTCAATTAATGACTGTTATTCTAGTGCACATATAATATTGAAATGCCTGTGCATCTACTTAAAAGAGTGCCACTGTCTCTTAGGAGAAGAATTAAAATCACTTGTTCTTGACTTTAATTGCTTCTGCAAAATTAAATTTGGGGTGGTGGCTTTGCAAGAGGAACATTACCTCACCTTTCATAAATGAAATCCTTGGATTTGTATAGAACCTATGGGAAATAATTATATCAATGTGTGCAAAGTATTTTCCCCTCCTAACAGGAGGAGAATTCTCTGAAATTTAGACTGGCGGGATTTTACACTGTTTCCCTAAAAAAGAAATAGTTAATTAAGTAAGCGAGAGAGAGAGAGATGACATCTACAAGGCACGTCTTCCAACAAAACTGACATAAGTATGGGTCAAAATTACTATTCCTTGGGTGAAAATCCAGGCTAACTCCTTTGGTGTCAGTGGATTTAGGAGAGCAATGGTAAGATCAAGACATGGCCAAATTTTCAAGTAGCGCCAATGCAGGAATTGAATATTAGTATTCAATTTAAGTATAGTGGTCTTAGTTCAGATAGGGATTCTTTTTAATGTGATAGGCTTTGCAAGATACCCTTGTTTTTAAAGCTAGTTGCATTATAAAATATTTATTCCTGATGTCTCTTTACTTGCCTAGAGATATATAATTTTCCCTTTAGTGTGTCGATTTTCTGAAGCTAGAAAAATGTAATTAATATGCACAAACTGCATTCGTGTGCCCTGATCGGACAGAAAGACATCTGTTTGCCCAGTTTTTATGTGCAAGTTACTTTTGGGGATGTAGCCTGGAAACCCAAATTATGAAAATGGACTGATTGAAATTGAAAATTATCTCAAAGGAAGAACAGGTACATACCAGTTTCTCTCATTTAATCTTTTGAGACAATTGAGGGAGTTTGCTATATATCATTTGCTTGTGCTCTAGAACCAGGCTCTTGCCCCTCAAACTTTTGACGGGCTTTACAGGTTGTGCTGAGTCTGTTCAGCCCCTCTTCTGAGAGATTTGCTTTAGGATGGGCCAGGGGGCTGGATCATTCTCACTCCTGAAAGTACCTGAAATGCTAGAAATGCTTAAAAACTGAGGCTTGCAGAGAGTCTTTTGAAGTGTGTGGTAGAAGGTGGACTTTTATCTTGGGATCTCATGAGAATACAAGTTGCGGGACATGCTTTGAACCACAAAGGTTCATAAGGAGGATCAAAGGTATCAAGCAGGAATGTGTCCTTCAAGACAAAGGACAGTTTCTGAGGTGCAGTACAGGGGAATTTCATTACTGTTCTCATCATAGGAAAAAAAAAAGGCCTATACAAGTGTTTCCTTCCGTACAAATACTAAGAAATTACTTTCAAGCTGATCCTTCAGCCAATACGAAGGCCCTGCAGCCACGTGTATCTGGCTGGTGTATCTGCTGGTTCATGCAGCAGGTCTGTGTCCAGGAACTGGATTCCTCTCGCTGTGGAGTATATTGTTAGCCATGATCAAGTCTTAAATGGGAATAATAACACCCTGCTGTAATTCCAATCTCATCCAATCTTGTGAGTCTTTCACAATGACTCCTTTGGTCTTACTTCAGTTGGGAAAGTTGCTTTTGTGCACAGTGTAGCATCATGTGGCAGAAAAAAACATGTAGTTCTTCAGTGCTATTTCTTCTTTCCTTTGAGGACACAGAGAGCTTTGTCTGCAAACATACTCTCTTTTTTATGGTAACTTATCATAATTTATTATTTTTGCTTTATTTTTCAGAAAGTGTAGGGACTATGATGCTTTCAGTTCTTTATGTAGTTTTTGTGAAGAAATTGTAAATATGATTTAAATTTTTGGTAATCCATGTATTCAAATGAGGCACCAATAAGGTAACAGGATGGTTAAGGAACTGAGATTTATTTGTTGTACATCATTACAGCAAGAGCTTTGTTGTTGTTCCTTGCAGATGAAGTCACTTGAACTATGATTATATTGCAGAAAATGAAATGAGACAAAATCAAAAGGCAGTAAAACAAATTTTTAGATGTCTTGAGGGACACAATTATTATTGACTAACTATGTTTTATATCATAAATGTTCCAAAAGTCCGACAATTTAAATTATACATACATGAAGACAAAACTCTTACTGGTATCAAAATCTTTATTTCACTGCTGCTGTTACCTTCTTTTTGAAGTTCCAAATTAGCAAGAAAAAACCCACAATTGTCTTTTAATGATGTTTTGAAAAGATAGAGTAAAACTGTTTAAATACCAGCTCTGAAAAAACAAAAGTCATCTACGCAATTAAATTTTTTTTACTGTAACATTACTGGTGTTTAATACAATAACTGACATGGTCATACTCTATGCCCATGGAAATAGTGAGGGATGCGGTCCCTGGGTTGGTTCTGTTTTCTTCGAAGTTCTAGTGTTCTAAATATTTTTTTTCCTATTAAAAATTAAAATACAAGGAAATATAGAAACAGTAGTTGCAGGGAGAAAAGTGGGGCTATTTAACTAGAATACACAGAAGCAATCTTTACATCTTGTTTTTCATTCAGAATATCCCAGCAACCTAAGAGGTCTTAGTTGTCTTATTTTTTCTGCATTTTCATTTTTCTCCCTGTATGTTCTTTCTGGCGGTGGCGTTAGTCACAGCTCTTTCAGACTTGGAGGACTGATCTCTCTCTGTGGATATGTAAGCAGTGGCATTTGTAAGCAGTAATGTTCTCTCATCTCTCTGCTTGTTGAGACGCGTATTTTAAGGGATTGTGTGCTGTTCTCTTCTGTAGCTGTGGTGAGTAATTTTTGAAGCTTTGATTCAAACCCATGGACCTCACAAAAGTGAAGCTACCATTTCACATCAGTGTCATTGCTGGTTTAAGTTTTTCTTTATCTGACTCTCAGAGATCTAGCACACTGTGTATTCCTGAAAAAAAAATAAAAGAAAGGGAGATGTGCAAATACCAGAGAGCACCAGACTCGCCTAGCTAGGGCTGGATGAATAGTGAAAACTGGCCCTTGGCTACTGTACGAGGCAACCCCCAGCGGGGGCCAGTGGGGCTTTTGGACCGGGCGGCGCTGGCACGGCTGCCCACTGTGTCTCCTGAGCACGTGAAAGCTGTCAGCAATCTCCCTGCGGGTTTACTCAGTATGGCATTAAGGAAAGGCTGCAATAGCCACGCGTTTCTTCATTGTTTGTCATTGTTCTTCATTGCTCCTCATACCAGCGAGTAAGCGGGGATGGATGTGCAAAGGTTGGTGTGAGAGAGGTGGTGATATTAACTTGCTGCAAGAAAATGTGGGGAAATGAAGCTTGAGGGCAAGGTGTAGGGAATTAAAAGCAGGCTTTGTCCCCAGCTGCTAAAAAGTTTGAACCACTCTGTGCGCTGAATGTCAAGACCTCTATTGCGAAAGTGCCAGAGGGTCAGAAAGACCCTTAAATGAGCGTGCCTGCGACTGCGTAAACAACGGCGGTACAAGGGGCTGGAACCCCGGCTGTAGGGCGCGGTAGTTGAGTCCTTTTCATATGCCAGAAATCTACACAGCAGAGATTAATGAAAAAAGGTACACTTTCTAGTTTGCCTTAAAGGTGTTGGATCCTGCATGTCTTGCTGCAGTGTGCTAGGGACTTGGCAAAGAATCTGCCCTGGTCGGTAAGTGCAGGGGGGAGAACCTGGGAAAATGAAATTGAATTGTAGGTATGGCAGTGTTACTGGTATTGTGTCGTGTGGCCAGACTGTTTTTCAGTCTATTTGTGCAACTTCTGTAAAGTTTAGTAAAACTGTTAATGTTGTGTGAGCATTCACTTATAAATATTTGTATATACAGAGTTCTCTTTTGGTTTTGTAAATCAAGTGGAGAAAAAAAATGTGTTTTTTTAACAGATGGCTGTGTTTCAGCAACAGATTATCTATTTATGTATTTTAGTATTAATTTATTTAAAAGCTCATACTCCAGACAAAAGATTCTGGCCATAGTGGATCAGATTTTTCTGAAGAAAAATTCTAATAAGTTTAATTGCATCACAAAGCATATCAAGTATTTTTGTGTAGTTATTTCACATTTTATTGCCTGAAACAAATAGCAGAACTGCTTGTGTTGATGCAAGAGTTGCAGAGATGCTCAAACCTTTGCACGAACATTTTGGTATGTTCTGAAATTATTTTCCTGACTTTGTAAAGTCACTTTGGCTATTCAGAGGATTATATAAATCTGAACTTCCATTATTCCAACCCTTTGTTCACAGCTCCACCAGAACTTCGGAATAGTTTCTCAGAAGTAACTTGTATGAGAGCCATAGTAATTGAGGTCAGAGGAGCCATATGTTTGATGAACAGCATGCTAGGAGCTGTGTTAAGTGGTCAGCATCCATCTGGAGATGAGGTTTTATCACTGAATAATTAACTGTGCACTTGCCTCTGATGGTCACTGTTTTGGAGAAGAGGCTCCTGCTTCCTGAATGGACTTCAGCAGCTTTTCCTTCTAAAAAAGGTTTTGAAGAGCTCCTTTTATGTTTCATGAAGCTTTTTTCCCTACTCTTTGGCAGCTAGCTAGTTTGGGGGCAGGGAGAGGTTTTGATTAAAAACTTGGTGAACGCACATTGGAGAAGGAGTTCTGGCTTCCTGCGAGCCGGTGCAGCTGAGAGAGGATAAACTACCATATTCTTTATCATCATATTGTTCTTCTATAAGGGAAACAGGTTGATGGTTTGTAGGTAAGGCAAGATTCATGCATTCCTTTGCATGCAGCCAGGCCAGCGGGGACACAAGAAGGCACATGCCTGCCTTTGTGGTGGGGTTATCTACATGTATGCTCTCAATGTAGCCCATTCAAAGCCTTCCTATAACTAAAGCTGATTTTTTTCCTTTTAGCTTGTCTGTCTCATGTGCCAAACATCAGACTTCGATTTATCTATCTTCCCATTCTTCATGTATTGTGACTTGGTCTCTCAAACAAAATATATTGCTCATCTGTCCTGGCTGAAGTGGAGGTGTGGGCATGTGTGTGTGCATGTGAAGTCAGACAAAATTTATAAATTTTTTCTGCTTCAGTGTTGCTGTGGGAATTGCAAGGGGAGAGACAAGAGAAGATACGTTGCACTGCAGTACGTGTGTATATGTACTGCAGTGCTGGAAATTTTTCATTTGGCAGTAATCCTGGGCTTATTTAACTAGTCTTGATGCAAAAAGATTCTTGCTTTTTTTGTATTTTTCATATATGCATAGCTCTGTAGACTATTATTGTATAATTTCTTAGTTAACTCCAATACTTTTCCTACCCTGTTAGACAAACACATTGCTGGAATCCTGTTCTAATCTTGCTTCTTCAGTAAACCAAGGCCATTTCAGTTTCCAATGTATTTAGACATAAACAATGTGGGGCAATAAGCAAGGGAGAGGCTTCAGTAGGGGGCCGAACCAAGAAGGGGAATTACTTCATTAACTGTACTTTTAATTGGGGATTCTTGTCAATTATGCTAATTTGCTAAACTTATAAAAGGGTCGAAGCCTTGTATCATGTATGCATTCTGCCATAAGTGCACCTGGAGGACCTTCAGTAAGTGGTAACTGCTTTTTATCATTTTATAATTTTATCATTTTTCTATCATTTTAATCTTGTTTGGCTTGTCATTTTAGGGCTGATAAGGCATCAGTCTGATGAAAAAGGTGTAGTTGTGTATTGTATAGCTTTGTGTTCAAGCATGCTTTGTATCCTGTTAGCCTGCTGTTCACTGCCTGTTTTTCTCTTAGTCTTTGTAGAATTTCTGAAGTTTTCTCAGTAATAAGATGCCAAACTTTCAGCTTATGTAATGTTCTTCATATTCCAACTTTAATTTCTGCCAACTTATTTTATAGTTGGTAAACACGTAATGTGCCTGTTTTGCCTATAAGGAAATCTTGATCTCAGAAAATTCTGATCTTGAAAATTACCTTCTGAATGAAGGAGCTGGGTTGCTGTTGAGGTGAAATTGGGGTGAATGACATGACATGCCGTAGAACAGTCGCTTCTCATAACACTCATAGGGTGAGTAAATAATGTGAGCTTCAGGACACATATATATTTCTTAGAGTGACAGAATAAATTGTGCTACACATTTCCAAAAGGTAATTTTTACATCTGTTATTTATTCCTGTGGTAACAGAGACAGGTGAAAAGCAAATCCCTTCTTTCTTTCCCGATCCAGTCTACCTTCTTTAACAAGCAATTGTTCATGAAGTTCTAGTAACTAAGGGTCTTTGAGGGGCTATTAATAATCACCTCTGGTATCTGATGGTGTCATCTTTGCCCTTTCATTTTTGAGGTAAATCATACTTCATGCAGGAGAGGAAGATTGAAGCTGTCATAATTTGGTTGACAGTTGCGGTTGAGGCACATGGTAAGAAAAAGACTCTGCAGCCTTAGAGAGAGGGCTGCTCACTACAAGTACACCAGGATCTGATTCAGGAATGTGATGGGGAAGGATCCTCTGTCTGGTGTAAGGTTTCCTGTCAGCTTCACTTGTCAAAAAATTGCTAGAGGGAATGTGCAGAAAGCAACTGGGTAAAGGTAATGTATTTCATAGCACAGTAAGTTAAACAGTCTTCTAGCTGTTGAGTATTAATGATTCACTTCATCTACTTGGGCATGGCACTGCTTCAGAGGGATTTAAATATTTTCATTTAAGGAATATGTTTCTCCTTTATGAAAAATCCAGGTTATCTTTGGATTGTTCTATCAGTGTCCTCTGAGGTATTTCACATCTCTCTGTGTGGGGAAACCTCAGATGAGGGATAAGGCATTGCCCACCAGAAATTTCTCCATCACTTCTCTGTACAAACATCACCAGCCAGTTATCTGGTGACAGCAACACCACTATTTCCTGGGGCACCTGCGAGGTTTGAGGATCATCTGAAACTTGAAGCTCCGAACTCCAGGCAACCGTGCTCAGGGCTGACCTTTAAAAGACATTCTGTGGAGCTTCTCACAGAGTGCGTAATAAACCATACTGCCTTCCGTAAGAGAAATACAGGTTAGAATATTTGTGTTTGAAATATGGATTCTGCTGCCTCTAGTATGATGATACCTCTTGGAATTTTTAGAAGCTGTCAGTGTGGGATGCCTGTAGGATTTTTAATAGTTTTCACCGTATACAGGATGGTATTTTGATCTCTGTGACTTGTTTGGGGACAGACAAATGAGTTATTGCCTCTGAACTCCCTTAACTTTTCTGGCAGAATTGCATTTTATACCCTTCACTGCTAAGTGAAATTCTTGGGCTCACCTGAAAGGAGCAATTTAAACCAGCCAAGTCTCTTTATGAAATCAACTCAGTTCTTGATGCGAGAATATCAAACACTTGTAGTAAGACTGCAGTTTCTTTTGTCCTCTTATTAAACCAGGTTTCATACTGATGTAACTATTTATTTCCAGCACTATGTGACTAAGCTGGAGGGGTGGGGGAGCAAGCCAGCAAAGAAGGGAAAAAAAACCAGCCTGAAAGTCAAATTGACGTGAGGATTGTAACAAACACGTGAATGTGGAATGTATAAAATTAATGGCACATCAGGCTGCGTGCTTGATTCACTGAATAGTCTCTGCACACATCTACTTGTGTTACTTTTTCTCTTCATTAGCCACTTCAGGGCACTGGGCAGGAGGGGGGTTCTATCCCTTGGATGGTCTTTGAGGCAGAAATGATTAAGATCTCTATTTCTGATCTCTGGAGCCCTTCAAACTAAGAATGCAACACTCTCACTTTTTCATGTGGCTTAAAAAGCAGGCAAGCTCGAAACTGCAGGCTTTATATTCCTAGGCATTGTCATGTCTAGGAAGACGTTTCCACTGTCAAAAATGGGTAGAGAGGACCAGAGTATTTTGATCAACAAGAGAATAGCTTACCAATGTGCACACACACTGGAACTGCATAAGACCAGGAGCTTCTTGTGTCTAGGGGTCCTACCATAGCAAAGAGCCAATAAGATGAGATATGACTGTTTCCATTGGTGAAGGGAAGCAGTAAAACCATGCTCCCTGCCAGCACGATGCAATGAAAATCCCTGCTGGCACCAAATCCGGAGATCAGTATGACTCTGAGCTGCTCAGATAGAGGAAGCAATTCACAAAGTCTAATTTCAGCCTGGTGAGGCTCATCTCTCCAGGGGCCTCTGTAAAGAGAGCAGGGGATAAGCAGCCCCTCTGAAGAGGGACTGAGAGCAGGACCCCAGTTAGCTGGTGTGAATCATACTCCAGAGCCAAGCTCTGATGGGTGGTTGTGAAGAGGATGTTGGAGAGAGCCTCCTTGTTAGGCTAAAGATAGTGTGAATACCCTTCTGCCTCTTAGGAAAAATCCACTGTATTAGTATCGGTTCGATATGTAAAATGGGACTATTCAAACTCGTTAGGCATGCTGTTTCATTATCTTCAGAGCAGCCAGTTCACAGAGGGATAACTACCTGCCTCTCATGTCTGCTTCTGTAGACTGACCTTCAGCTGAGTGATAGAGATGTGTGCCATGGTGTGCAGATCCTCCTCAGGTTGCACAGAATGGGATTTTTTTCTCTTCTAGGAAAAGAGAAAATTTTATGCAATACGCTGGGATCAGTCACTTTTTTTTTTAACTATGTTAAGTGCTCTGAAGTAGAAAGGCAGAATTAATGGTGTTTGTGCAATGCTTTTCCCCTCCCCTGTAAGCCTGCATTGTGACACAGCCTTCAGTTACATGAGTGCACAAGTCAGTTTCTGCACATCCTCTGCTCTCAGCTGTGTGCCACTGTAGCACCCCCGGTTTCCCTGTGTGTGCTCACACTCAGGAGACTTCAGTCAGAAAAATAGTAGATGATGTCATAAATCTGTCAGTATGTTCTATCATCAGTAACACTGCATGTATATTTGTGAGCAGAAAAAGAGTTCAGCTGGCAGTAACTTAATAGCATTTAAAAATCCACTGTATAGTTAAATGTTAATTGAAAATGTTACAAAGTCTAGTATCAAGTATGTAATTCGAAATTTGAATGTGCTTAACTTGGTCAGCTGCCTCTCTGGCCTTTTATTGCTCACCCATAAGAAATACAAGTTCTGTTTGTCCTGTAAAAAGTCAACTCTGTCACTTGCCTTAGCTAAGGGCAAACTCCTTTCTATGTTTCCTAATGAAGAGGAGATGCAGCCAGCCATCAGTCAACACTCTCTTCTAGCTCACTCCACTGGCTGTAATGTCAGGAAATTCCTAGAGCTGTTTTGATTGCCAAATTCCAGGCAAGGATACAGCTTGGTCATTTCACATTCTATTGTCACTGGCAGGATTAGAAGCTGGAAGGGGTTTGACATCATGTAAATATGACCTTTTTTTGTATAGAAAAGTGAATGTTTATGGATTGGCTTTGTGTTATTGTGTTTGGGTCTTTTAAACTTGTACTCCCTTCACTCCCAATAGTCAAAAAAGAGGAAAGTTGAAGTAACAGTCCCATCACTTGGAACCCCCGTATATGATGCCTTTTACTCCTAAATATGTGAACTGCTGCCCTGAATTCAAATTCCTCTTGTCTCCCCTGGAGGTGTTAACAAAGACCCCTACTTCTCTGCTTCCATGTGTGTCCTATCCCTCTGCTTCTTTCTTAGACATCCTCAAAATCGGGAAGAATTTTGCAAACTTTGCTATGTTGCAAATACACAGTGCATGGAGAACGTGCACTCTTTGGTGGTTTGCGGTTACTGCGTATGTTTGTACGTGTCCCTTTGAAGAGCTCAGCTGGACTTCTGGCATGGAAGTTGCCCTTCTGCCTTGTCATGGCTCCTGTCCTTGGTGTCATGTCCCATGTCCCCTGGTGTCAGTCCTGTTGCTAACCCCAGTGTCTGTGTTTGCTTCTAAATACTAACAACCCTGTGCTGCCATGATTAACTTGTTGGGAAGACAAGACTTTCCCCTTTGCTTTTAGCAGAGGGTTAACTGAGTGTCTTGATAAACCTTCAGAAGGAGAGGAAGGGCAGTGCACTTCACTTGCCCAGCCTGCTTTCGACACCCCGAAGGCAGGGAGAGGCATCCTGCATGTAGTTTCCTGAGGATGTGCCTCCACAGAACCCAGCAGCTCTTGGCATAGCGTACTCTGCTCTCAGGCTTTTGCCTTCACAGCAGTATCAGGATCATTTCGCCACAACATCTGCAACAATGAAGAGAATAGCAGGCAGTAAGAATTTTGACACTCCTCATTTTTTTCTCATGCTATTTTTCAGCCCTAATCCCAAGATGAAAACTGAATGGGCAATTTCATGATGACTTGCGGAGTTGAAAGTTGCACTTCTGTAGTCTCTGATCTGGGGGATATTTCTAGGGTAGTGAAGGCACGAAGTCAGGCCTGTGAGAGCAGTTGTGTGTTCCCGCAGAAACAGGGTATTCTGGGCTGAAGCTCTTCTGTTTCTCTCTTCTCACCTTGCCCTTGCCATGCCTGTCTCCTCTCTCGCTTGCTTTCCTTGCCTGTATCAAAACCTGCTGGATCTAGACCACAGCAGGAGGCAGGGCGCATGGGTGATAGGTGTGCTGACCCATGCTGTGACAGGCTGCAGCCCCTTGGAACAGAACACGGCACAGGGGAATTCCATTTTCACACCACAGGTCCTAGCATGGCATAGCTTTAAAGCAGAATGGAGGGAGCAAATCTGCCCTGTGGAGCAAGCACAGCAATGCCACAAGCTAGAGAAAAGTTTATAAAAACATCTCTTAGCTCTTTTTTAGTAGCTATAAAGTATAATGTCTATGGAAGGCTAGAATATAAACTAACTGAATTGTGTAATTAGTCCAAATTAATTAGCAGCATAAATGATGGGAAGGAGAAAAGTGCCAGTAATGACTGAACAAATGATTCTGTGCTGCCGAGAAGGCCTATGGCAGCCAAGGTACTTTATATACCAGCTTAAAAGCAAAGTCACGTGTATCTCATGGGTGTGGGTTTCCATGGAATTTTTTATTTCTGCGGAGACTAAAAGTCCTTGCAAGAAATGGGAAAAGTAACCTGAAAACTGCAATTTGAGAATGCTGCACCAGAATAATAATATGAATGTTCCAGAGCCACACAGAGTCTGCCTTGGCGTGGGAGCCAAGTGACATCTCTGTGCACATCTGAAGTGTTTAATTAGCAAAAAATAAAACCAGATAGAAGAGAAACATATTCAGTTGCCCCTCCACCACCTGCCTAAACTATGACACAGATCTTTGTAGTTGTTTCATGTGCCTTGAGCTTGGCTTAGGGTTAGGAAATGAATTTTCCCATGTTTTTATTTTGATTTTTAACTATGTAACAGGTTTTGGAAAGAAATACTGATAATTTTCTAAGCCTCTGCCTCATCTGCATGATTTCAGCAGTGAGATGTGTGTTTCTGAAAAGCATCTGTGCTGCACAGTGCATTTTCTTGATACTTTCTGAAGCTTTTCTGGTGTGCTTTTTCAGTAGCTGTTGGATTTTATGTGTGCTTTGAGCTAAATGCTTTTATCCCTGGAGCAGTGTGAAAACAGCGATGTCTTGTAAACAGCTTGAGAGTGCCAGCCTCTTTCTGCTGTGATGAAAAAACTGTTAAAATATACAGACACAGAAGACAATCCACCTGTGCCACTAAAGATCAACGTTTTAAGTAACAAATAAGAAACTCTTAACTTGGGGTAGCAGAGCGGGAAAGGAAAAATGTGTTGAGTGGTTTTAGAGGTTGCTCTCTAAGAACCAATAAACTTCATGGTACCTTGAGGTAACTGTATTCCGTGTGTTTTGGAGGTGCTGAGGCCGTAAGAATTGTCATTGGGAGTTTAGCTCACCTGACGTATCAGGGAACATACATGGAGCTCTAACTGGGCACACTTAAAAATGTGAAGAGGTTTTATACTAAGTGACCCTTAATATTATTAGTGTATTCAATCCACTGTTAGGTTAATAAACAGCAAGAGTCTGAATTATTGAAGAAGTTATTTGGATTTAATACTGATTAGTTCCATTAAGGGGCTGTGATAGTTGTACTGCAGAAAGAAATGTGTTATAATGAAGAAGAAAGTACATCTCCTGCACTGCGCAGAGTTCCAGTCAGAAGCCAGTGCCGAGGACCCTGGTGCCAGTTGGAAGAGGAAGCATATCCCGGGAGGGGCTGCTGTGGTGTGGGTCACCCTGCCAACCAGGCTAGGCTTTCTCAAACTGTTGTCAGAAACGTGTGTGTGCTGATGGCAGAGACACCCAGCTGAGTTGTTTTTCTGATGGTAGTGAAGGTGTTATTTGCAGCTTCCTTCGCTGGCTGGTGGTGATTAAACTTCTAATAACCACAAGAAGATTTTAATTACACTTGCTCTTTCTAGGCTGTTTTGATATCAAGTGAACTTTGAAAAAGCCACAATCATCTTCCACAGAACTAAAAATGAATTGCAATTCTGCCATTCAATTTTGAGCTGACATTTTGATAATTACAGAGAAGAAGGTGCATAAAAATAATATTCCGGCTGTAGCAGGGCCCAAGGCCGTCCTTGTGCAGTGCACTCGTGTTAGACCACTGGAACTGGGCAGAGCCTTGCTGCAGGAATACCCGTGGTCAGAAAGGAGAGGGGAATTTGGGGTGAAGGGAGGAAGGACAGAAATGTCTTTAGCAGAGCTGTGGCTGTGGTTTGCAGCTAGGCTGTGGGCTAAGTAGCTTGAGTTCTCCTGAATTTTACACTGAGTTACCATATCAAATACCAATGCTGTAGCTTTTGTCATTGTCGTTCTGGTTCTAAAGTGTTTTGATTTCTATCGAGAGTTATTTTGAGATAAATGTATCGGACTCAGCAATATCCTGTGCTGTTCCACTGTTTCTGTACGTGCATGGCACTTACCTTGTACCAGCGTGGACTAAATTTAAGAAATAAAAGAAAGTAACCATGTCAGGTTATTTATTAATAGGACATTAGTGACATATTGCAGTATCTTGGGTGAAATTTTTCGTAATGCGAGCTAAATGCCACTGTTTGCAAATATGACTGACTGAGAAATGTCCCAGCATTAGCTGGGACAAAGTGGTATGTTTTACTGATGAATTATGCTCTCCTGAGAAGAATGAGATGCAGTAATGTCAGTGAGGAAGAACATAGCACATTTCAGAATCCTTGTCTAAGACTGCAAGGTGGTTTCTGTTGATATTTCACCCACAAAAGTATGCCCTACACTCAAGCTAATTGTACTGTCCAAAGTCTCTAATGGAAATAAAGGATAAAATTTGCATTGCCCACTTCTTTTGGCTATCAGCATTCTTAGAATTGATGAGTTGCCAGATTTCTTTGCTTAGGCTTTGCTCTGAGATGCGATTAGTTAGTTGTTGGTCATACCCTGTTGGCTTTGCAGTTTGCTTCTACCTTGTTTTGCAAGTCCTGAAGATGATCTGTTAGCAGTTATTCAGGGAGACAAAATTTTCTGTAGGTCTGATGTTTTTGGGGTTTTTTTTAAGGGATAATTCAGTGATGGATGGATGGATATGCAGCTTTCCTTGTTTTGGAGGTTGATAATGTGCCAGAGCTGCACTGCACCAGTATTAGGCTTTGTTATTCCACAACTCCTGCTAGTCTGAAATATTTGCTACTGTTTTATGTGAGTGAACACCATCAGATTTTCTTTTCAGGAGTTTTCAACTGGATTCTGGAACCAAGACTCTTGGTGCAAATTGGATTCATGATGCATCAGTTGCAAATGCAGGTCTAGGCTGCTTGCTGCCTAATCGTGCCTGGGAAGATGCCAGTGGGATCCAACAACCCCAGGAAGGTTGGCTGGTACAGTCTTAGAGTGCATGTTTGTGTTGCATCCTTATGCCACCAGCACAAGGGTTTCTGCCAGCATTCGCCATATGCAGTGGCTGCTCCTGACTTCCTTTTAGTAGGTCTTTTACTGTGAAAGTGACAGATCTTGGGACTGTCTTTACCCTCTGCAACTAGATTAAAAGGTTAGAACATTAAGATTAAAAGGTTAAAAGCAAACTGATGTCCAGAGTCCTAAGTATCCCACCTTAATAGGAGTTTTGTACAAAATGCTCTCACAGAGCTGAACCTAAAGTGGAGCATGATCCATGGGTCTCAGAAAGTCAAGGGCCTGCTGGCTGTGTGCTTCTGATGATGGCTGCTCCATCTCCCTCACCTGAACTTCTGGTACAGCTGAGTCTCCAAGAAGCTGACCTATTTTTTTACATCTGTTACTATTTAATAAGCTAAAGGGATTGTTACCTGGCTGAAAGCTGATGCCATAAAGACAAAAGCATAGAAGAAACAACCTGTCTAGGCTAGCAGAATAGTATCATGAGATTAGATGAAGTGTTTCTTACTTTATGACAGATTATCACAGAGATAAATGCAAGCTTGGTTTTTATAAACATGGCAGGCTTTGTCGTTGTCATTTGTGCAGCGAAGAAAGCAAGGTCATGTCTGTGATTTGGTTGTTCAGACTTTCAGCTTGGGCTGGATAAGTGATATGAGTAGTAACCCAAGAGAGGCCTGCTTTACTGGAAGGCAAGTTGGAGAGAAAGCAAGTAACAATTTTAAAAACGTGTAAGCGAAGTTAACAGCCCTTGTGCAGTAGCAGTGTTCCTCCATTGGATGTGTTGATCCCAACATTCCTGGACCTGGAAAGGTCTTTAACTCATAATAAACAAATACAGATACTTTGGAATTCAGCAGTAAGTTCTAACACTGTAGAAAAGACAAGTTATGTTGGTCTGCTGTAGTGGTTTTTTCAATAACTCATCAGTGATAGAATACATATAGGCTACAGCACTTAACTAGGCTGTGGGAAAGTTATATTAATGGCAGAAAAAATGAAAATGAAGTATTAATTATTGCAAACAACGGTGGTACATCTGAAGCTGCATATTATCTACCTCAAAAAAGTGATGAAACTGTGATAGAACATCTAGTTCAAAACTTTCCATCTCTCAAGGGAATCAATTAGAAAATATTAGAACCAAAATAACTCTGAGTTCTTTGGAGTCACCATCATTAAACAGAAAGTGAGAGCGAATATTTAATTACATATGCAGTCAGGCTGGAAAATATGGGCTGTTACAGCTTTACTGCTGGTCAGGACTGTATTCACTGGAAAGTGATGTGTTTCTTCCTGGCAATCCTTCAAATTTGGCCTCCCAGAAGACCTTTGGGAAGATTTGAGTGAGTGAAGGCATATCAGATGCAGTTACAAAAAGAGTCAGAAGATGAAAATGCAAGACTGAGCGCAGTGTAGAAGGCTGCAAAGCAAAGCTGAAGGGAGAAAATACTGAAGAAAAAGTTTAAAAGCTTGAAATCTTTTCAGGCTCCAAAGGAACAAGAGGTCACTGAAAAATTCAGCAGGACTTCAGGAAGCAATTTATTGACAAAAGCAGCAGACATTTCCCAGATTTGATGAGTTCTCAGCCTCAGTGCTCACGCTCACCTAGCGAGGTGGAGGTCAGACACCACCTTGATAGAAAACTGCCACGAGGAGGAGAGGAAATGCTGGATGAAATTTTGCTCACTCAAGATCTGCTAAAATGTAATGAGCCTGTGATGCCTCCCAGTGTTCCAGGAAGACAACTTTGGTGAAGTGATGCTTTATTAACTTTCAGCGGGCCAAGATCAAATAATTTAGAAAAAAAGTAAGATTTTTCTTTGACTCTGTGTGTACGCGCTCACCCTCTGCACCCTAATTCAGTGTTTCAAGTGTTTTTACATTTGTGGGCAAAGCTGATTGTGAGACTAAAGGCAAAGCCTGGCTGTAACAAACCTCTCAGTTATTTTATTTATCTTGCTCATCATCCCATGTGATGCCCTACAGCTCAGCCTGATGTTCCTTCCTTCAGTTGCTTTGGAAGCTGATGAATTCCAGTTTTATTGCTGTCTGACCTTGGACACAGGGTGCAACTGAGGCGCACTGAACACTGGCAGTATGGACGTGAGGTAGCATTAGACCTTATCCTCTAGATTGAGCCCAAGATAAAGCTAGTGTCAGATATTTGGGTGCTGTTTAGTGAAGGAGGAAAGATTTGTTATTGGTGCATGTGAAATACAGAGTATTTATGCACAAGTCGAATTTATCTAAAATTGCTTCAAGTTTGCTGCTTGTAGTGGTTTGCTTCTTTATGGAGTTTGTTTTCTAGAGCTGGACCCCTTCCATTCCCAGCTTCTGAGCTGTGTTGAGCAGCTTGCAGAGTCAGGGCATATAAGCTCTTTGTGGAAAACAGCTTTTCTCAGCAATAGTTAGTCCTCTATTCTTGTAGGCCATGAATCTCTGTAACTTCATTTAGTCATCCAGTGGAGAGATCTGTTGCTCATCACCAGAGCAGCGAGTGCCTTCTCAGGTTTATCTATGACATGGCACAGCATATTTTATATATGACATTCCTTTAAAAATGTTCCTAATGTTGGATTGGGTGTACTGGTGGAACAATTTCAAATGCGTATGCCGCCACTGATCCCCTTTGCTGCTGTCTGGACCAGTCATTTTCATGTGTGAATACTTATCTTATGCTAATCCATGCCTTGTTAATATATTAAGTATCAATTTGCATAAACAAGGTTGTTGAATACTGTAATTTAAATGCTAGGCACAGCTATTTTGCCTGTGACAGGAAGGTATGAAAAATAATTGTAATAAATATTTGTAAAAAAGACACAACAGAGAAATTGCTTTTGAATGGCTCTATAACAACCAGAACACAAGTCCTGGCATTGTAGATTTACAGTGCATCAGTCCTCTAAGAAGCATGGATTTACTGGCAGAAAGGTTTGTGTATTTGCCAAGGTAAAAAGAAATGAAATTATCAGGAATGCTTTTCATTTTATTTAATTTTTTTCCTGCTGCTACAAAATGAATCAAGTTGTAGCTTTATAACATCTATCCCATGAAGCTGACTTGTGAATCAGAGATGAGCCCCTTTCAACTTGGCTCTTATTTCAAATGGAGAATTCCAGCATAGGTCAGGCTTAGCCCTGGCACAAGCCCTTCCTCGGTATCAGCTCAGTGCTGGAAGAAGTGCCACTGGGATCTGTTCATTGTTCAGACCCCCAGCTAGCCAGGTCAAACTTCTACTTCAGCTTGAAGACAGCTCCTTCTGGCCTTTTGGGCTAGGAGCTGACTTCCTGCGTGGATGTTAGGCAGCCCTGGGAACACGCAGCCATGTGAGCTGACCTGTGTTCACTGTCTGGAACTGTGAGCAGTTGTGCCAGAGCTCTGCTTACGAGGGTGAGCCTACAGCTGGATGTATACATGAATTTCTCTATATCCAGTTTCTAGAATGACGGCTATACATGTGTTTAGGTACATTTAAGTATGTGACAAAGCATAATCTAAATTTCAGTTTGGAATCTGAGTCTTCAGGTGAATGGCAGCAAGGAGAAAAATAACCAGGAGGCTCAGGAAATATCTTTGTTCCCAGTAATGTGTATTTAGAGTGAATTTTAAAGATTTGTGCCCAAAAAAATAGAGAATATGCTCAATTTTTGTGTAACACTTTCTCAAATTTCTGCAGTTTATGAAACTGTCACTGTCATTGTTACTTTCCTCAGAATTTAGCCTGGTAGAATAGGGCTGATCCTGGTGCAACAGGGATTTCTTTTCTTTCTACTCCTGTTTTTTCCGTCTCTTCCCAAGTCATTGGCAGTAATTCTTAGTTCTTGCAGGACACTGTTTTGTTTAGATTGCCAGGCCCATATTAGAAGGCTGGGAAAGGTCAGCGCACTCCAGCAGACGATTTATTGTAAGAAGTCAGATGAGTCTTAGATTTACATACCTACAGCAGGGACAAATAACTTTATTTGTGTGTTTTTACTTCTGTATCTTGAAGAAATGAAGCCAGTGACTCCACAAAGATCAGAAGCGGTGAACCTTCATTCCCATTTTTTCTCTCTGGTGTTGTTCAGTGCATTTGGAGGGTTTTTTATTTTTTCGTATGAAAGGTCAGGGCAATATTAGTCTTTCTCATTTAGACTCGTTAAAGAGAAAATAATATGTATTTTAGGTTTTGAAATGGTACCATAGTCTGAATGTCATAGGGGAAAATGGCTTCACGGATAATGCTGTTCTGTGTTCGTCAAGTTAGGGTTTGCAGCTTTAGCTTAAACCTGACATCTGCCTATGTCTCTATGCCCCCATTCATACACAAACTTGCAATTTGTAACTGTGCTGGAGGGTGGGTTGCTGTGTCCAGGGGCTTTTGTAAACTGGGGAGAGTAAAGGTACAGGCAGAGCAGCATTGGTAGGTGGTCCTCTGCCCTGGAGCCCTGCAGAGCCCTCTGCCCACCTCTGAGCCAACCTGAATCCTGTAAATTCCTGAGGGCTGCTTTATTCCAGGGGTTTCTCCACTGGACTAATGAAATCTTGCTGACAATCTTCATGAGAGAGGATTGCAGAAGACTAGTTTCATGTAAATTGGCTATTAATTTATTTTTTTGCTGTTGTTGCTTTGGCAAGAATGAAATCTAATCTAATGAGTAAGTCTGCTGCGGAAGCCAACTGGAGGGAATCTGAAAAAAAAAAAGAGCTGACTGGAATGTACTGATCTGCATGTAACTTCTCAGAAGTTATTCATTAGCTTCATGCCAAAACTGCCAATCTGTAGTTGTCTAGGTAGTTAATGTGGGCTCCATGGTATGGCAGTGGTTTGTGCAGCTTTTCTTTCACTGAGAGGCACCCCAGTGACATCCTGCTCCTCTGCAAAGATGAAACAGTTCCCACTCTGTGCAGGTTAGCAGCAGGGTTTTACTGAGGAGGGATCTGTGGAATGTTAATCAATCACCCATTTTCCAGTATATGAGTGAAACACTGACTCTGCTGTAAGAAATCCAAACAGGTCAGGCAGCAGCCGGGAGCCCTGTGATTGCTGTGGTAGATACCTGGTTTGCCCGAAGAAGATAAATGCCCTGTCTCGGTGTCCATGCAGTCTGTGGGTCAAAATGAGTCTCCTGTAACAAGTAACAGAATTTGTGTACTACTTGCACTAATCTAAGTATGGCTCAACTTCTTGGACCTCTGGAAATATGTTCTGGATGCCGATAGAGGAGGGGGAAACAGCAAAACCAATATATTTTCTGCATGTGGGAAAAGCACTCAATAGACAAGAGACTAATTTTGTTCCTTTTGTCCATGTGTATCTGTTTGGGGACTGTGCACGAGGTGTAGGAACATTTGACTGACCGGTGTGTGTGTTTGAAATTGGCATGGCTCCCTTAAGCCCGTGGCAAGCTGCTCCTGCCTGCAGCTGAGGGTTTGGCCCTGGTAGCACAGCAGGGAGGCTGCTTCCCTGTCAGCACTTCTGTGCCTGAGAGATAAGAATGGCTTGTTGAACTCACAGGATCATATTCTATAGAAGGTTTAGATTGGAAGGGACCTTAAAGACCATCTTGTTCCCACCCCCTGTCATGGGCTGGGACACCTTTCACTCGACAGGTTGCTCCAAGCCCCGTCCAACCTGGCCTGGTACTCGTACTTTAAAGGTGATGTATTCCAAAAAGTTGAAGCCGAGTGTTGAAGATACCCTCAAATGAGTAAATTAAAAGCAGTGCAGACATTCTGATTTGAATATACGCAGTTGAGTTTGCTTTAGTTGGGGTTGTTGCACAGGTTAGTGCGTTACCAGCAGTAGAAGTAGTGCCACAATGTGTCTCAGAGCTGTCTCCACCCTTCCATTGGTACATGTCGAAATGGAGTATTTTTAATTAGTTATTAACTCCAGAGAGTATCTGGATTGGTGTATTGAACAGAATTTGAAAATATCTGCCACCAGTAATGTGATGTGGGGAGCGCTTCAGCAGCAAGATAGAAGTTATTATATAATTGTAACAGTAGTATTTCAGTCCATCAGCTAGGATGAGAGGAATAGCATATATCCCTTTTATTGGAAGCATTCTTCATCTGCTGTGACCTTAATGTGAATTCTCTCACAAAAATGAATTTAAGATGGAGTTACAGATGGAAATACTTACTGGTACTGCTGAGAGACTCATATTACAGAGACACTGCAGTTATTCCCCAGAAGAGGTGAATCTCTGCAAAATGCAGAAATCTCCAGATTTGTCAAGATTTTTGAGTGTCTTAACAGTGTATTTTTCACATCATATTTTTGTAGCTCTACATAGTTCTGCCATGTAGGGATGCAGTTGAATCGAGATAAAAACTGGGTTAAGAAACAGATTCTTTTTTTTTCCAAACCTTTTTTCTGAAAAAGAATGCTGTTTTCTTTTAGTCAGAGGAAGGTTGGATTTGGCTCCCATTAAGATTTCAGGACTTTATAAGTCCTGAAAACAGTTATTGGAAATGCCAGTGATATTAACAGCTTGAGAGCTACCTGAAATTATTTCTTTTTGTGAAACCCAGTGTAGAACAAACCTGTTTTTGTCCAATGGGTCTCATGGTAAGGAGGTTTCAGTCCGTAGATCACGCTATTCTACTTTCTCAGTCGTCCCCAATCCCACTTAATTTACATTACTTGTATATGTATGCTGTAGTGATGAGCTTTATAGTACAATTTAGTCTTTGTTTTAATTTGGTGAATGACTTTAGTGTACTGACTGCTGGCAGTAGTATCACAGACCTTGTGGTTTCCATAGGGATGATGGAATTTCCCATGATTGTTTGCATAGATACTGATAAACAACTGCCCTTCCTAAGCTTGCTTTTGTGTGGAATTGCTGTAGCTAATAGCAAGGGATCAGGTACAATCTGGTTATGGTTGGATATTCAGGGCAAGTGCCACTTCTGAACTTCAAAGCCTGTTTAAGTCCAGTCTGCAGCAAAGTCTGCTCCATCCTGCACAGATGTAGTGTAGTTCGATACACAATGACAACAAAGCAAAATACTCCCAGGCAATCTGCTAGACTGATGCTAATGTACTGAGGTGCACCTTTGTGTCAGAACCAAGCTCTAAATTTACTGCAGGCAGGTTTACAGGCAGTGCATCAGGAGATGTGCATTTGCAGGATGGAAGATTCGGGGAGACATTGACCTGGATGTTTGGTGTGCAAGACGTTTGGGAGTTGGGGGTGCTTACTTACTTAATGCTTATTTTAATGAAGCTTGCCAAGGCAATCTCTGTGTTAAGGCATTGTTTTAACCAGCTTCAGCAGCAAACATTTTACTGGAATAATCTTACCTTTTTTTTTTCTAGCATGAAAGATGACAGCATAGAACATAAACATAAAATTAAGAATCTTCATTAAGAAAGTCGTGCTTAATTTAAGAAATGATGCATTTAGTGTTGTGCATCATTTCACCTAAAGCATGATGCTATCAATGGTAACTAAAAGTTCTGACTTCTCTAGAGCACCTTCTAGCAAGACCTGGCCAGGGGAGTGTTCCTGCCTGGTGTGCATTCCTTGCACATTCAGAGTGAAACAGTACCAGTTACTTGCTCAGGTGGCCAGGAAGGTCAACAGTATCCCAGCTTATACCAGCAGTAGTGTGGCCAGCAGGACCAGGGCAGTCACCATCCCTCCTGTACCGATCACTGGTGAGGACATGCCTTGAATCCTGAGGTCAGGTTGATACATTTGCATGATCATCTTTTGAGGAAAGAGAATTCCTGCCTGCTGTGGAAAATACCCTAATTTTTTTAGTGTTTACGATGCCTCTGTTCCTCTGAGGTCTTGGTTTTCAGCTGTGAAAGAAAGTGTCTGCTTTTTGAACTGGGGATTTGCAATTCTGTGCTCATCTGCCTAGGCACAGACACGGTCCTCCTCTTGTCCCCATTCTTGTATATTTGAGTCATACAAATAAAAATGTATGTAACTGCTTGTCCCCATGATTTCTTAGGGACCTGTAAATACTGATTTTCAGCCAAGATAGATCTTTTATTTCCTTCAAGTTTCAAAGAAAACTGAATATTTACATTTGCCCTTTGCCTTCATATGCCATGCTGTTTCAAGTAAACAACAGTGCATCATCAGGGGTGCAATTTTGTCTTCCCAAATTACTTCCTTCTTGGGTATCTCACCATATGGACAGCCTGATCTGTCACTCCCAGACCGAGCTCTTTCTGCATGGCTGGGATCCAACTGATGTCGAAAGGAATCCTGAAGCCAGCTACTTTCAAGGTACTTTTTGATGTAACGAGTTTGTAGGCAGGTGGGGTCTGTATCTTCTTCCAAGTAACAAGAAATAGAACAAGAGGAATTGGCCTCAAGGGGAGGTGTAGGTTGGATATTAGGAAAAATTCTTTCACGAAAAGGATGGTCAAGCACTGGCACAGGCTGCCTAGGGTAGTGGGAGAGTCACCATTCCTGGAGATATTTAAAAGATGTGTAGATGGGGCACTTGAGGAAATGGTTGACTGGTGGCCTTGTGTGAGAGACTGGAAAGAGTGATGTCTCAAGACATTTTGGGATGCATGTGTGCAGGGGCAGGTCAGGCCTTGCCCTGGTGAGGCAGTGCCCTGCCCTATACACCCCAGCCCAGCAGTGGCTGCCAATCCGTGGCACACTGGAGGCAATGCCCCACACCCAACCCCTGGAGCCCCTAACACAGCTCCTGAGTGGCCAAATGACCGGAAGCCCCACCTGGGGGAAGGGCCGAGGGGTATTTAAGGCCATAGGGCACGAGGCACTTCGATGTCTTGACCCTACCTCCATTTGGAATTTCTATCTGAACCCCACTGGAACCCAGGAGCTGGTAGCTATATATGTCTTTTTCTATACCTCTTCTGTCTTCCTCTCTTTCTCCTAATTCCCTCTTCTTGGAATTTTTGAGTAATTTAGAATCGAACAGGCTTCAAGTTTGCTAAGTTGAATGATTGAATATTGCACTAAACCTTTTGCCAAAGTTCCTCAATTTTCTGAAGTTGCTTGTAAAGTTCTTTTTGTTGTTTTGATCTCTTGAGAATATCTTGTCAGCACTTCTCCCGTGTGTCTAACTCAGCGTACATGAACAACCATAAGCCCTTTTAACAACCCCGTGAACTGAGTTGTTTGGGGCCTTACACCTTGGCAACACTTGACTTCTGCTAGTAACAGTTTGCCTAGGTTAAAGATTCCGGTTTTGACATCTTGGAGACATTGGCTGTGGCCTCTGGTCACCCTCCAGCCTTTGTTGAATGCACAAGTCCCAAGAGCAGTGATTTTCCACATGTACGCTGTAGCGTGTGTAATATTTTGTTGTGCAAATGCAAATAAAATATTAATAAAATAAATATAAATATTTGAATTTTTAAAAAGCTTCAGAATCTCGCACAGCTGTTTGGTGCCTGGTGGAGATCAGCATAGTCTGAGAGACCCCCATCTCGAACTGGGTGGCTGGAGAAGCCAGTTACCCCAGAGGCAGTGGGACCTCAGCTGTGGCCAGCCTGGGGGAAGGAGTGGGGGCTGGATGGAAGGCAGGGAATGTTGCACAAGCCAGGACAGACTCCTCCCACTATGACAAAGGCCCCTGTGTGCCCCCAGTCTTGGGCAGTTCCCTGCAAACTGATGTGTTTCATTTCAGGACTTGGGTACTTAAACAGTACCTTCCCCCAGGCATTTCTCACAAAAAGTTCAATTGATGTGTTTTGAGTTATAAAACAAGAAAAAATAAATTATTTTGTGCAATGCTTTCTGCAGCTAGAAACTAACAGGAAGCTCTTTGCTGGTATACACTAAGGATGCAAATATACCTGTGCATGCAAAGACAGATGCTGGCAGCGGGTGAGCAGCAGGTAAGGCAGGGTTGTACCTCCAGGGACACCAGCATTTAGGGAGCTGGGATCTGCATCTGAGGGAATCTACTGCAGAGTTAGAGGAAAGCTGAGGAAACTTGTTGAGACAAGGTGGTTTGTTCTGTGCTGAATTTCTTCTGAAAAATACAGTATTTGCACAGATGCTGCCCTAATCTCAGTCACCATGTGCAAGTAGCAAATTAATTTGGGTTCTGAGACCTGCCTCAGTGTATTTAACTCCTTCTGTACCTGAGCACTTGTTATTTCACCTTCTGAGGAAACATAACCAGATGTCTAGCTGATTTTTGAAATATGACAGAACTGAAAATAAGGCTGGGAATTGTCCTACCTCCTCCTAGTTACTCGATGGTTGCAGAGTTTTGTTTCAACAGTTTTTTGTTTTAATATCCTTGAAAAGGATATGCACATACACACTTTGCAGAAAAATAAGTTAATTGTCTTGCATGTCTTTCTGGTATGTGAGATAAGATGTGAAGGAAGATGATTGTGGTGAAATTTTTTGTTTTCCCCCTTTGCACTTAGTAATATGCCTGTGACTTTTCTGCTCGAGAAGACTGTTGGAGATTGCTGCTTTCTACCTTTCTGTCAGACTCTTAATTAGCAGGAGCACACAGCCCGCGCAGCTGGGGCTTTGATGCCTTGCTCACTATTGCTTCCCACTCAGAAGATTTCCATTCATTCCGAGTTGGTATCCAGCCCAAAGCCCTGGCTTCCCCCTGAGACCCTCAGCGTGTCTACAGGACTCCAGTTTAGTATTCACTGGAAGAGCTGCACTGATGCTCCCTCTGTAGACCTACAGGCTGCTGGTTGGAGCCATAAGGGAACGGGAGGAAGAATTAGCCTGTGTGCTTATGTGGCTGTGCTCCAGTAAATATTTTGATGCATCTGCTGCCAGCTCTGGTCTGAGGGAATCTACCTAGCATTTAAATTTTGATGGGGAGCTGTTTTGAATAATAACAGTGCAGCTGGCTGTGAGTCAGTGCATGTGTGTTGACTTAAAAAAAACCCTCAAAGCTTAACGCTTGCTGAATGCCGAGCTGCAGTGCTTTGCTTTTTCCCTCCTCCTTCCTTCTTTTCTTTCTTGTCTTGACTTCCTCTGTTTTGTTTTGTTCTTGGGGGCATTTCACATAGATTTTGTTCACTGCCAGTGGAGGGGTGGGGTAAGAGGAATAAAAAAAAATCCCAGCCAAAATAAATCCTCCCCAAAAACTCACGAGTAGCTTTTGCAATGGGTGCTGTCATGGGTACGTTCTCTTCTCTACAAACAAAACAAAGAAGACCATCAAAAGGTAAGAGCTCCTGTTATGCTTTTCCTGTCCCTTTGGTTTATTTGCTGTGGGAGACATTTGCATGGGGAAGGGAGGAGAAAATAAACATGTGCCGCTTGCAAGTAACCTGGCAATGTTTTTGTGAGGGGTAATTTACAGAGGAGAGTGGGATGCTAGGTGTTGGAGAAAACATGTGGGCATGAGGAAATTGCTGTGAAGGGGCTTGGGGGCTGAAAAGAATCTGAAATACTGTAATCCTTCATGCAGGCATGTATGAGGAGGAGAAACTCAGTGGCTTCATATGCAGAGCACTTGCAGAAGAGACCTGTTTATTGCCAAATCCCATGCTGTATAAACCCTTTGAAGAGGGAATAAAATGTAGATACACAGCAAATTCTTCCCAATGGCTTCAGGTTTCTGTCTCCGGAAGTATTGTTAGAGTCAGTGTTGCATATTCAGTAATCCAACACCAAGCGTGCAGTACTAATGATGTGTTTTTTAAAAATATTAGCAAGAGGGGAAAAAAATTAGGATGTTTTTGTAAAGGAGAGAAGCAGAAGCTCATGAAAAATGAGATAGCAAGCAGCAATTCCAAGGATTTAAATCCTTAAATCCATAAATATTGCCTATAAATGCTGATTTTTCAGGAGGTCTGGTTTGTGTAGTATTTGCTTGAGCTTTCCTCAATTTTCTTCAGGGTTAATTCAAAAATTCCAGGGTGTTGTTGAGCAGAAAGTTGAAAGCATTGTCAGGGGCACATCCATACCTTGCAGAATGAGTATTGTTTAGAAAACAAAAGGAAAAACTCTATAACTTCAGCAATATTTGTGCTATTTAGAAATAGTCCCTGCCAGAACCTCTGCTTTTTACAGTCTGTTGGTATTTCTAGGGAGATCTCTATTTCCACTGAATCTGTTGCTCAGTTCATATATATACTTTTGAACTGCAAGTTGGTATGGATTTTCTTGCAATTTAAGTTGAAAACTGTCTGAGGAAATATCAAACACCAATTAATCATGCAAAAGAGAAGTGGGCAAGGGCTGTGCAGGATATTTGTTTGTGGTACGTTCGTGAGCAAGAGTAAAAGTCTGTGTTCCTGATACCTGTAGGGTAACATTGTACGTTAGAATGTGTGTACATGGTTTATAGTTCACCTTTCTGTGTTATTGTAATGCCCTCATGCTTGTGCGGTTGTTTGGGATATGTATGATATTACTTAAAATGTAAGAATAGCTGTGTGTAACTGTCTAAGCACTGAGTTATACCTGAAGCTGGGAGACTTGTGTTTAGGCACTGCAGTACACAAGAGCTGAACAGGATGTGCTGGGCACGATGGCTGCTGTGACACCAAGGGGTATCTTGTCCACCTGCCAGGAACCTGGGAGCTGATTTCCACTAAATGTAGATAATTTGTGGCTGAGCATATCCATTCTCTGCGACTTTGTTTTCTTCTGATTGGCTCCGCACTCTAGTGGACGCAAGCCATTGCTTTTTGTTGGAGGTCACCTGCAGTAAAAATCCAGGATCTGGTCACACATTTTAACCTTTACAATGGAATTCAATCTTGCTGATTGATCCACCTGCTGGCGGTGGTTGTTCAGCTATATTTATCAAAACGTGTGTTCCCAGCGTTATCTCCTCTTGGCTCTGATGTGTTATCTGTTTGGTGTGCTGGTGTGTTTTACACTGACTGTTAGCACTTCACCTTGTGAGCAGTGAAACACTAATGTGTGCTGGGCTTGAATACAATCTGAAATTGTTCTTTGTCTGTGAGTTAAATAGTCAGTCACCACTACATGATGGACTGACTCCTTGGTGCTGCCCACATGTTCCCTTGGCATCTCCTCCAGCCTTCAACCATCCTGGTGGCCTCTACCGGACCATGCTCTACCATATTCAAGTCTGTCTTCATCTGGGGAGTCCAAAATTGGCCCCAGCACTCTGGCTGTGCTTCCTCAAGTGTTAAGCAAGAGAGAAAGGATCATTTGTCCCAGTGTTTGCTGAAAGGCTGTTGGTGCAGCCTGATGTGGGGCCTTCTCTGCCAGAGGGCAGCTGGCTAGTGGTGCCTGGGTGCCACTGCTCCATTGGCTATTACTAAGTTTGTCTTTGATCGAGTAAAGTGTTTATTTTATTATTAGATTATCACATTATTATTTATTAATTTTTATATTTATCTATGTGTTTATTTGAACTCTTTCAGGACTTTATGTAGTAGTTAAATACTGCTGGTAAAACAAAGACCTGGAGAAATAGTTGTTACAGGGCTAGATCCACAGCTCTGCAAATGCTCTCTCATGCTGGTAGGTATGTGCTCTTCCAAGTAGAGCAGCTCACACCAGTGTCTGAAGCTCTGATTCTCTGGTGTAATAAAGTAAAAGCAAAAAACAGGCATTGTTTCAAGAATAGGTAAAATAAACGGGTTATGTCTAAAGTGAGGAGTTTCCAGAGATCAGTTAATACCAGGAAGCCCCTGGTGGGTCAGGGCAGAGTGGGCGCAAGTGGCCCATGCTGAACCCTTCCAGCTTCAGCAGCTGGCACAGCTCTGCCTGTGCCGCTCCCCCTCATGTCCTGCTTGTGGCTGGGTCTGGGGTGTTGGCAGTGGGACTGGGGGCTGGTTTGGTTATTCCAGCTGTGAGCAGCAAGGCCAGAGAGGACATTTTAGCACTGTTCAAGAATACAAGATTAAACTGCTTGTTCTAATGAAAATGGGGAGCCTGAATCAATAAAGGCAGGAGTGACACAGAAATTGTCAAGTGGAGAGCAGTGGTCCATCAAGCATGAGCCCTTGTCTCTGGGAGAGGACAGCATTGTGTGTTTGTACAGGACGACATCATTCACTTGGCTCAAATGTGAAAACTTAATCCAATATAATAGGGAATTTTGTGTTGGTAGGTTGGGACCCACGTGCTCTGTCCTGCAGGATAAAGATTTCTGCTTCTTAGACTTGTAATCCTATCAGTAAAACTGTGGAAGCTTTCTTTGTTCACTGAAGTGTCCCTAGACGGTCTGTGAGATTTGTGCTGTTTGCTTTGGGAGTGGCTTGGGGCAGTTCCACCAATTATTTGTACATTTCATTAGGAATTGTTTCCTATTGGGATTCTTGTCTGCCGTTTCCAGCATTCTGAGTTGACCTACTAAAAGATAACACCTCTTTCCACCATGTTCACTTTGCTTGTATGTCAGACCAGCATTCCTGGGATGCTGGTGGAGCCTGGCTGAGGTCCTGGGGACAAGCTGACAGTGAGCCAGCAGCAAAGGTGGCTGATGGTCTGCTGGGCTGCGCTTAGCAGAGCATCTCCAGAAGACTGAGGGAGGTGATGCTGCTCCTCTGTGCAGCACTGGTGAGACATCTACAGTGCTGTGTCTGGTGCTGGAGTCCCCAGGATGGAAGACATGAGGACCTACTAGGCTGAGTCCACTGACAGACCATGATGAATATGAAGCAATTGGAGGATCTGACATACAGGGAGAGGCTGAGAGAGCTGGAATTGTCCAGCCGGCAGCAGAGGAGGTTCAGGGAAGTCTTAATCAGGGTGTATGAATACCTGATGCGGGGGGAGTAGAGGTGATGTAGCCAGTCTCTTCTCCCTGGTGCCTAGGGGCTGGCCAAGGGGCAGCAGGCACAAACTGGAATACAAGAAATTCCGCTTGAGCAGAAGGACAAAAAAATTGCTATGAGGGTGACTGAACACTGGAAGAGACCCCACAGACGGACAGCGGAGCCTCTGAGCTTGGAGGTACTCAAAACCCAAGTGAATACAGTCCTGAGCAACCTACTGTAGTTAACCCTGCCTTGAACAGGAAACTGGAGGTCCCATCCAGCCTTATCTACCCTCTGGTTCTGGGATTACTGTCACTTTAAAAACCCTAAAGATACAAGGATTTGAGGTACTGGGATCAGGAAGTAACATTCAAAGCTCATTATGGACGAAATGCCAGCAAAACTGACTGTTTGGTCCTCTCTTTAGTACATTAATAGTTAGTGCTTAGACAGATGGTTGAGATGGACTTCAGAATATCAAGCTGCTTGTATATTCTCCTGCAAACATAAGCAATAAATCAATAAATGAGGGGGAAAAAACCCATCAAAACCACAGCACTAAAAGGCAGAGGGCCAGCACAGCAGATAATGCACATACAAATGCCTTTCTGATTTCAACTAGGTGCAGAAATAGAGATTTTTTATGTTTTTAGAGCCTGCATCAAAGCATGACCAAATTTGTGGCTAGAATCAGCCATTTCCATATTTGCCATGGAAACGTTTGGATTACCAGATTGCTAAAGCAGGGGGAATTTCTAGTTTTGACTGCTTTCTGTACCCCTGAGTTCTTTTGTTTGTTCTCTAAATATGCACTCACCCAAGGAAAGTGAAATACAACTTGAATATTTCTCAATACCTGAATCTTGTTGGGCTTAGAGCTACAGGCTCTGACCCTGACAGCAGCAGCAAGCAGCACCATTTTCAGCTGGTAATCTGACTCTCTTAAATGTAAGTAACCATGTTTTGATCAAAGACCACCCAAACCTAAACTAGCAAGAGGAGTCTGGCACAGTTGTTTAATTTTGCTAGAGGTAACATCAGAAATTCACTTTGCTTAAAATGTCAATTGTGTGATTTTTATAGTGAATACTTTCTAGGCTTTATTTTAAAATGGCTTATTGTCCAAAATTATGAGATTTTGTGCCTGACCAGTTGTATTTTCAAGTGGTTTACTTACCAGGAAACCAACTCAGCCTGACTTTGCAGTCTTCATAAGAACATCAGATTGCCCTGAGCTCCCAAGGCTGCTGGGTCATGACTGTGCCCTTTCAGTTCCCTGCATAAGAACAGACTGCTTCCGCTCAAGAGGTGAAAAAGTGATTCAGTAGTGTTTCAAGAAATGGGCCCTTTTCAGCCTTAGTACAACCGTGGAATGGAGATGATAGATTTGAGCAGAGAAGCTGCCTCATTATTTACTTTGCCCAGTACATACTGTTGCAAAAGAAAAGCTTTGAAAGGTCCCCTTCTCTTGTTTCTTTCTGCTCCTCAAAGAAACTTGACAGCTTGCCACTATTGTGAATGAATGCATGTGTTCTAAAGACTGTGCTCTGGGTATTTTCTGAATAGAGAGAAGATTAGTACTCACCTGTTTTCCTTCTAGAACAAGGACAGCATTGTTCCCCCTGGTCGGAGACCAGAGCAGATGCTTGAGAGAATGGAAGAAATAGATGACTTGGTTTCTTCTGGCTGTGCCCAAGAGCCAATATTTGGCACTGACACTATGTTTTCTCTCCCTAGTCTTGTCTGATTGTCATCTGACACAGCCTGGAAGGTCAAGTCCATGGTTGTCTGCCTGCACTGAAAACTGAGGATTTGACAGGCAGGTTTTTCGAGGGTATTACCTTTGTAGAGAGTGTACAGAACAGCACTCAGCAACAAAACTGCTTGATGTAAGCAGTCAAAGCAGAAACAATTTGGAAAAATTGTGGCGACCAATAAGTGCTTGTCAGAACATGCCTCTTTGCATGAAACATTTTGGTTTCTCTGAAGTGCAGAGAGGTGTGTGGGAGGCTGCTCGGTGTCACAGCAGCCAAACATCCCAGCCATGTGGCTGACGCACCCGTGATGGGTGGCTCAGAGGTGAGGGAGCTGTTTGCCCCCAGCTTCCCTGTGTCCTACCAAACCAGAGATCACCTGAGTGTGGGGTTAGAGGTGACCAAGTCTTACGGACTCGTGGCTGCTTGCATTCCCCACTTCCCCATCTTTCAGCCAAAATTTCTTTAGCTCTCATGCAGTTGCTAGTTCTAAATTTCTTCCTTTGCCTTCAAGTGACTCCTGGCAGTGAGGCAGAGTGATCTCAAATAGCTGGTCTTAAGAGTGGATAGCAATGATAAAATTAAAATAAGCTATGTGTGTCCCTGATTGCTTCCCACAGGCATACAGCTCCTGCCTGAAATGCTGCAGTCAGACACAGCTTGGAGGTTTGGAATAAAATAAAATGGATGGAGGAAAGTACACTACAGAGTGTTCTATGTTGCACTGGCATACATATGTGCTGATTTCCTGCCCATGGGTACGGGTACTGTGTGCCTCTGTGCATGCAGCATGTCCATGCAGAGCCATGAAATCCCACCACAAAGAAAAGAGGGGATCAGAGACTTCAGCTCTGCAGGCCAGTGCTTTGAAGTTTCATATTTTTCCACAATAATTCAAAAGAGTAAATCAGAAAATACTTTCCAACTTTTAACTTCCAGCCTTGGTAATCTTCCAGCCTTTATCGTCACTAGCTCTTCGAGTGTGCATTACTGGATATTTGATGTTTGGAATGGGCACTAGGAAGCAGTTGGATTTTTTGCAACTGAAAATATTTAATACTGTGAAAAGCTTGGAATAGTTAATACACTGCAGAAGTTTTGAGCAATTCCTAGCTTTATAGTTGTTAATGTCACCAAATATATAAACAAGAGTCAGTAAGGGTTGTGTAACTTTTTGAAGAAAAAACTGAAGTAAAAAGCAGGATAAGGTAAACCAAGGCAAGTTATGAAGTCATTCTGATTTTAGCCAAATGTGAGAGGAAAATAAAAATCTTTTATTTCTCCACTTACAAACCCCTGGTCAAATAGTTTATTTTCATATTTATTTAGTCTTTGTTAAAAAGACTGAAGATTTACAAATTTTTCAAATATGGATTTTTTTTTTTAGCTGAAATGTTTCATTATTCAGAATTGTTATTAGTTATAATTATTCCCTGAAACTTTCCAAACTAAATGAATTGGCTTGTGATTTGTTGTAGTTTTAGATGTGAATGTGTAAGTGTGACTGCTGAAGTACTTCCTTGCAGTGGGCGACAGACCTGGGTGATTGTTAAGTGTTGTGTTTCTTATTCAAAAGCATGACCCAGAGAATGTCATGGCACAGAGATGCAGAAAGTTTGAGTATCTGCTCAGGGTCTCTGTGTCCTGTTGCTGCTCACACCATGGCTATTTATAAGGTAAGAACCTTCTGCATTTCTCTGACAGGCACTTTCCAGCAGGTGCAGAGTGCTCTAGGCACCTCATACCATCCCTGCAGGAAGGGGCCCAATGGCCTTGGGTACTAACTAGGAAATGCAGGTAACAGCTGTATGGTAGCACAGCAGCATTTATAACCAAAATATATTTAGGGTTCCAAGCAAGGTATTTAATTTTTCTACTTTTATTTGCTTGAGATGCCAGAGGGAAGGGGATATATATATCCCCTATATAGTTATATAGATATAGATATAATATCTAGTTATATAGATATAACTGTTATTATAAGATGGATTGTACTTAACAAATCAAAAATTATTAAAAGAGTAGACTGTATCCATGTTTTCAAAATAGGCAAGTCAAAACTGAAGGCAACTGTGCCCAGATGTCTCCAGTCTGTGTTTGTGGCTGTCACTGTCAGGTGATGTCTGTCTGGACTGAAAAGGATACAGATAGTGGTTAGTTTGTCTCTACCTTACTTCTGCCAGTGCAGAGAGGCTCTGAAGAGTTTGAACAAAACACAGTACAGTTGATTTGAGGTAGCAAATCATGGGCAGGATGTGGGGCTGGAGGAGGCAAGGGAGGACTGTGTGCCAGCAAGCAGGCGCGGGGCAGCAGAGTTGCCCGTGGGGGCTGAACTGGTACTTGCAGGCAGGCTGAGGCTGGCAGGCAGGAAAGGAGCTGGCCTGTCTCTGGTACCAGGATGTTTTGAGGAAGACATGAATAGGGTAACAGAGCCATCCTTTCCTGGCACAGCTCTGCTACATCTGTTTGGCTTTCCTCAATCCAAACATTACTTTCTTGACATATTCAACAGCTGCAGCCCTTCACACACACCAGTGTTTGCTTTTCTCTTGCTCCACAAAAACCCTTCACTCCCAAGCTTGTTCTCTGGGTGGCTGGTTGGGAAGTGCCCAGAATTTCTGTAGATGGCCACAGCTACAGTCTGTAAAAGCCAGTAGGCACAGGACATTTTATATTGTGGCTGAGAACAGCTAATGGAGAACACGGCTGTGAGGATACATGTTGTGCTGCTAGAGGCAGGTTTCTAGGAAACCCGAGAGACCATGGCATCATTTTACTGAGGGCTCCTTAGTGGAACAGGAGAGTGTCACTGGGAGGGGGGAGCCGAATTACAGCCTGCCAGAGATCAGTGCTGAATATCAGGGGCTTTTAGTGCTCTGACAAAATAAATGTTTCTGCCCGTCACATTTATATGCAGGAAAATATGGATGAAACAAGCCATGTTCACGAGATTTACCTAGTTAGATCACGGTTTTAGAAGCACAGCTCAAATGTTTTGACAACTGTTGTAACTTTGCTGCCTGCAGCTCAGGGCCAAGCTCCCAGATATGTTTTCCCAGGCTGCTGTTGCTCTGTTCTAGTGAGTGATGCTGCACATCAGCCCCATAGATTTTTTTAATCATCAGCTGAAACCTCAGACAAGACCCCTGATTTAGCACATCAAACTGCTTGAGCTGAGGGTTGGTCCCTGTGCGGTACACACACTCATGTAAAGGATGATGCTGTTAGCTCTCCAGCTGCAAAATGTTGGGAGCCAGCAAACATCTGTGGGAAAGGACAGTTTCCCTTAGGGAAACTGTTTCATCCCATGCAGGTGAGCCTTGTGGTGCAGCGGGGAGCATCAGCACCCCTTTGCATTCCTAATCCACACAGTTCAAAGGACTTGTTGACCATATTTCCATTTGAACTGAGAGCAGTGCATGGAAATTAAAAATGGGAAGCAGGAGACTTTTGTGTCAGTGCAGAGAGGATTGTTGCCTGCTAATCCTAATAAGCCAGTGTAATTGAATTGGCACACTGGTTTACATGCTTCACTGGGAGTGTCAAACGTGACCCCAAACTGTGATACTGGCACCCCAGGAACTGAAGGCATGTCCTTGTGTGGAGCTGAATCCCTATAACATGGCGTTTGTTTTAACCAATATTTTAACATGAGAGCTGACGGAAGGTCTCATTTGCAGTCTCGTGCATACGGAATTAGCCAGGCTGCAGACAACTGGAGAGAGAGCTACATTAGGGCATGAGGAAAATTCTACCTGGGTGGTCATTTTTATGTACTTAACAATGGGTAAAGGCAAGCATGTGCAGTTCTGCCAAGGAAATCTGATCCCACAAGGTCCTGTCCTGTTTGTGTAGGCAGCAACTGGACCTGCATGCAGAGCAGATTTGGTACTGGGACACAAAGTCAACCAGAGACTGATCTTTCAGGAAAATGCCTTTCATTTCCAGGGTTTTAAGGCATCAGAAGGGAATATTTATATTAGCAGTTTGGCATCCTCTGCTTGGCAGGAGATAAGGATATTACAGCTCAGCCCCATTGTTCCTCATCACCTCTTCGATTGAGCACAGGGCTGCCATGGCTTACTGCAGCCCTCCAGGAAAGTATGAAGTAAAAAGAAGGGAATTTTCTAATCAGGCATTTTCTGGGCAATGCCATCAGCTATAGCACTTTGCATGACTACATTTGCATTTCTTTTAGCTGATGCTGTCTTTTCTCTTTCCTCTGTCCTTATTATTGATGGAGGTGAAGGACTTTCAGTTCAAAAGTTCATGTGGCGCAGAAGAGGAGCATGCTGCGTGCACTTTCCTCAGGTGCTGCTTGCTGTGGCTGCTCAGCAGTGCAAGGAGAGACCACAGTGTCATTCTGAGTGTCACCCACAGCCCAATCACATCTAGGTGAATGCCGTGCAGGGTAAACGTGGGGCTGTATTTGTTTGAGCAAATGCATTCTCATGCTGTGCGTACTGCTGGTTTGTAAAACCTACAAAGTCCATCAGTTGTTAGACTAAAAGTTTGGTTCAAACCTAAAATTTTTCTTTGCCCTGTGGAATTTGTGAGATGTTTTGGAAACTGGAAATGCTTAGACTTGGAATGAATTTTGTTATGGCTCTTTCTATTGTTTGTATTTAGCAGAACTGTCCCTTTATGAGTCGTTGCCTGGAAATTATTGATGGGGGGAGTGACCTGGTAAAAGTTCTTAACTTCTGTTTGGATCAAAACCAGGCCGCCAGTTGTTGGAAATTGCTGGGGCGTGCCGGAGCTGAGGCCAAGCTCATGGGCTGCAGGGCCGCGAAGCACAGGCGCAGCTTTGCTGCTCCCCTTTGTGGGCATCTGGCCTTTCGGAGGGACAAGCTCCCATTTGGAGAACAGTGCCCTAAAATGTCGATATGGTTTAGGATCAGACCCTGTATTTTCAGTATGCCTGAATTCTGTGTGGAAACAATAATTTGAAATAGTTAAACAAATAGAAATAAATGCAAGGGACATGCGTATCTGGTAGTGTTTTCCACCTGCAAGAAAGTTTCTAACCCTACTGAATTCCTGAATAAACAGAAGCAATTGAGCGCACCTTTGATCCTCTCCCTGTTTCCCTGAAGAGAGGCTTCCTTGCAGAAGCCCACACAAATCACACTCATTTACTAATGTTTCTGTCCTGTTAGCCATGAACATAGAGCAGTCTGTTTAAAGAGCTTCATTTCCTTGTAAATTAAGCTGCTAAGGCAGAATGTGGTGGGAACGTTGCTGCAGGAGATTTCTTGTACTAGTAAGTACAAGAAGTATGTACAAGTTCTTGAACATTTCTTGTACTAGTAAGAGAGCCTTGAACCGATTTACATTTCATGGTCCACATAAATGTGGAGACACTGCCAAAATGATCTCTTTTCTACTTCTATTTTCATTGTAGACATTCCAGAAAATGGAGCGAAATGTTTTTCCTGCTGTTTGGTTCTTTGTTTCATGCATATGCATTTCTGGGACACACAGTTCTGGAGCATGCAGCTGAGTGCACATGCCTGGAGTCTCTGCAGGCTTGTATAGCTTTGAAGCAGAGAATCTAAAGCATAAGTAAGATATTTGCAGAATTAAAGATAATTTAGAGGAAGAGGAGTAGAGATTTTAAATTCCTGTAAATAAATCCAGTCTCAAAACCAGAGATAAGTTTTCACCTGCCTTCTGCTTCCATCTTAGAGATGTCAATTGGACTGTGAAAGGAAAGGAGATATTTACAGAATGAAACTGCTCACAAATATGAGGAAAATCACTTGTGTTACTGGCTCCTGTTGATGTTCACTGTAATGTTTGTTGTTGACATCATATTACAGAAGGGATTTATCAGTTAACAGTCTCGTGTGCTAAACCTGCTGACACATGGCAGTGCAAGGAAACACTGTACATAAGTTAGATAGCTTTATTTTTGGAGCACTCTAGTTAGGCACCCTCATAAAGTAGACACGTGGATTTGTAAATCCAGCTCCCAAAATCTCCTCGCTTTCCAGCTGGAACATATATAGGATTCTCAGTTCAAACATCTCAATCTGCCACGTCTTATTGTCCCTTAGCCTGCATCCTGCAGCATCCTCTGAGTCCAGGAGGAAAGTTTGAAGCCATGAACTAATTGCCCAGGAATTTAACAAATCTTGTCTAGCTTAATTCAGCCTGGAAAGTTTGGGGCTGGCTTTGCTGCCAACTCTGCTCTCTCCAGGGAGTCCCTTCCCATTTATTCTGGAGTTGCATACTTTGGTAATGCAGGAGGGCAGAGAGCAGATTAACACGTAGGTTAATTCTCAGGCTCTCGCTCCCCTTGGTGCCAGTAACCTACTTACAGGAGTGACAGCGCAGGCTCAGTGTGGCCTGGGGAGGGTTTTCTCGCCCGGCAGTGCGGGTGTGGCTGCACCGCCGCCAGCGCCTCTTTAGCAGCCAGCTTGGGTAGAGATTGACGTTTCGAGCGATGGAAAACCTCTTGTGCCCAAGGAGGGTGAGGGTGCCCCACACACCTGATTTTTCCGAGTTGTTGAAACAGTAGGCGTTGGAAGCAAGGGAGAGGCTTGTGTAACAACGGGTGGTGTGTGCCTTGGGCTCTGAGTAGAAATGTACTTTGCTTAAGAGCTTCGTCTCGAGCAGCCTCCACAGGTTCCTTTAAAGCCAAATAGGACATGTTCTTCTGTGCAAGGGTGGCAGGCAGAAGTAGGACAGGGTTTTGTCCTTTTGAACTATTAATACAGATCACAAAAAAAAAAAAAAGTACCAAAAGATAGAGAAACTTTAAAAATATTATGAAACTTTGGAGATAATTTATTTTTTATTACAGCTAATACTGTATTTGGTGTAAAACACAAAGCATGTTTTGATATGTCCTTTCCCTGGTGGAAAAGAGAACAAAAAGGAGAATCCAAATTTACTCTTGATTGAAACCTTTTGAACCCTAAATGTCTTTTTCCGTGAAAGATATTGTTCAGAAAGACACATTTCATTTCTGAAGCCCAAAGGAAAAATAAAGTGTGGCCAGCAGAAACTGGTACTGTCTTCTGAAAGAGTTTTAGCAAGTGTGTGGGATAATAAATCACCCAACATCAGCCTTGGCACCTGTGCAGGGTTGAAGAGGAATACAACATCACTCTGGTGTATCCATTTTCTCCCGCATGAAATAGAAATCATCACATCAGCTATGTTAAAAGAGCTTCTGCATGTGCAGTGTCTTTATGATTTACACAGTAATTTAAATATCTGTAGATATCAGCTCTCCAAGGAATTTTGTCTGTTGTGACTCAAATCTTATGTTGTAAATTTATCTGTAAATGTAATCTTTTACTGAGGTATCTACAAAACTTAAAATATTTTTGGTAATTATTTGTAAATATTAGCTCTATTGTCGGCAGCAACAGTTTGGATTGTTTTGTCAGAAAAGTGGGAGAGAACCACTGTTTTGGCAAGTGAGAAGCAAATAATTCAAAATCAAGTGTTGGATTGGAGTAATTAAATCCAACAGCAGTAGGTATTCGGAGTGAAGTTCAGCAGTGAGATTGTGGCTGCTAAAGGCAGCTGTGCTGCATGCATGTGTGAAGTGCAGATTGGTTTTCCTTGGAGAAACCTTCCAACTGCACCTCTTGCATTCACCAGGTCGCGTGGAAGCTGAAGGAGTTTGGTGCTGCTGCTTTTCCAAAGTGTCTGGCAAGTGCTTCCAGAGGGTGAGTGTTTAGTAGATTCCCTGCATGAGCCTGTAGAAGTTTAGCCATTGACTGGGCAAATTATGTTTAAAAAGCACCATCAAATCACTAAACAAAATCTATTTTGAACTTACCCAGTATCTAACCATCTTCTGCAAGAGGACACTGACAGGGCTCCTGCCCTGCCTCTCTGAGCTCGTGCACATTTCCTTGCACAGCTCTGGGTCCTGCTGTGTTCTCCCTTGCCCTCCACATGGTCTGTGTGGCAGACCACATGGGCTTCCTGTGTTGCCAGCTGTGCTCCTCGTCCCATTGTTGCAGACTTGGGCACAGCTGGGCTGCAGTTTGCTCAGTGGACAAACATGCTGAAAGCCGTTGGGTTTTCCCAATGCTTTTGGGCCTGTGTGGAGATGTCGGATCTGCAGCTGTTCTCTTGTACTCGTGTCTGGTTTGTGCCAAATGCAATCATTGCCGAGGATTAACTAATAGTTTTGGTATACACTGTAAACTGTGTCCTAGATTATAGCTCAATTCTCCTATATACAAGCCTGTAGCAGCGCTGTGACCAGCGAGCTGTAGAAAGTGTCCCAAAGAACAGGATGTATGGGCACACATCTTCCCTTGTTCCTTGCCAAGCTACCAATGCATACATAGTTTCATCTTAAGCAAAGCAACAGCATTGCCTGAGGCTGTAACTACCATCCCTGCCTATAATGGCGTTGGGATCCTGGGGTGAGCTGAGTGCCCTGGTACCGTTGTGAATTTGGTGAAATCACTGCACATGCAGTTCAGAGAACAATTCATGTGCTGCTTAGAAACTGCACCACTTATTTTATAGAGAAGGATTATTGAATTAAGGTCATAAATGTATAAAGAGAACAGCAAGTTTTTTGTTTGTTTCAAAAACCTTTATTGCCTTCATCCAAGGATGTTGTCTATCTGTAATATAGCCCTTGTGGTGACAAATGGTTTTAATATTTGTCCCAGTTTGCAGCTTTTTCTTTTTTTCCCTTTAGTCAAGCATGGCAGAAGTAGGAGTGATTAATACTGAGAAAAGTTTGCAGTTACCCAGGCTCAGAAGTACTCACCCTGTCTCGGAGTATTCCACTTTCTCATTTCATCTTTTCAAATAAGCAGATTAGATTTTGCCTGAACTCAAGCCATTAAGCCTTCAAAAGATGAAGGTTTACTTTATTAAGCTCTCTCGAGAAAAAACCCAAGGTCTGGTCCCAGTCTTACTTCGTATGATGGTCTGTCCCCACTGTTTCACAACTTCCTAAACCTCGGGGAGAAGCTAAAATAAGAATAGAAAGTGAATGAGGGTTTTGCCCTTGGCAAAATCCCTTTTTTCACTCCCTCACTGTTATGCCCAGCACAAATCTGTCTTAGGAAGCCACTGGTGGGAACTGGGACTGAGAGAACTGAGAAGGTGGTCGGGATGTTCCAGCCTAAGTTACAGCCCTATGTGTCCTCAGAGTGGACTGGTGTAATCTTAGGGAACATAGTAAGAGGTTAGGACAGAATGAGGAAGAGGTCATGAACATTCATTACAAAGGAACTGCATCTCTGTGAACATGAGTATAGAAGCTAGTGTCAGAACCCCACATGTTTATATTTTAGGTATGATATTGATCTCTTTCTAGGACACTCAGGATTACCTCACCGCGGTTTATATGTGTTTGTAAGTTTAAACACAGTATAACAAACAAGTGCCACATAAGCCAGCTTAGTATTTTTCTATGGATACAGGCAAAATTACTCTATGGAAGAAGCAAAACTTTTTTCTATTAAAAATGGCATGAATTTCTAGTATCAACATGTTTCTGCTTGTTTCTGCATGTTCCCCAGTCTTAGTCAAGGGAAGAGTTATTTGGTATCAAAATGTAAAAAGAAAATGCAGAAAGAAAAATGAAAAATAGGAAAGCAGAAAATGTTATCAAGATGGCAAAGGGAATCCAAAGATCTGTCTGCTCGGTCAAGAAAAGCTGGGGGAACATTTGCTTCTGTCAAAGGAGGGTGAAAGAGCATGCAAGCAGGTAGGATAGGTGCCAGAGCAGTCAGTGTGAGCTTTTGGATTAGCTCTAATAAACTAAGTATTGTACAGCTGCTCTGAGGTTTTGATTTCACTTGGAGGAGAAAGTGACCCATTTGGTAAGTCTTTTGCTTTTCTTATTATTCATGCTGCCTTATTCTTAGTGCTTTTTCTCATGGACCAGAGGTGAGGAACTCTCTGGGGTAGCAGGGCCTGACGAAGCCCGAGCTATTGTATTACCCCTATATAAAGAGAGAGTTTGGGTCTTGGAAACCTTGAGGTCTGTTATTGTCACAAGCTATGTGAGACAGGACAGGTGGGGGCAGTGACTGATTGTAGCAAGAGCTCCATAGCATCAACTGTCTGGACACAGAAATGATTTGTGCTCCTCCTCCATGCTAATCTGTTTTCCACGGCTTGATAATTAAGTGTAGCTGTAATACGTGGGGAAAAAATAACTCATGCTATACAGCCTGTTGTTAGGCTACTAAAAAAATTCCCTGTCATCCAGCTCCTTCAGCTTCGGACCACTAGTAGACTGTGGTGCATGGCTCCTATATCTTATTTTCAGTAGCTAAATTGCATCAGCAAACTGCTGAGTCATATGTATTACCATAATTAGCACCTGAGGATGGCAGGAGATGGTCTCTGAAAGCAGGAAGAGGATAAGGGGAATAGGCTTTGCACTCAGAGTGTTGCTGAAGGCTTTGTGCAGGCTGGTTGAAGCAGCTCAAGAAGAAGCAAGCATCAGAGTTTCCCTTGTAGCCAGGTTGGAATGGGTTAGGTGGGGAGCTTTAGGGTGCGATGCTTCCCATCTCATCCGTGTGCAAGCATATGCAGGAGAACAGTTCATAGATGCTGTGTGACTGGCAACACGAAAGTGTGAACACTAACTATTCCTCCTCAGTTCAACCGTCTCTATGTGTCCTCCAGTTACGTCTCTTCTAATCTTGTTTTCTTCTTGTCCAAAGTCTCAAAGGTGACTCGAGTCTGTGAGGTAGCGGAGCAGAGCTCCCTCCTCTCGTGTGCTGCTAGTTTATTCCCTTCCTGTGCACCCTGCTCAGCATGAGCACAGTTGTTTGTCAGCAATGCAGCTTCAGAGATGCATACCTAAAAGTTGTGCCCTGCTTAGCTTGACGTGCAGTGTGTGTAGGACTATCCCCTTGCCCCACTGGAAAACCATCAAAGTATAGGGAACTGAGGAAGCCTCAGTGACAGCTCAAACTGAGACAAATACTTCTCTGATGGAGCTCACGCATTTTCTCACAAAGCAATAAATAACCAAAGCAAACATGTCTGGATGTTGTGGAAGATGATAGTTTTACGCCACTGTCCATGTAGACATGGGTCGTGGGCTGCTAAAACAGCATTTTAAGTCGTGGGATGTTTCTCTTGGTGTGGCAAATACTCAGTGTCACCCTTGACGTGAGGCTTTGAAGTTTTACTGTAGGATTAGTAGGCTTTGAAATTTTTCTTTAGGATTAGTGAGCTTGTATCTGCACAGGGTATCTCTGGAGGCCTTTAATAAAGCTCTCAAACATGTTCTGCTCATCTAGCTTTAAAACTGGTGTATTTTGAGTAATAAAAGGGCCCTGGTGAAGAAGTTATTGCTGGTGTAGATTCTAATGGGGTGCGGTCCTGCTGCCAAAACTTCTGGGCTGATGTCTAGGTGTTTTAGCACTGTTCTGATTGCTTCTTGATTTCAACGTCCTGCTGTTTTCTAAACCTTTCTTTTCAAATATCTGCTTTTCCTGCTATGTGATTCTCCTCCTTTTCTTCCTTTTTGTATTCCTGAGCCTCTCTTCTTTCTCTGAGTGTTTTGCTCTTTCCTTTTTACCTCTTTCCACTTCTCTGTTCCTCCTGTGGGAGGAGCTCCTTCCCATTGCAGCTGCTCAAGCGAGCAGAGATTTCTTTCACAGGTGAGTGGTTTGAAGGGAAAGGGGGTGGATTACACCTGAGAGAGAGTGAGCCTCAGGCTCCCACTCCTCAGCTACCGTTGCCCTCCTGGCTTTGGCATTTCAGCTTTCCTCAAAGCCCAGCAATCGTCAAAAATGATGCAAAGTCCTTCTGACCCTGGTAAGGGTAACCCTCTGAGGTTATCTCTGTGTGCCAATATTGAGGCTTATTCCTCCTGAAAACCCTCACTGTGATGACCTCCCGAAAAGCATTTTCTGCGCTGTTTAAGTTTTAAGCACTGTAACATTCAGAAAGGAGAGAGCTGAGTGCCAGTGCAAAGCCTTTGGAGCACGTAAACCTCACAAAGGGGCTATGTCTTTTGTGTTCGCTACAGAAGTTTTGTGCTTTGTCTTTTTTGAGGCTGGATGTTCTCCTTCATTAGTTTCCCACCCCACTAAGCTTTTATTAATTATTTGATTGTCTCGCAGAAGCCAAGAATTATGCCCATTGCTTTTGATTAAGAATCACACTTTCCCAATTATTTCCATACACTTCTTCTAAAGATTATAAAGAGATTTTGCAGCAGCCATTAATTCTTGTTAGACCATCTTCCATGTTTTACGGAGTGATTTCTGAGAGATGAATGTGCTTCAGTTAGTGTTGATGCACCCTTTTACTGATTTCTGTGCTGAAATATAGACTAATGTAAAAGATAATGGTAGCAGTTCCAGCAGTGCTACTTCTGAATAGGCAGGGCCTTCCTCTACAGGTGCTAGTTGCCTTCACTGTTTTTGAGACTAGAAAATAAGTTACATTAATCACTAAAAAGTGATTGTAAATAGTTTCAAAGTTATAAACCATTGATCAGTAAAGGTGAGAGAAAATGCTGGGCCCTTCAGGGAATGAGCAATACATTCATTACTGTGAACAAATTCAATACAAGGAATGAATCAATGTCTTAATTTGCCAGCAATGTAATGTAATATTTAATAAAATGTTGTCCCACATAATCTAGTGCAGGCCAGACTGGTATTTCTTTCATGTGGTATCTGAAAAATGACTGTCCTTCCCCCACTGAATTGCTGTTTGATATTTTCTGCAGAAGAGAATATGAAATAATAATGAGAGGGCCAAACACTGCCCTTCCCCCAGGCATATGTCCAGCTTGCTTTGGTCTTCAGCCTACCTGCCAGCACCTCTCTGCATGCCAAAACCCTGGATTGGTGAGCCCTACAGAATGTAGTACAGAATGGCAGCCCTGAGCCACCAAGACCAACAGCAAGATAAGTGCATTGTATATCCCAGAAAGGATTGAATAAAATAATTAAAAAGTTAAAATATATGGCAATTATTTAGAAAGGAAAAAGACTGTACTGGGGGATACCTACTAGAATGCACATAAACCTCTTACTGTGCAGTATCAGTCTCTTGAATTCTTCTGAATAAAGATCTCCGTTAATCTCAGTGTTGCTGAGATTATTATTGCTGAGAAAAGGTATCTTTTCCCAGATTGGTTTTTCCATGCCCATTTCCCCCTGTAGCACCCACACTCTGCTCACAGGGAGAGCTAAGCCATCCTCACAGGCCACAGGTGGGAGCCTCTCTGGTCTGGCCTGTCTGGGAGAGGGGAACCTGACAGGCATTCAATCCATCATCTCAGTCCTTCATCTCAGTAAGCCTGCTGTCCTGGAGTGTGTGCATCCGTTTCTCAAGTGTGAGTGATTTTGAGGGGGCCTTTTCTTCCTCCCTTCCCTCTTTAAAACTCCTTGTATGTCCTTTTTCAGAAACCCCGCACAAAGAATTTCTTTGGTCTACACTGTCCGAATTCCAACTGCAAAAATGCCTTCAATTAGTTAATCAGTGAAAGGAAACTTTCACTCTGGAACCCTATTCTGTGGATTTTATGATTTTCTTTTTTCAGTGCCTCCTTTCTGAACTATGTATTGCAGTAAAAAAAGCCAAACCAGAACATTTCTGGATTATTTTCTGAGTCTACCATTACACTACAAAGTATCTCAATCAGCTTCAGCTTCATAGTATTTTTTCCTCTGTTAAGATAAGAAAGTAATTGGAAGTCTGATGGAGAATGCAAGGGTTCTATGCAAGGGTTTCAGAAAACATTTTTCTCAGGAGCAGTTTAAGGTCTATGTACTACTCAATGCCATCAAGTTAAAAAACCAGGGATGTTTAACTGGTGTTGGCACAGCTCTCTTGCACCACTTATTTGAAGCTCATGAGTCCTTGCAGCAGGAGGAGGTGAGTACAGTGGCACAGAATCCTTTGGGGCAGCTTTAGTTTTATAAGACGTTAACTGAATTGAAAAATTTTATACTTTTTTGCCTCCTTGGTTTTTTGTTGTTGTTGTTTGTTTGTTTGTTTGTTTGTTTTGCTGATGCTTTCTTTTGACAAAGGATTTAAATACTTGATTATTATTTGAATGTGGAGAAGTTAGCATTGTTTAGCCCAGGAAAGGCATCACATGCTCCTGGAACAAAACCGAGGCCACCAATTTGTACATAATTTATGCATAATTTCTGTGCGCGTGATCCCCACACGTGCGCTGGCCGTTCTCCTTACTTGAGACACAGAAATTGTAGAGAAGAGCCCAGGTGAAACCATGTATTGGCTTTCCTTGTGTTTATACACAATAAATGGGAATAATGGCAGCCCCTGGCGATGTAAGGGTTGGGCTGGTAGGCAGAGTCCCGGCCCTCCAAATAACACCCATGAGTTGGTGTGAACTAAAATCAGTAGCTGTGGTTTTTGCAAAGCAACCTCAAACTCTTGCACTGCTGATCCTGTGGGGATAGCAGTCCAGAGAGACTCTCACAGGGTTTTTGCTTGAGCATTTTTAAGTGTGGTAGGAATTTAAGTCATGTATCATTTATGGGCACAACTGGTGTTTAGCCTCTAGCATCTGTGAACAGGCTGTATCTGAGGACCCGAGATGGTCTTTACTGAATACACTCACTGATGCCTTTTAGATTGCAAACCAGCTTGTCTTGCTCTCACTTGGGAGAAATTGTGCAAAAGTTATCTAACCTGAATTAGAATAAATGCATGTAATTGTCATTATGATATATTTTCCCTTGACATATCCTTTTTTTTTTTTTTTTATGTGAATGCTTTTATTTTTCCTGGCTTAGGTACAGTGACTACATTTGCTACCTGATGTGACTGCAGAAAAACATGCGAATGTGATTTTAGACAGCCTTTGGCCTCATGATATTTTAATGCTTTTTCAGAATTATTTAAATTCATAAATTTATACTGGGAACTGTAAGTTCAAGTCTCACTGATTTCCGTGACAGATATGTAAGTGTACTTGTGAACTGAATCAGAAATATGGGGCTTTAGCTGTTGTCTGAGGGAAGATGTCTTCATTTTCCTGATGGCTCGATTTGCTTGTGCAACTCATTCTACCAGAGGAGACAAAAAGATCCTGCTTATTACATGAACGTATGCATCATTCTAACTAAACCTCCTAGCTTAAACCCTGGAAATTTGCTGTTCTGGCAAAAGGAGCACATGTCTTTGCCACACATGCTAAGACACTCCCTATGGAGGTTCTCCGGAGCAGCAGAGAGTAAGGACATTTCTCAGCCTCATTTGTTTCCCTGTCTCTAGGTGCATGAAAAGCTTTATTATGGAATGTCAGGAAAATATGGCTTGTGAAATCAGCTTGCATTTGGAAAATTCCATCTCTGCGCTGGAGAGCAAGTGTTAGTCTCACTCCCATCTGTCTCGGAGCCTGAGACTGATAGTAACACATTCATGGCCGTGCATGTGCCTTCTCTCAGGGAGCACAGATCAATATGCCCGGGCTGGACACCCTTCTCATTCAAAAGTAATTTTTGTTATACTGGGTGAATTGCCTTCTCAACATAGGGAGTTTCTTTAACATCGCTGTTTGTTCAAACCCTTACTGTAGTAATAACCAGTTTGGCTTGCATAGATTTTAAGGAATTTGTGACCTTGCACTAGGCCGTGTTCTTCATCAGAAAACAAGGTTTTCATGTACCAATTCTCAGAGATGATCTGTCACAGTTGTGGTCATTATTCCTTGTCATCAATGTTTGTCTTGTTTTAGCCTTAAAATCCTTTACTTCTGATTTATTTCTGGAAATTCTGGATTCTGTAATTTTTCCAGGAATGCTTGGGGAGAGGCTTTCCCTAGGACTGTGTTCACATCTTGCTTTGGGAGGTTGAGCAGGTCAGGCTCCTTACATCCCTGCTCAGCTAGACACTGAGGGTTACACTTGTATTCACTGTACCCTTGAACTTGTGAGCACCCCTACACCCCTAAATGGCAAAAAACATTTTGCAGCAACATCCTTCGTAGAACTCCTGCAGTTAAAATATTTATGAAGCTCTTCTGAGTATCCCAGGTAGAGAGATGCACTCCAATCCTGGCATATATCTGTTTACTAGGTAAGAAGAACTCAGTTATGGAGAAAGGGTCCACAAGGACATTTTGGTGACACTGAGGTTGCAGTGACCAGGTTGGCTCTTGTGAGAGTAAGATGGAGGTGAGAGATGGACCAAAGGAAATAAAAGATGGGGATGCTATAGAGCCAGAGCTTTGTGAATGTTTATATGCTTTACATGAGCTGGTCACAGCCCTTGCTGTGTTGTGTGAGGGGTGGAAGATGCTTTTATAGATTAGGAGAACGTTACTACTTAAAACTGCCAATGCAGACCATGAGGGAAAAGGAGAAGCCCAGAACTGAGCACACCAAACTTGTGTGCTTGATCAGTGCCAGCAGCTGAGAAGGGAAACCCAAGGCTGGAGTTAAATACCAAGCTGTATTAGGATTTTGTTTTGTATTTGTGCTCATTTGTTCCTTCTTTTAATAGAATCACTAAAACAACCTTTACCTGAAATATTAAGCCCTAAATATTTCCTGCCACTGTAAATTTGCCGCCACCTTTGAATTGATTAGGCACACTTTGGAAATCAATCCACATTCTTAATAGGGGAGAGGTGCATTATTTTCAATGTTTATCATGCTGTATTAGGTGTTTAATTAAAAAGAGGTTCCCAGAGGATTAGCCAGCTTCATGCTGATGGCAAAAGAATATCTGTTAGCAATTTTTGGCAGGTAATTATAATGTGGAACTGGATGGCTTGAGGTTAATATTTTATGATAGCTCTAATGGGAATGACGAGAAATATAATCACTCTTTTTGCTAAGGGGAAAAGACAAATTAAACAAGTACATACACCTGTTTGCTTCTGCAGGTTAGCTTAGTAAATTAGGACAGAATGAGTGTGGATGTGACCCAGATTACTGGTCTTTGCTCTGTGTCAGGGAGTGTGGAGTTGACTGGCAGCTCTCACTGCTTGCACTTCTACAGACACCTGCCCTCCTGTGCAACTCGGGGAGCTGGGGGATTTGATTTCCATTGTCTGCTCTTCTGTTAGATTAAGCCAGACCAGAAGGATGAGATGTAGCCCTGTGTGTGAGAGGTAGAGCATGGCTGGAAAAGCCAAGTGTCTTCCTCTCCTTAAGTAGTGTGCTGCCTGTCAAGGTGTGATTTTCAAGAAAAGATTTTACCCAAAGTAGCCACCATCCACTGATCGCTTTGATATCCCTGTGTCTGAGTAACCTTGTCAATGTTTGTTGATCTTAGTACCACTCGTGGCAGCCGATGTGAGAGGAGAGACAGTGATTTGAGAGTGGGGTGGGCATGGAGCAGGCTTGTTTCAGACAGCCCCAGCCCAGACATGTCACCACCAAGCTGCTCCTGTATGAGGGCTTTTGAACAGGTTGGCGCACAGCACATGCCACATCTATTGGCTGCTACTCATGTTGCTGCAAAAGCTGCAAATGAATAGGTCTTACTGGATCAGATTATCAGTCCTCTAAGTCCAGCAACAATCCTTTGCTGTTGCTAATGGCTGAAGTCTCACAGAAGAGCAGAAAGACCTGCTCCATCAGGAAATCTTCTATATGTTATCTGTCTGCAAAACCAAGAACTGAGTCTGATGACTCTCTGGAATAAGGCTTGTGAGAGGCATTCATGAATGTGGCTCTATCAAGTCACTCAGTGACTCCATTATAATGAGCGAGCTTAAGGTGGGAGAACTCAACCCTGTACTGACAGATGTATTGTTATTAGGGGCTGAATTATCAAAAAATATATATATATTTTTAATTGTTAATATTTGGTACTGGCTGCAGCATTAGCTGTCCCTGCTCTCAGCAAGTGCAGTGCGGTGGGGCGTGTTTACACAAGAGCATGCCTTTCCCGGCCGTGCAGCCACGGGAGCTACCAAATCTAGGATGAGGTGGCTGAAGTCAATCATGAGCACTGGCTGGGGTGATGAGATGGCCTGAAACATTGGGCTCAGCATTTTATAGGCATTAGGCTGAATGAGCTGATATAAGGAGAAGGAGAAAACAGATGGGAGAAAGCATTTATGAAGCAGCTGCCTGTTAACCAATAATTTGGTACATTTCCTTCAGTTCTTTTCATTAAGCCACAATATGTGGTTGTCTCATTTTCTGTGAGATGCATTGAATGTTCAAAAGACTCAGCTATAATTACACAAATGCTGAAAGAGCAAAGGCATGCACTGTGTCAGGAATAGTTCTCTCTCTTTGTGTTGTGGAGTACAACAGCCTGATGCAGCATCCTTCTTCTACAGCCATCTCTTCTCTCTGGATTCTTCTCTGCAATTAATGGGGTAATGTGAGGAACTGATTATTTACAATGAGAGTTGTTTAAATCTGAGGACTCAGTACGGAGGGTTTGACTCCAGGTTCGGACACATTGGTGGCAGCTTAGTATGGTAACTCAGAATTTATCAATGAAACTTGCTTGATTGTCTGTAATGTCTATTCCAGGAGAGAATTTAAGATTTCATTCTGATAATAGCCAGATATGTCACATCTTCCTTGCACTAATCTGAGACCCTCTACACCTGCTGTTAAAAATATAGGGCTGAATTTTTCTAAGAAGGTAGAATAACACTTATTTTCCTGACTGTGTTGCACAGTTTGTTAATGATGGAGTATTTCTGTTATTATGTTAATGGTTCAAACCTACTGTCTTGCTTGCCCACCTCGAGTTCCTCACAAAAATGCGAGCTGGCTTTGCCAGGGAACTGTGCCATGAGATTAGTAGGACAAGGCCATGTCGTGTGAAGCATATCTGTCCTGGAGCAGGAAGGTGAGCACAGCCTGGCTATGCTTGCCTGGCCCAGGAGCAGGGTGGGAGATGCTGTGAAGCTCTGCTTCTCATTCCTGGTCCTCTAAAACCACCTGTAGAGAATTTGACTTACACCAGTCTCAGGCAGTAGATGCAATCACCATTCCCAGTGTTTGTGGCTACTATATGCAGTTTCCTTAGTGACTGTGTGCACAGAGAGATGAGGTGCTGGATGGGGAGAGGTGCTTTGACGACGCTGTTATATGGGCTGGGAATTCTAGTGGATTTGAGATGGAACGGACTTTTTTATCACAAGACGTAATACACCATCTTCTATATGCTGCAATGGTGAGCAAGCCTTTGTTGAGTCTGCAGTTCTCATGAGGTGAATTAAGACCTTAGTTACCAGGTCTGCCTGCGGGAAGCTTGCATCGTTTTCAACCTCGGGTGAAAAGAAAACCGAATCTTTACAGGCAGAACCAGTGCTGCCTGACACAGTGGCTTGCCAGGCACCGTGAGAGTGACTGGAGAGGATACCTTGAATCTGTGTAACCTGTGCCCACTCATTCCTTCTGTGATTTTGGATTTTGGAGTCAAGGGCAGAAATACTGAACTGCTGGCAATTGTTAGACCTTCATTAGGAAGAGCACAGTCCCGTGGAACTGGGACAGTTTCCACCATTTAAGTCGTACGTGAAGGAACCCCTTAAGCCACTAGCACAGTGAACTCAAGATGGATTTCAATTTTATTTCTGAAAGCTTTAAAGATACTGATGTCAGAAAACAGTAACTTTCTAGTGAGCTTCAAATGGAGTAATGTGCAGATATGGTAATACAGGGATGTGCAGAAAGTCAGTTTACCAGTGTCCACTCCATGAGGTAGTCTGAGACATTGGGCATGTGTCAGCCAAGTCCCACCTTTGTGGGAGCCCTGCTGGCTCACCGTGCCTTCCTCTCCTGAGCTGGAGGCTGGGCCTGCAGCGTTCTGGTGCTGGGCACAGTGGGAGGGGTGCATGTGCAAAAGCCTCTGGCTCCTGCGGAATGCAATTACCATTGATCAGGAAGAAGCAGAGCTGTATGCTTTGAGTTTAGCTTTTCATGCCAGTATTGTTATCTGCCAGATCCATTAACTTTGCAGTGCAGCTCAGGGTGCTTTAAAGATTTAAATGGAATTGACTGAAACACAAAACTGAAGTACAGATGAGTGTTATTTACCTCCAGTTCTCCCTATAATTCTTACTCTGGAGCTAAAGCAGCAGCAGTAATTTTTTCCACCTCCTCTGGATAGTGGTCTTCTATGTTAAAATTTAGCTTGGCTGTGTGTCCGCATTGCCCTGAAGAAAGGCAGGATCCACCTGGACACAGGTGAGGCCAGCATCAAGAAGGAGCTGATGGCCGGGGAGGAGCTGGCACTGAGGAGAGGTGGGGTTGCAGTTTGTGTGGTGGCCATGACAGCCTGTGGTAGGTCAAAAAGCTGCTTGGGCTGTCCCTACAGGGGCTGGTGTGAACAGAGCTTTGCTTTCAGCCACGACATTGCACTGTGTGTTCCTCACACAGAATCTCTAATGGTTTCTGAGAATGAAGCTCTTCCTTCCATGGAGGTACTTAGAGCAAGTTTCTCCTCGGCCTGCTATTCATATAGTACCTATTTTTATGGCACCTGTAGGAGTTTTAACTTTCCTCAAGAACTGCTCTTTTGTTTTCCCCACCAGAAGATTAAATCGGTTGCACTGAGCCTGGAACGTGCAGAAGTTCTTATGGTGCAGGAGTGATGGGAAGGCATGTAGAGAGGGATATCTCATGGAAGGCTTGTTTCCAGAGGAAATTGGGCCCATTTCCCATTTTTTGACTCATCCTTTGCAATATCCAAAGAATGAAAAGGTAGCTTTTTCCAAGGGGGGATATACAGCCAAAGAACAGGCTAAGCCTCAGTAGACTAATTTTGCCCATCTCGCTTGTTATGCTGCAGAGAAGACCGTAGCTGAACTTCACCACGTGGGCACTGGTGGGACTGGCGATGGAGTGTAAAAATCAGTTCTTTTTCAATAGTGTCTTACATACATCTGATGGACCTCAGGCAGAGTGCAGCCATGTCCACTGCTGGCAGACTGACCTTTCCCAGGGAATTTAAAGATGTCTCAGCCAGTGATGTGGTGCTCACAAAGTGAGGAGTTTTTCTGTTCCCTTCTGCATACTGTGCTTTGGGTTCATGTTACTAGAAAATTACTGATTGTGCAGAATATGGAGCAATGGATGCATAACTAGATTAACAGAGACAGCACATTGTGCAAGCAATACTTTTTCTTCCCATCTCTAGAGACAGAGATAAGCAAAAGTCAACAAGGGAGAAGATACTGCAGCTACAAAACAGGTGCTGGGCTTACTAAGACACCTTATATGTTTTCTGCTCTGATTACAAGTGTAATATGATTACTTCTCCATGCTTGTATCGGTTACCTTTACTGTATGCATTGGACAGAATATTTACAATTTGTTTGAATCACCATATTTTGTAATGTTAGAAGGCAAAAAATCAGAAATGATATTTGGGGAGACTATAAAATTTAAGCTACTAGGTGTCAAATTTTAGTGACTCTAATTTCTGGTGGCAGTCCTCAGGCATCGTTGGATTCAGCGGAAACTAAGTGTTCCTGCATTGAAGTTTGAGGGCCTAAAGTCCTAGAGTTGCTCTTTAACCATTAATTAAAGTGTTCTGTTAAGATACTGAAATCATAATAGATATTCTGCAGTTGGTATAATTAATTGTCAGATTTATCTAAGTGAAACTGTGGCTTTGTGAGAGTAAAAAAAAAATATTACTAGCTTATTTTTATGTCTCTGCATCACAGCCTTATTACTTGGATACAGAAGGTTATTATGAAATCCATTTATCTGTAACCTAGTTACATGCCTGAAATATTAGTGCCAGCCACTGCATTTCAATAATCAAAGGCAGATTGTTTTTGAAAACTAAGGACATAAGCAGTCAATACTGACCCTGGTTTCTATCTTTATTTTGTTAAAATATATATGCTAACGTTAAGCAAACTAGGTTTCTTTTAATTTTATAATTTTTTAGATCCTTTTTTACTCTATCGAGTTATGCTAGTCCTGAGTTCATTAGTCCTGATGTGTGCCTGAATAGATAAGCAAAAGAAAAATATTGGTTGTCTTTTCTTGAAAGGGCTGGGCTTCTTTTTCGTGTTTTGAACAGTGCTTATTGACGCCGTTCAAAGGCATTCCTTTTTAAAGGATGAGAAGTTTCTAATAGCCAGCAATGATTCAGCACCATAGTTGTGTATAACAAGAGAATCATCATAAATACAGTAGCCAACAGCAAAGCATGTCTGTAGTGTCATTTTATTGTTGTGGAATAAAATAGGGAACAGTGGCCCATGTATGAGACATCAGCAGAGCCATGCTAGAGGCGTTTTGGAGAAACTGCAGTCCCAAACTGCCATGTAAGAGCAATGCTCTTCCTCTGAAAAGAAGTAAGAGTGTTATAAGCATTAAGAAAGTTAGTGTGATGACAATTAAACTGATCAAAGGAAAAAGAAACTATTAACAGGAGCATCTCTGAGTTTTACTGAATTTATTTATCCATTCTGGCAAATGCCTGTTTGCCACCTAGTTTATCTGGTCAGGAAGGTGCTTGGAGAAGGGATGCAATACATTCCTGCCGCAAACAGCTCTGCACTCCGTTCAGAGGCCCCAAGCGCAGATCCTGGGGCTTGCAGGCAGCGTCAGGACAAGAAGTCTGTGTAGTCTCCTTTTAAATACTTTTCTCCACTGAGATTTTAGATGAAGGAGCATGATTTATAGCACAAATCATAGAAAGGCATCCTGCAGGCAGGGAATTCTTTACTCCCACTGTGTTAGCGATTTCTATGCTACATTGAGCAGAGATTTGAAATGTAATGTTGGACTTCTAATAGAAAGCCAACTATGAGCAAGACAGTAGCAGTCACAGTATCAAGGGCTTACATGCCACGTTGGCCCTAATCTGTAAAAAATGAATCCCCAATAGCTTGGTGGACACAAAGGTCCTGCTCCTCTTACTGCACCTGTGGTAGCTCTTAGAGCAGAGCGCAGTATTGTCCTGCACAGCCTGTTTTTTCTGTAAACCTTGAATACAGAAAGCAGCAAATGCACCTCCAGGATTATATTCTGCAGTACATGCAGTATGCACCTGTACATCCTCCTCTCGTCCTTCCTGTGTCTCCCTGGGGAGAATGCCTGTCCTCTGCCAGCTCCTCATGGGAGTGACGCTGGTCCACAGCTGCCCAAGGGCTTGAAGGCTCAGTGCATCCCCCTGTCCGTGCATGTTCATGGACGGAGGAGGGACCATGAGCATCCTTGGGTCTGACAACTAGGGCTGGAAGGAAGCAGGACCAGTTTATTCTACTGCCCGGGTTAAAAAAAGCCAGGCCACCAGCCAAATCTTAAGGCAAGTATGCAAGAGTGTAATGTGGGAACTTCGTAGGGTAAGTTCGTAGCAGAGACTCAAATGACCACATATCGATTTCCACATAGGGTATTTTCATAACAAAGCCAGAATGTAGAAAGCTAGTGAGGTGTATGCATAGATTTGTGCATAAATCTTCTGGGCATTTCTACTCCATTATATCAGCTGTAATCATTAAAATTATAGCTTAATTATCTGCTTTGGCACAGGTACAAAATAATAATCCTGTCTTGCTTGTCAAAACTGAGATGATGGCTGATGGGAGCTGTGTGATTGTCTCTGCCCCAGCCACGAATTTCATTAACTCCATCAATGTGACAACTGCAGAGTCCTGCTATTGACAGGAACTCCATGGTAAATTTGCTAAATTCCTTGGCATGTGCTGCTCCTCAGCTGTGTTATAATACAAAGATATTTTAATGAATCCTAGGAGCCAAATGATGTCTACCATAAAGACTATTCCACAGTTTTTCGATCTTATACAATACATAGAAATTAGTAATTTAGTTCTTGAAAGGAGTAGAAAATGTGTAGAGTTCACATCCCCAGTGAAGCATGGTTCAGTGCTCATCATGATACGGTTATTTATCAGTGACAATACTGGAAGCAGTGTTTAAATTCAGCACCTCTGCCATTTCTGAGAAGAGGATTGCTGGGAGAACTATCAGCTGCTTGATACCAAGTCATTTGTTACATATTTTTATAATTCTTAATATCAGTTCAGTCGTTTTTCAAACAAGTCTGACTTGCTTCTTCAATCACGTTATAATCTTCACAGAGGCCCTTACCCAGTAATACAGGCATATATACCTATTTGAAAAGAGTTATGTTTACACAGCAGTGAAGATTAGGAAGATTAGATGTCTTAATTATAGCCTATATTTTTATTATTTTTGTACTCTTAGAGATGGGTAGGAAAAAGCTGTCTTTCTCAGATAATGTCTGATCTTAGGTGTTTGTTAACAGGTTTTTAATGAAGGACTGCAAGTGTCAGAGGTGGGGAAGGCAGCAAAGGTGTTTGGTGTCACAGGCACTGCCCTCCAGGAACAGGGTGCTTGCTGTCTTTCCATATCAGCCGCTCCAGCTGTTGGGCCAAAGGGGCATGGGTGAAGAAGCAGGATTGTTTCTTGAGTGCTAACCACCTCTGCAGATGATGTCGGAGGGTAATGAGAGGAGTGCACTCTTGCTATGGTTGCCCCTCTCTGATTGCCCCTCTCCAAAGGGGGAGACTGCAGAGATCAATGCTGTACGTTATCAGTCCTGTCCAGAGCTGATTCCCCATCCCCACACCAGGGGGTGTATGGTGAAAGCCTGCTGTAGCCAGAGTGAAGAGCTGGAGTTCTAGGTGAACTCAAGAAATTTGGGGTTTTGGCCAGTAGTTATGGTAATGCAAATCTGACTAATGAAAATTACAATTTGACACACTACAAATGCTGCCAGAAATGACTGTGAAATGTTAATAAATGTCAACAAATATTATCAATTACCATGGCTATGACTTTTACTGTGATCCACTCTCTAACAGTCAAGTCAGGCTCTCTGGAGGCAGGTTTAGGGATATCAAATATCAATCTGAATCTTGCTTTACTCCCTAGGTTGCTTTGGTACTTAATGTCTATTATCTACTCTTAACTTTATTTAGACTATTTTTGCAGCTTTGAAACATGTGTTCTTTGTTTTGCCAAGCATGACCAACTAATTTTAAGTTCTTTTAAAATCATTTATTGGACTGCAGTATATTGCTTTAATTCAGAGAGATTAATGCTTAGTCCCCTTTCTGAAATACATGTAGAGGGCTAAGAGATCATTTCAAATAAATGTGTATTGGAAATGGTGTAGCACTGCTGACAGTCTTCTGGGCAAACCCACGGCTATGGACAGTGATTTACTACTCTCTTTTAAGATGAACAGAGCAAGTTTTCATTTGGTAGGGTAGGGTACCAGTAGGATAAGGATGTAGGATAGGATAGGATACCAGTAGGATAAGGGCAGGCTTACATTAAGTAAAGCAAAGAGAATCAGTATGAGTCTGGGAACAGGACTTTTTCAGAAAGAGTGAATGTATTATCCTTAAGATAATTATTTTGATAGACTCCCAGTGGCCCACTGAAGATGTATTTGGATTTGCATTCATGCAACAGAATCAGGTAGATATCCATCAGCCCAGTTAAGCATGTCATCTGTAGTTGTCTTTCCAGGTACCAAAGGCCACCAACTTTTAATATGGTTGATTGTTAAGGGGCATTTGATATGTTCATGCTTCAACTGGGCTGAGCAATGAAATGCCCGTAACTTTTAACATAGTACCTTGACATTTAAATGTCAGTTAAAAGTCTTTTCTTGAGCTGGTAAAATTTCCATGGGGATGTGTGTTTCATTATTGGAATGGCCTCACAAATAGATAGATAATGTGACTGTGATTCCAAGTCCTTGCCAGCGTTTTGTTCTACAAAGAGAGAATTTAAAATTAATTATTCCCAGGACCTACATAACTTCAGAGTTGGTAATGACTGGTGGAGCAGCCACTGTGTGCAAGCTGGTGGGGACAGGCACCAGGAAGATTTGACTGACTGTGCTGGGGAACCATGATGCTCTTACGAAATACTGCCAGGAATAATTATGAAAATGACACATTTTCCAAACATTTAAATTGCTTCTGAGCAAAAACCTGCTTGGAAATAATAAAGGACCACAGCAGTATATGCTGTGACCATAGGATGAACCTCCTTAGCGACCACGTAAACATCTCGTATGTTGGTGGGTCTAGAAGGTTATTCCTGAGGCAAACACAGTGCAGAGTGAAAATGGTAGAGAATAGTAACAGAGAGCAGCTTGCAGAGCTGTTCTAAGCCTTAGAGCTCAAGCACAGGAGGCTGCACTGCAATGGGCACCTCCTTTACCCCTGTGGCTTCCCTTGCAGAAGTACCTAATCCCAAGGGGCTCTGGGCAGTTGTCTGCTGCACAGAGAGGCAATGCTGCTCCTTATTTTCCTTTCTCTTTTGCAACAAAAATGTCCCAGCTCTGCTGCAGGGGAATGGCAATAGAGCCAAGAGCAAAATTTGCTATTCTTCTTTGCCAGCCAGCCAGCAACATTCTGTTTAATTTTTAAACATTACAAGCTACTCTATTCATGAGGCTTTGGAAAAATCAATAATGCATGCACATTTGGTGGGGGGCAAGTGATGTCATCTATCTTCAAGTCTGCGATTATAATGTGAGATGAGGTACTGACAGTTTGAAATCCTTTATAAATTAATTAAATTGCTTTGTCTAAAAAGAATAGGATGAACTGGATCACAACTGTTCCTTTCCAAGATAATAAATAAATTAATAATATGATTTTTAATTTCACTGATCGAGGTTTGGAATCAAATTTAAAAAGGAAAAATTGAACATAGGTGTGAACTTCTGTTTCTAATAATTGTTTTATCTCAAGAGGATCTTGGGTTCCCTTTCCATAGGAGAGCACTTGGGTTGTGTTGAGAAGAGGCCTGATATAAAATGCAAACTAAAGCAGGCAAACCCAGGAAATTAACACAGGACTTCCCAAACCTACTTTGATTGAAGTTCAATGAGTGAACTACTTTGATAATGTCAGCTGGTCCAGCTGTACCCTTAGGGAGGGGCTGCACCCGTGTTAGTGTGCTGGGAAAACAGTGCTGCTGGGCCGTTATTGTTGTACATCGAGGTTTACAGACAGTTGGGCAGGGATCACTTTTTACTGGGGCACTGTGGTAAACTGAGTTCACTGACTTAATTAACGTTAAGAGTACATTTCTAATGGATGAGTCTTTCTGCTTGCTTAAAGAATTTTGCTCAAAAAATAGAGGAGGTGGTTCCTTACAGTTTCAGTCTGTCCAGCCCTAAATGTCTGCCAGCACATAACTAAGAATCCTCCTCACCCTGATTCTAAAATACCTTTAAAAAATGCCCAGATTTATTTGTGAGTTCCAGAGGTAAATATCTGTTCTTGTTTAAAACCTTCTGTAAGGAAATCTGTGCCACATTATCGGCACATGCTGGCAAATTAGAAGTGTTGGTCTGAGGAGATGTCTCCGTCATTTTTACAGCACAAGCACGCTGCACTAAACTTCCTGCTTACAGATAGGTACCAAACAAATCAAAGTAATTAGGAATTAAGAACGATGTATTTGAGACCACAACCATTTGAGATTTCAAAGTACATACCTTGCCTCACTACTACTGCTATTCTGGCTTGTTTTTACCTCTTCAACTGAGTTAGCATGACAAGGATGTGATAGCAAGGGATGAAACATCCCCTTTTCAAGCTCTGTCAGTGATTAACTTTCCTCTGTTTATTGAGGAAAGAATCCACAGTGGCTTATTGTTTGGGGTTTTGGAGAAGTTTGTTGTTTTTCATTCCCTCGAGCTTTTTCAGTGTCATGTCCAAATAGAATTTGCTGCTTTATATTGGATCCTAAGCCATGGCTGGGTTCTAAGAAGGTGAAGGGGATCTCTCCTTCCATTTGCAAATCCTTCCTTGTGTAAGACAGTACTAACTCAATGTTAAACCAATATCTAGTGAACAAGATTACCCCAAGAGATAATCTGCTGGCAAGGGGGAAGGAAGGGACAGTGGGGAGCCATTTGAGTGTTTGAGCTCAAATCTGAAAAGTAAGAGCTTGAATTTCTCTTTTTGTTTTATTTATTTGTTGTTATTCACTCATGCAGTTGTTTTTAACACTTGCCACAGTTGTTGAAGTGCATTGTCACTGACAGTGCAAGTGAGTAAGTCCTATGCACCTTTCTTTTCCCATATTTTGCATAAGAACTGTTAAAATACAGCTCTTCACTCTGGTGCCAGCTATGCTAAGCAGAAATGTAAATCACTCGCATGCAATTCAAAGGCAATTCAAAGGAACTCTGAGTACTGCATCCTTTTAATCATCTTCTTGTTACAATTAGCAACAATAATTTGTGCTATTAGCAACAACTGTGTATTATTTTAATCTGGTAATATCTCCTGCTGTGAGGGAAAGGGTCAGGGTGCAGTATTTTGAAAAACAGGAATGACTGTATTAAAAGAGAGAAAAGAGGATTGAAGATTCAAATTAATTTTGAGCTGGGATGAAATTGAGAAATTCTGTGCAGTTGTTGGATTTATGCATTTAATGCAGAGCAGGCTTGTGAGCAGGGCCAGCAGCTGCACTGAGGAAGATGGGTATGAATCTGGTTCTGCATGACTTGCCCCAGGATTTGCCTTGTTGTCACCTAGACCCTGGCTAAGGGCCTAGGGCAGCCATCAAGCTGGTGAGGAGCATCTTAAAGGTGTAATTCAGGAGCAGACCTAGTAATGCCAATGCAGGACTTAATCCAGCTGTATTTCAATTCATGGGAGTAAAACAAGGAGCGAGAAAGCTTTTTGCTGCAAACACTCTGCAAAATACCAGGTGCTTCCGAAGTAGATGCTGTCAAAACCAAGACTTTTGCCTCCCTGCCTTCTGGCTCTACCCATCCTTGCAGGTGCAGAGGGAGGTCTGCTAAACTTTTTACAGTTCCATTCTAGAACATAGGTGGATTTTTAGTTGCCTTGTTCTTTGTTAGTTCATTTTATTCCTGGTTTTCCATGCTCTTCCATAACAAATTGCAAAGGCTAGGGTTAACTGTATTAATTCTGCATAAGTAGTCTTACGTAAATTAGAAATGTAGAAGTTCTGAGCTACGCCTAGGCTACTGAGGCAAGAGCTCTTGGAGCTCCCTGGAAGACAAGCAGCTCCACGCAAGTTTCCATTCCACCTCCCTTGAGCACCTATTTTGGTAGGAGATGAATCACTGCTTTTCCACTCCTTTGAGTAGAAAGAACCTGGATGACTCACACACACTAGCAAAGTGCATAAATGTTAGATATCCTGGCTAACCTCATCCCTGAGAACTCTTTCAGAAACTGGTATTTTCTGAGACTGGCTCGACTGCCTTGTTTTGGAGAAGAACCAGAGTGGGAAGGCCGGTTATTTCTGGCTACAGTGTCAGGGCATCACTGGTCTGGCCCTCAGCTGTTCTGGAGGTTATGGCACCCCAGCACAAGCTGTGAGCCCTGGGTTACAGTGGCCTCATGCCTGAATCTGGAACTGTTCCAGTCAAGCACAATCTGAGCAGCTGAAAAAAAACCCTCTCTAGTCCTAAGGAAGACTTACACATGCCTCTGGGATGGCACAATCAGCGAGCTGCAAAAGGATGGCTCCAGTCCCAAGTTATGTTTTCATCATTGTGTTTTCATCCTGGGTATCTTAAACTTGCTGAAATTCCCCAAATCTCCCAGATGCAGCTGTTGTTATTGCTTATGTCCTTTTAGGTGTGGATGTATTCTGCTAAAACTGCCTGTTCTTCATATGATTTCTACAGCAGTTCTCATAACAATAAATTCCTTTCTCTTGCAAGTGCTGTGAAGATAATTGCTCCTTTTACAACCCATGCTTACGTAAACAATTTTAGTTTAGAGCTCTGAACAAGCATTTCCACATCCAAAGCAACAGGACTGTCCAAGAGGAGTGCTGCTGCCAAGCAATGCCCGAGCCCCCCTGGGGCAGGACCTTTGCAGGCTCTACTCACTGAGAAGGTCTCGGAGCCAAGCTCCTCAGCTTCTTCTTGGGTCTGAAACAGAATTTCATCACAGATGAACTGCTGTATTTCCAAACAGCTGTGCAGCTTGATAAGCAGATCGATATTTGGCATGGAAGGTTGCACAGTCTGTGCTTGTCTACTTCACACTCATCATTACTTTTCCTTCATTTGGCATTGGAATAGCTGTCATTCTGCTTGATTAGCTCCCAGATGATGGAAAAGTTGGCAAACTGTTTCTATTGGAAACACAGCAGTCTGTGTCTAGAAGGGGGTTGTTGGAAGTGAATTTAAAATATAACGGATACATTTAGGAAATTATTTGCATTTTACTGTGTGATGGTCCCCTGGCAACTGTGCACAGAGGCTCACTGAGGTGTTATTGAGTAACAACGCTTTCAGAGAGAGAGCTGGCTGAGAATTTCCCATCCAAGCGATTTTCTTAAGTGAGGACACAGTTCCCAGAAAATAAAATTATTTCCCGGAAGCTCATTTTTATTATGAACAATTAAAAAATTACATATTTTATGGTCATTTTGATCTGTAACACTTTTGTCAAAATGGCCTGCGGCATTTAATATTGTGTTGATATTAGCTGGAACTCCCTTATTGCTGTGCATCAGTACACGGAACCATAGCTCAGTGTTCACCTGCTTGAGAGCTGATCTATATCTCTCAGCTGTAGGTTGGTTTTTGGCCAGCATCTATCACTTGTTCTAGAGCGAGACCCATGGCAGGTCTGGGACCCAAAGGAGGACAGGAACAACGGGGCCCCGGAGGTTTTCACACTGTCCCGAACTACACTACTGTGTGCTGAAAAGGAGTGGCTCAGAGGCTGCACTTTCAGGTGGGTGGGAAATCAACAGAATCAGGCTCAAAGGTAGTCTAGTCAGTTACTTAAACCTTCCCAGTGAGTCAGATTGCTAATACTTTCTTTTGCTCAGAACAATACCTTTGGACGATGTATTCACTGCAGCACAAAATCTGTTGCACCAAATTAGAGGCATCATTTCAAGAGAGAGAGCAAGCTTGGGAAGGGATGTCTTCTCTGGAGAGGGGAACAAAAAATGCACGACGGCAATCTGCATTCCCTCAGGAAAATGAAGTTAATTCATTTCAGCTTGTAAAAAAATAAAAGATTGAATTCCCAGGCTGCTTTGGTTATTTTATCCTGATCACTGAACTCTGTGTGCCTCTGCACTGCAAGTTAGAATTTGCTGTCTGTAATCTCTCTGTCAAACCAATTGTGTTGATTTATACCTCTGTTCTTGTCCAGCTTATCTCCCTTGTGACCGAGGAGGCAGTTCTTTTCTGCTGTTGTGGCTTTTTCATTATTGCAATTTATCTGGGGGCTGTGACCGTGGTGCAGGGCGTGCTTGCTGCCTCTGCATGAAGAGCATGCTAGGCCTGCATCTTGACACAGCTCAGGGAGGAACAGTGCTTCCCTCTCCCTGCCCATGGAGCCTGATGCCATGCAAAGCACAAAGAGTGACTTCAGAACTCCCTGGGAAACTCTGTTTCCACTGAATTAGAGTTTAAGAAGGCAAACATGAAGCAGAAAGCATTTTTCTTATCATGGCAGATCAATTCAAGTTGTACCCAACTGCATAATGCTCTAGATGCTATTTTTAACGAAAATATTTTAATCTCTGTGGCAGTCTAAATGTTCCTGATAGACTGTATATGCTGTCTCTGACTTCTGTGGATAAAATAATTTTACTGTTACCATCAGTAACTCTCTCTGTTTCCACTAAAAGCGCTTCAGTATTCTTCCTGGTAATTGAAACACAGACCCAGACACAGCACGTATTGCTGTGAATGGGAGCAGATGTGGCACATGGGAGCCCAGCTCCTGCTCTGGCTTCGTGGGGACAGCTTTTGGGGTCCCAGGGGAGTGAGAGTCACCCTCAAAGGATGCTGTCTTGGAGGAGCTGGGTCCCACGTGCAGAGAGTTGTAAAGTGGGGGATTATCCTTTACTACTCCCAGCTCTACAAGACTCAGTCTTTTGTGGAGTCAGCTCAGCTGGTAGCAGAGATGGAGAAGGCACACCTCAGGGAAAAGATACCCTGAATTGCTTGAAAAAGCTCCTGACAGTTCAAAATTCTTCCACGTGACCCAGCTGTTACTATTCTTTTGGTCACTTTCCCATCTGGATAGCAGAGAACAATTGGTGAGGTTTCTGAGTTGAAAGGATTCTAATTCTTGTGTTTCACTATGAAAATGGGGAGAGTCAAGCCTGAAAATACACTTGTAAAATGATACGTGGGAGAAGAGAGCCTTGCTCCCAGGCCTGGGTACAAACCTCTGGCAAGGGTATGGGGTGACCTGACTGTGGCTTTAGGTAGTTAAATCCCTTCACAAACCTGCACAGGTCTCTGATCCATTTATTACAACACTGAAACTGAAGTTCAGGAGCTGCTGCCAGATGGCACTGGCACTGCATGGGCATGCAGTGGCAAAATTCAGCCCTGTGCAGCAAACCACTCGGAGCTGGTTGGCTGCAGTTGTAGGGTTGGGAGCCATGGACAGATACCTGAATTCCTGCCCTTGGTTCCTGAAGGTGTGCTGGTTGAAGCTGGGCCACCCTGCAATCTGGACCTGTCTGTAATGGAAGCCAAGTGTGCAGTTTGGACACTGAAAAACACATCTGAGAAGCACTCTGTTAATGGTTATCACTGTGTCACTTCTCCCCACCCAAAATCACATCAGATGAGAACATTAGAGATAATGAATTGCACTAATCTTTTTTTTCATTAACACATACCTATTTATCACTTGGGTTTATTACAGGTTTTGTTGCTTTCTTTTCTCACAAGCTATTGATTTGACCAAATCTTTTGGGAAGCAGCAAAATGTAAACTTTGTAGCAGTCTTGTTACCCGGAATAAAAAAACCAATCACAGGCATGGAGCAGGAGCCAAGGATTTGCTGTGTTCGTCTCTGTTTGCTGAGAAGTGAGCTGGAATTTCACATGGTGTGTTCAGCAGCAGCTACTCAGCATCGCCTGGGAGATTGTAATTAAGGACATTCCTGCTGCATGATATACAGCCTGCTCTCACAGCAGCGATTCTCTTTCAAAATCCTCACATCTGTCTGTGGGTGTAAGACTTTGTGCTCTTAATTCCTGTATGGCTGTTTTGGAACAGGGTTGGTTTTGGGGGTGTCCCCAAGAGCGGTCAGAGGACAAGTATCTCCAGAGGAAGTGGCAGCCCAGTGCGGCCTTGGGCACATGGCGCAGATGCACTGCAAGGCATTGAGGAGGTTGATTTGGACCCCAGCTCCTCCAGGCCTGCTGCTTGCAAAGTAACAAGGCGTGGGTACCATCCCCTTTCACCCAGCCTGTGGCCGCTGTCTGGGGGCTGTGCAGAGGTCAGGGCTGGAGCAGGGTTGGGAGGGGGCTGGCACAGGCTTTGGGGCAGGGGAGAAGAGCACAGCAGGCTAAAGTCTGACCCAGAAAAAAATCCTGTGATGTCAATCACTGATGGCTTATGTTTATTGAAGAGAGAGACAGAGGTGGTCTTTCTGAGCTTGGTGGACAGTTCTGCAATTGTCCAGTGCCTGGGCTGGTCAAGCCATGCCTTGCCATGGGCTTTTCTCATGAATAATCACCCACAAAAGAAAAAGCCTTGAGTGCTACCCAGATGAAGTCATTGGGGTGTTACTAGCATCCAGCAATGCTCTGCTTTCTATTAGAGCCCCCTGGTCTCACGGGGGATCCATGGCCTGACCTCTGCTGCTTACAGGTTAATCCTCCAGTCTTGCAAACTTGGCCTTGCCACTTCTCCCATGATCAGGGACTCTGACAAAAAAAACTGCCCTGATTGCAGATAAAAGCCTGATAAATTATAGCTCCTCAAGTCTAGAGTACAGTGAAATGTTATCCAAAGAAAAAGAGTGAGAGATCATTTCAGAGCCTTTTATGGTGATTCATCTGGGAAATTATCTGGGAGCAGATAATTTAATGCTAATGGCTTTTTTTTCCCAGTGTCATTGTCAGATGATATTCCAGCATCCTCTCTCCATGCAAAATGGGCTGGGATTTGCTTTGAAATTCATCAGCTACACAGCCAGTGAGATGAGTAACAAGCAACAAAGATCAGGAAATATTTTGAGGAGGATTATAAGGCCTCCCAGAAACTGAATTATTTCCTAACTGGGTCTTATAGGGCAAAATCATAGTTTAGAGGTTAAATACTTGGTTGATATTAGGTGTTCTAACTACAGTGAGCTTAAGGAATTGTACTTTATGGGAGCTCTAGACGCAGCAAAGGCCACATGTGCAGAGAACAAGCAGGAAAAGTACTTGAAAGATGGGAGGCAGAGGATGGGCAGAGGAGGGGGAACGGTTTATGTCAATTAGTTTACTGGAAATGCTGAAATTGTTAATTGGCTATGTAAACAATGTTTAATTTTTGAGCCCTTATAAATGTGGTGTAGTAGAGAGGCAGATGCTTTGTTAGCATGTGGTGGCAGAAGCCCGTTAGGCAGGGTGGGGAGCGTGATTCCACCTCATCTCTGTAACACTAGCATGCCCTCACTACTGGCTCTCAATTTTTTATTTCCTCCTCTTGACACATCCAGCTTGCATGACCAGACATCCAACTGCCCCAGACTCCTCTTGGAGATATGGGAGAGCTTCATCCAGTTCCTCACTCCAAACTGGTCTGGCAGTGAGCAATTTTTCATCCAGGTGCAGAATGTACTTATTTTTCTCCTCTAAGTTTCTGAAATGTTCCTAGACCATGTACCACAGCCTGAGACTGCTCTTCATGTTGCCATTCCCTGCCACTGCTGAAGAGCCCACAATTTCTGACATTCATACTTAGAAAAAAATGCCCTTTTAGAGTTCAAATGAAGCATTTCCATGTCATTGCACAGTCTCCAAGACACTCTTCTGCCACCTCCAGCTCCAGTTGTTTTTTGGGCAATAGTTGAAACCAGTTGTATTCCAAGACTTGGCATATAATAGAAAATGGCCTGAAACAAAGTGAAGGAAAATGCATTTGAGATCAAAATGACTCCAAGGTGTAATGTGTGCTTGTTGTGCCGTATCTTACAATGAGTGGCGATACAGGCACACAGCTGAGATGTTGAGACACACTGACAAGCAGTTTCCTTCATGTCAAAAAGTGATGTTAAATCATAGTTGTTACTTTCGTGGCAAGTGGATCAAAAAGCCCCAAGTGTGAAACCTCTATCTGCAGAGTAGAGGAACCATTACATCCGGTTAAATACAGATCTTGCAAAGTCATGGGTTTTTTTCTGCAGTTTTCACTAATTTATTTTGATTTTTTTGTACCTCTTAATATACTTAGAGAACTGTTGCCTCTTAATCTTTTCTTAAGCTGCAAACCTCCTGATGGAGGGCATTGTAATTTTGTATCTCCACACATAGTTTGATGCATTATTTTGTGTTCTTAAATCCTTTGAAACATTTTTTCGCTATTCCTATTGCCTTGCGGTACAAAGAAAAAGTCGACATTATCATTTTATTGCAGAGAAGTAAATTCATAAATTCTTTGATAATGAAATTCAGGGAAATACCTTTTCCCCTTTTTTCTCCTTTTTCTTTCTTTTTTCTTTTTTTTTAAAACAATGTTTAGAAATATTTAAACAAGGTAACAGGAATGGGGAAGATACATAAGAGCTGCTTTTTAATCAACTTTCTGATACCTGACCTGTCTTCTAAACAGCAGGAATCAGTTTCATGCCTTCCTGTTTCTTTTACGGCTCTGGCAATCTTAACTCTAAATAACATTTAAAATGACAGGTGTGAAAGCCTGCAGAATAATTGCTGTGAGGGTAAAAAGCTGGTAATGGATTTGATGCTGATCCTGTGATTTTTCTGGGGACAGTTTTGCAAGCCTGACTGATATCCTATATCTATGTTTTTAGATGTACCCATAGACATTGAAACGTGCTTTGAAAAGAATAGTATCCTGTGAATGTTTAACAAGAACGTAGAATTTAACTGCTGCTCAGGGAGTGCCTTGGGCCTCGTGCAGACCTGTGGTGCAGGTCGTGGCCCCTCGCACGGGGTGTGCTGTGGGCTCACGAGAGGGCCAGAAGCCATAAGGAGTGGATGTGGCAGACTTTCTGTCCTCGGTTTTTTCTGCCAAACACCCTCAGTGCAGCAGCTGATGGTCTTTTTGTTGATTTCATGCTCCAGGGGCAGATTTTCATCTTTCCCCCAGCGTGAATCCTGTGGGAAGGGCTGCCACCATCTATCCCATTCCTGGGCAGGTGCTCTGTCAGGGGGTCTTGTCCATTCTCTCAATTCTGTAAAACCTCAGCATCCAAAGACATGATGTATAAGAATAATATAGCACAAATATTACAGATACGAGCATTAAACAGAGTGGTACTTTAAGGTAACATACAGCAGCTGGACAGTCCTAAACAAATAAAAAAAAAGATGGGCCCGGTGGCTGAGACAGGTTGCTGTCAGGTATTCCCCCAGGCAGTTTCTGTGTTCCTCGTCTCGGTGTGAAGTGGCCAGGGTCAGTCGTTCAGTTCCCTACGCTGAGGGCCTTGTGACACTCAGAGGTTGTCTAAAGCACTGGGTGTGACCGGCATTTCTGCTCTGGTATTTCCTCAGAGTAGGAACCAGAGAAACACCTGATGCCTCCATGAACCTGTTGGTCCTTCAAGGCCTATCCAACTTGTGTTGCACACAAGTAACACACGCGTGTTGTTGAATTTGGTGAAATTGAGAAGTTTGGCAGTATGTTCTCTCATGGTTTATGCAAAATTCCATGATAGTTCTCCTTCATATTTTTACCTTCATCTTACATTATTCTCTGTTACAGTCATTTGGTGGAAGGCCACAGTGGGCAATAAGAATTAGCTCTGGTTTATATTAGCATCTGTAACAAGACTGGAGCAATTTTCAGTGAGTCACTGGCATACCAGTGCTGTGGTGCATATGAGTGAGGGCTTGACTGTGGCTGCATTAGCACTGGAGTTTTCTGGAGGCAGCTGCTGTCCACCAGGTGCTAGGCCTCCCAGCCCAGCAAATAGATGTTTGAATCTAACAAACTGAAAAAGACTCAGGCAGCTCTTCTGCAAAGCCAGATCCCACAGACCCAGTCAATCAGTGTTTAAGATACCCCATTGCTTCTGCGATGTCAGGGACTGTGGACGGGTTAAGCAGTGAAATTTGCTCCTGGTTTCAGCACAGGCTTCAGACGTGCCTTGTGGAAGGGCATCGGGGTGCTGGAGAGCCTTCATTGCTTGGGATGGGATGGGATGGGATGGGATGGGATGGGATGGGATGGGATGGGATTTAAGGTCCCTNATGGGATGGGATGGGATGGGATGGGATGGGATGGGATGGGATGGGAGCAGTTGGGAGCATTGCAGTGTGCAGGCATATGCCTTCTATATGAAAAAAACCAGCACTTGTGAGTTAAACATTCAAAGGCAGCTCCTTTGACTAGTTTTTTGGAGAGGAGTTCAAGCTGTAGAAGGTACACCCTGCACCTTCTAAACTGCACTTCATTACATGAGACTATGTGTTAAGTTTTAAAATCTGTTTTGACAAGCAGTTTGTTTGGCCATTTCAAACGATAAATAATTCAGCATTTCCCCCAAATGTTTTTTTTGCAATGAATAAAATTGTGTTTATGACATTGAAATAAAATATTGAAGACAGAGTAAGATGACTGTGAGTAACACAACCGTGAATCTCATTCACAGCTCTGTGATCTGCAGTTCAGCAATGCTTCTTTCACTGCCTCTCGTTATTTGTGTGTTTGCAAACTGCTTTGACAATATTGAGGAAGCACAGAGCCTTGCTCTGGTCCAGGACACAGTGAGGACCCTGGTGCAGCCCTTGACCAGTGCCAAGCTGTTACTGGCCTTAGCAGGGCCACAGGGCAAATTCTGGCTCCTGGGTGTAAAGTGCTACTTCACTGCACTGTGCCCTGAGCTAAAGGAGATATTCACCCCCAGCAGACCCTTTTCTCCCTCAGGCATGACTTCTGCTTGCCAGGAACTTGTGTTCTGCTGGATGGATAGCGTTTAGGTGGTGTTGTAGAAAAGAACAACATTTTGAAAATATTTTGAAAATATTTTGTACTGTGGTTTGTTTTTCCAAATGTAAGGAGTAACTAGGTTGTGGCTGTTGGTGAACATGGACCTTTAGAAAGGTTATTTATGTCGGTCTCCTTGTAGCTTGGTTTATGTACACTTTGCTTTACCCTGGTTCCCAGTGTGATGTTAAGCCAGTTCCTCCTCCTTGCCCCAGGCAGCACAAGGGAAGTGGCCACGTCCCACAGCTGTATTCACACAGGTTCAGAAGAGCATTTGCCAGTGTCCAAAAGTGAGTGTCTTTTTCAGGGGGGCCTTTGCAGAGGTGGGTTTTGATTCTAGACACTTCTCCAAGGCTGTCCTCACAATGCATCTCACAGGTCACTCCTTGGGCTTGGGCTCGGGCTCATGGGAACTGCTTCAAGGAAATCCCATGGCATCTGTCTTAAAAAGACAATAGGAGCAAGGGAGATGAAATTTCTACCTTTTCTCTGGAACATATAGCTGCTGGTTTAGCTTCCTAGGGATGAAGTGATGCATATTTATATATTCCCCGTGCTATGATGGTTCCTTCTGTCAATGACAGGGTCCAGCAGACAGGGAAGCAGAGCAGCTGGGCTTACAAATGCTGAAGGTAAGCATTCACAGCACTTTTCCTGAGCAGTCCTTCTTTAAGGCTAACAGTGTCTGTAGATTCCTATTGCATTTCCACTGTGTTGGTCTGCAGCGTGTGATGCTTGGTCTTCACAGACTGGATGCAGTTTCTCTGAATTAAAGAGCAGTCTGTGTTTGTGCTCTAAAGGCCACAGTGCTGAATATCACAGATGCTCTGAATTCAGTACCCAGAGATGATAAAACTGGGCTACTCCTGATCCACTGGCACAGCCACGATCTTCCCATACCTGTGGTGTTGTGTAGGATCTCTACCAGTTGTTCACTGGCCCCTCATTTGATAAATGGTTTGGTAGAGATAGTTCCCGTCTCCTTCATCATGGGTTTTATGAGTAAGTGGGCACCAGGAGCAGTGTACACCTTGCATTCCATCATGGCAGGATATATGCCCACAAACAGAGTTTTATGGGAAACTCAGTACTTGTATAGGGTTACCATTTGTTTGGATGCATAAACATTGCTATCATATTTTTTTTAGTGAATAAAAAGCATTTTCATTTTGTGGAAACAAAAATGCCTTCAAAACCTAGAATGTCTCATAGCACTTACTTGCTGTTGTTGTTTTTTCTTGTTCTTCTTTGAGTATTTTTCATTATAGTTGTGGTTTCCTTAAATATTCCCTGCCAAATGGTTGTGAAAGGGAGCTGCTTCAATTATTGATTTCAGATGTAGGCCCCCTTTATTTCTGTTTTCATGCTATTTTATGGATCAGTTCTGATTTCAGTGAAATCAGTTGTTTGTTCCTAAGCATTTGCAGGAGAGATTTTTAGACCATGAATGTTTGCTTTTGAGTGTTTGCTGCAATTATAGGTCATTGAATTACCTGGAAATGTCTGTTCTGCTTGCATGGGGCTCTGGAATCTTAGGCTGCATCAGTGGAGAGGTAACAGTAAAGCAGTTTTCAGTGTGAAATTGAGGGAGAGGGGGATTAATTCGTGCAAGACTGAAATTCGTGAGTATTCTTCAAAATACTCAACCAGTGACTAATGTTCAAGTGAGTAAGAATACTCCTGTAGTGTTTTAGCAAGCCATGATTATTTTATTTCATCAGTGTCACAGTAATTACAAAGGATTTTTCAAAATCTGAAATCATCAACTTCTGCCTTGAAAACCTGATCAAAAGGTTTTCACATCAGTTTGGCCTCTTGTTTTTCATCGCAAAACCCGCCTGTGCATTTCTCCCCCTCCAAACCCCGTCAAGCAGTGGGATTTCTCCAGCTCCCTCTTCTGTGTCTGTTGTAACTGTCAGCATTCAGGTATTCGTATGGTTATATTCTCTTACTATTACTCAAAACCTCAACATTTCTCAGTCCTCAGTGTTCAGACAATCAGTTTTGTATTTCCTAGCAGCTGGATTTTCTGTATGCACCAAAAGGAGGAGAGGATTTTTCAAAGGGAATGACGTACTTATGTAGCCTTAATGCTAGGGAGCTGGGCACAGAATTCCTGTAAGCAAGAGGCACCAAAAACTGAAATCTTTGTAAGCTGAGCTTCCGGTGATAACCTGTCTGCTGCTCTGGGGAAGGAATGTAACCTTATATCTGCAGGCAGGTCTGTGCCTGATACTAGTTTGCTTACAAATTTTGCTGGGGATACTGAGAATATAAATATCCAGCCTAAGCTAAGATCTTAATGAGACTGTCTTATACATTAAGTTTAATTAGCCTGGAAGAGACCAAATTAACATAGATAAGAATGTGCCTGGATAAGCCATGGAGAAAAGTCCTATAAAGAAATGCGTGAAAGACTCCTTGTCCTCCTGTGTCTTAGCAACAGCTAAGGCAACAGCTCTGTGGTGGTGCTTGCTGGGGAAGAGGCGTTGCTGTGATGGGAGTTAAAAGCCAGCCTGGGGCTGGAATTCACAGGAACCCCAAATACTCCTCAGGAGAGGAGCTTCTTGCTGGGTGCTAGTGCTAAAGGGGAATGTAGATGTCCTAGACTCAAGGAGAGAACGGGTTCTGCAGAACCTCTTTTAGCAGCCTGTTGGTGTGTGCAGGGCAGACAGGTTAAGCCAAACTTTCAGTAGCATTATAGTGTCACCAATGACTGTGCTGCGACCTCTGCATTTCAGTGAGGTAGCAAGGTAGGACAGTGAATATTCAGGATGAAACAATCTCAAAATCAGACAGTAGTTGTGATGTTTGCAAAGCTGGAGCAGACCATTAGCACTTCTGCTTTCTGTTGGTCTCGCTGTACAATCCCTTTGTGCATGATGCAATTATCTATATATTTCATTTTATTTTATTTCTGACCTCAAAAGATATGAACAATTCTGTTTAAACCTGCACTAGCTCTGTATCCTCCTGGATTTTCTACCTCAAGTGACAGATCATCATTTCACAGAGATTATAACCACACAGGGGACAGGTGCCTGAGATGAGAATATTTTAATATTTATTTTTAAATTATTCTGGTCAAATGGATCTACATATCAATTGTTTAACTCATCAGCTCTTAAAAATTGTACTCTGTGGAAGGTAAAGGGAAACTTAGTTTAGCCTGAAGGACAGTAGAGAGGCGTGACTCACCCCCCAGCGATAAAATTTTTCTTTTCAGTCATGAATGGATGCACTGTAGGTCAGGCAGGAAGGTGAGTCAGAGGAGTACATGGTAAAAAGATTTAACTCAGAAGAATGTTCTTGTACTGACAGCACAAATTATGTAAGTAATTTGTTCTAAATTAGTACTTTCTTTAAGGAATTAATGGTTCAGGAAAATCTCTTTGGTTAGAAGTTGTCCCATTTTATTAACAGATCTGCTTCTCTTAGCCAGTGTGTCATGCCACTCCCTCCAGCTAACACAGAAGGATGCTTGCAATTACAGGAGCTATCGGCTCCTTAATGATAAGGATTTTAATTTGGCTGCTTCTAAGACATGCCATGAATAGAAATCACAAGGTCCTCAACCCCTTCTGTACAAATTGTAATTGCAAGTGAAACTTCAGCAACTAATTCACAAGCTAAGTCTTCTTTGAGGTCCTGGATGTGTTCACTGGTGAGGGCTTGGGGACATCTGCAGAGAGCTCTCTGGCAGGCTGAGGTTTCTGCTGGCAGAAAGCCTTGGAAATTAAACCCTCTGTGCCAGGCCGGGGTTCAGCTGCGCTCCTGGAGCAGCTGCCCTGTGCAGAGCGTGAGGGGAGGCAGTGCTGTGCCCAGGCTCTGTCCTGTGGGGCAGGGACAGCCCCGCTCTGCAGTGCCAGGCGGGTGCCATGCAGCCTGCCCGGGGTGCTGCCTCGCTGGCACTGCTGCTGCCACCAGCCTCCTGCCTGCAGGGAATCATGGCAGAGTTACCTGGCTGCAGGACTTCTCTTGCTGGCTGTTAAACACTTACTTAAGACAAAAAAACACAAAATGTGAAATACAATCATCAAGCAAAAGACATCTTAATCTGCAGATCAAGAATGGTTGATCCTTGTTATTTGTTTCACATTTGCCCTTATTTTGATTTCCTTCTACAGCTGTTTACTTAGAAATACAGGCTTTTTGTTGAGGACTTCTGGTTTTTTTCATTCTACAACAGGACCAAAGATGCATCCCCTCACTGCTGGACTGCAAGAGACTTCTGTGCTGCTACATCCAATAAATATTTTTAATATAGTTCCGTCTCTTCCAGCCATTCTGAAACAATTAAGAGCCCTATTTGGATTCTGAGCCATGCTTGCAAGATGGCATTAATGCCCATGTCTTAATGAGAAAGGTTTGCCCACGTTAAGGGAGGAAATAAATTACATTTACCCTGATGGGGACTTCATTTTTAAATGTCTTTGAAAAACAGCAACGTGTATCAAAAGCTTCATTTTGTACATGACTTGAGGCTTCCCTGGGCTGCTGGCACCGGTGGCTCCAGGAACAGCAGGGAAACACTCTGGCCCAGCTGGCTGCCACAATTAGCACAGGCACATGCTGCCTTCCCCTAATTACTGTGCACTCATTGTGGTCCTGGAGTGATCCTTCAGCATGTGCTCCATGTGCTGCAGACATGGAACAGCCTTGCTCCAGTGCTCCTTCCTCCCACTCTCCTCTGGGTGCCACAGATCAGTGAAACAGAAACAAATTTCTGTAAATAATTTAGATGACCAGGTTTTCAGTTTTTTGAATTTTCCATCCATTTTCACAGCATGCTTCATACTGATTGTATCATCCCTTGGTTGCTGATAGCTATGGATAGCAATGATTACTAAGCAGGTTTAAAGCAAACTCTTAGATTTTGGTGTGGGGGAGTTGATTGGTTTTAGTCGAGACACACTAAACCCAGATTTTCACAAGCCTGAAAGCCTCTGAGCACTCTCGGCAACAACATGAGTTTGAGTGAGAGTTGCAGAACCCTCCCCATGAGATATCAGGGCTGCTCAGCAGCAGCAGGTTTGGGGCTTAGTAAAACAGCATTTATTGTGGCCAAAGATCTCCTACCAGCCCTGCTTCTAGCTGCAAGCTGATGCTGTGTAGACAGTCCCATATAATGGTCACTTTATCTTGAGAAAAGTCGATACTTACAGTCACCTACTTGAATGTTTGATACTATGTGCTCTCTGCCTGTGCTGCTGGAAGGTCCTTCCCTCTTATTATTCATTAGTGAGTTATGAAAAATAAGTTGGCAGTGTAAATCCAATATCTGTTGGAAAATAGAGGTTGCACTCATGCTTGGCATCCTTCTTGGCAGAGGCTGTAATGACAACAGGTGGAAAATTCATCTCCTTCTGGTTATGGCTTTCCCAGCCACCGGTGCGGATGGAGCATGAGGCTGGTACATTGGACAGCAGGAATGTGCTTCAGGGCCATTAGCTGACCAGATTTCAGTAGCACGGCATTTATTTTTTTAAAAAAGAGATAATATACTTTACAGTTTAAGATATAAAATTGACATTCAGATCATTCCTGAACATAACAGGTTTTTTGACAAAGGAGTTTTATTTAGAGAAGTGTCTCTTTTGGAGTCCCAGTCTCTTGATTTTTCCTGATCTTTCATGTGGTGTGACTCTTTCCATAGCTGTGACTGCAAATGATACTGATCTATACAAGAGTTAAACATAGAAGGGGATTTAACTTCATGTGATGAAAGAGAAAATCTTATGCTGATCTTTTATTTGAAGAATCCGGGTGCTGTTTCATGAGGGAGCCATCTCAAACCACCATTGAGGCTTCACAGACGAGCTTTTAAAAGTTTCTTCCTAAAATAGCTGTGTGCACTGGATGGTTTGCAGTTAAGACACCATGGCCCCCTGTATGCTGCTGACTAGTTGTCATAGCCCTCCTTTAGCTGAAAAAAACTCCAGTTTACTACTTCCAGCAACTGATGCTACTTCCTCATCTACTTGGCCCTTTGCTTTCCCATCTCCAAGTGTAGGAGGAAGAAAAGCAATATGCAATGGGAGTAAGAGAAGTTGAGTGTCACAGAGCTTTAGTGCTTGAATGTGAGGTTTATGCATGCTACAGAGCATGGTTTTCCTGTCCCAAAAGATGGAGGAAATGGGCTAGAACTTCCTTCTCTGCACATTTTGTTATCCTAAGTTTTTTTTCCACCTCAGGCTCCTGAGAGAGTTGCGTCCATGTCCAGACTTTCTGAGACACAGGATTTACAGTAAGCCGACCATTTAATGACTGTGAGATATGGAAAAAGGCACCTGCCATAAAACTCTGGTAACCTGCCTGCTTCTGCTCTGGGCATAACAGAGTTCACCACAGAGGCTGCAGGTGGGTGACAAGGGAAGATCCTGTCTCTGGTGTAACAGCTCTCGTGTGCTGCCTCACACTGATAAAACTTACTGAGTCAGGGCAGGCTGCAGAGTTCCCCTGCCCAGGTGAAATCTGCCCATGTTTTCTTGGCAGACCTTAGCTCAGCTTTTTCCCAACTCTTGCAGACTCCGAAGGTGGTGTTGGCATGAACTAGTCCACCTCCTGCTAGTGGGAGTCCACCTAGTCTGGCACTGAGGTAACTCTGCTGCATGGAATATCCAGCAGGATAGTCCAGCCACAGTGACAGCCTGTTGTGATATAGTATTTGTTACTGCTTTGGTGCAGCGAACACAACCATTAGGTGTCCAGACACATGTGAGTGGATTTCTGTTGGTGTGAGGGTAAAGAAAGTGCTGCAGGCGAGCATCTTCTCACTGGGGGAATACCCACATGTAGGCTGAAATTGGATCCCTTATGTTAGGCTAAATTGGACTCCCCCTGCCTTGAAATCCTCTTCAACTATGCCCTTTCCAAAAGAAAACAGACTAACAAAGCCCATAGCCCACCTATAAATGAGCAGAACCTGTCCTCTGTTCTAGGAGGAGACAATTAGACATAAGTATTTGTTGTGATCAAAGATGAGCGGAAAAGCCTGTCATGCTATTAGCCTTGCTGTATGCAGGGGAGGTTGGATATTAAAACAAAAAAAAAAAAAAGAAAATGAGAAATGGGAGGAACTAAACTGAACTGTGAGACCATGATGCTCCACTACCGTATGGTGCAAACACATTCCTTGTTTACAATCTCCTTAAGCTTTACAAATGATGCTGTCTCATAAATCAGATAGTTAAACAGTGCTTTATTTTCTCTGGTTTGAGGAGATGCTGTGCAGTGCAGCTACAAGGCAAGCTCTGCCCCTCCTGTCCCTAGGGCAGGCTGAGCCCCAGGCTCTGCCTGCAGCTGCAGCAGCACCAGAGCCTGCTCATGGGCTACTGGAGTGGATAATCCTCCTTGCTCTGTCAGGTTTGCCCCATGGCATCAGTGGCCCCAGTGCTGTGCTCCCTTAGCTTCACCTGCCTGAGTCGAGCCAGCGTGGAGAGTACCCGCAGCCCCTTCCAGCCATCCCTGCACAGGGGCGAACCACCCTTTGCTATTGACTTCAGGCACCAAAAATGGCAAAGACTTTACAAAGAAATAAGTAATAGGAATTCTGTGCTTTAAAAAGTACTAAAGTCTTGCTTTTTAGGTGTTAGCTCCTTTTGCTAAGAGGAGTTTCACTTACTTATTTGTCAAATCCCTTCTGAAAACCCATTTATTGTGAAGCTGACAAATACCAATCTGCATACATCATGTCGTTTCCTTTCCAGTTTACAGGGAATGCTATTTATATCTAGCTCCGAGATCTCCTACTGTGTGGGTGTCTTCTCTGATGGGTTGTTTTTGCACTCTTTATTTGGTAAATGCAGGGAGGCAGAGCACCTTCTTCTCCCTCCTAAAGTGCCAGCAATATTGTCAGCGGGGAACTATCGAACCCTTTCTGTTTTACTGTTCCAGTGGCATTCCACAACCCGCCCACCACATGTTTTGGTTTTCCACTGACATTTGAATAAACCACTCTGCATTTTCTTGCTTAATTCTTTGGCTAATGCTTCAAAAGAAAATCCTCAAGACTGTGCAGCAGTTTGGCATCCTGCGCTTGGTGATAATACTGTTGATATGTCGCATGTCACTTGGTCTGAACAGCAGAAGGCAGTATCCTTCAAAAGCAGCTGCTTGCCTCTAACAAGGTTACATCTGTGGCTTTGTGCCATGGAGAAATAATGTACAGCAGAAATATTTTTTATTATTGGTAGGGGCATAAACAAGAGTGAGCTTCAGGGAACAGAAAGGCACTTTGGGCTAATAACTAAAAATTTGTGTTCAGCGGCATCATGGGAATCAGCAAAGGGTGGGAGTTAACATGGTGAGCAGTATGGGAAGGTGGAGAGATTTACTTTGTCCCTCTTGAGTTCCTGTGACACCAGAGCAGGATATGTTTGGTTATGCCAGACAGGCAGGATGGGAAGGTTTCTGCCTTGTGGGGGGAATTGTTTCTCCATGGAATAAATCTCAGCTCTGAGATGATGCTCTACAGGCAAGATTTTAGTAAACATTTTGAAAAGCATTCGAAGGTGTCAGGAGCCTAAATTCTCGTGCCGGATGTTACTTAGTCTTTCCAGTCAGTCTTGTGCCATTTCTGTCTGCAGCTCCATGTAAAAGCTGACACTGCTAAAAGCATCTTTAGGCATGTGCAGCAGTGGTCTGAGCTGCAAGGGCAGCCCAAGGCGGTGGCTGTGCTGGGACACATAGGGACTGTGGGAGGCTTTTGGCTTGCCAGTGGGAAATTCAGTCTGCTTTTGGAGAAGACAGGCATTGGGTGGGCTGGAGCCGTATCAAATCTGAGACAATGTCTTCCTGTGTGGCTCACAATTCTCAGTCTCTGTTGCCCTCATCCAATTATTGTGCACTGTATAGGCAGAAAAATAAAATGTTCCCTATCTCTGCTAAGTAATCTAAGATATATTTGAAGTATTTTTGTGTGCATGTATGTATTTGTATACATATATAACTGAAAGTAACGAGCAATGAAGACACCTGAAAATTAACAGGCAATTATTGAAGCAATTGTGTTGCTTAGGATGAGGCAGTGTTTACTTTCAGCAACAGCATGAGGATCTATAATCTGCGTTTTTCCATGTAAATCACCAGAGTGAGTCTCAGCTGTACCTGCCAGTTACTGGAATAGTTGGTCTGGGGAAGAATCTGCAAATTCCTCTGGTCTGGGTACTTGCCTGGGGTGTCAGAGCTGGAGGGGAAGACCAGCCTCCGACCACAGGTCTGCCAGAGTGTTCTTGGCCGTTTCCACTCTTCCAGATGTTGGGTGATGCTTCCAGCCACTTTTCGGTGCTTGAAAGTGGCTTTTCCCTCCAGATTGAATGAGACATTTTATCTCTATCAAAGCTGAGATCAAGTTGCAAGATCTTTCCTTTTTTTATTCCCTGGTAGCAGCCCAGACACAAAGTATTTGCACAGCCAACTCCTAGAGTTACCCTGGCACGAACAGAAATGCTGCAGTTACCTTAGTGGTAGGCATGGTGTGCCTGGGTGTGCCAAAAGGTACAGAGCTAAGGAATCAAACAATTTAGCAGGCAGGGCTGTCCTAGAGCTGTGTCACACTATTTTGCCTGTTTGGACCTCTGGGAAAAATCCAGTACTTTTGGTGCAAAGGTCAGTGAAAAGAGAGGAAAGCTTCTAGGGAACACCATCAGCAGGTCAGAGTAGGACAGTTTCCCCAGGTGTGTTGTGCAGGGATGCACGATGGTGCGTAAATTTAATTGTGGCCTTAAAGCAGTGGCCTTAAAGGTTTTTTTCTTAGGGAAAATGTTTTAAAAGAGAAGTGCTATCTTAAAACGGTGACAATAAACCTATTGAGGGGCTGCATTTGAGGTCGAGGGACAAAAAACTGTGAGGAAATTTGCTAACAGGAGGAACAGTAGGTGGTAAGTGGAAAAGGCTTTTAAGACTATGCCTGATGGTGTAAAATAATCAGGTTTGTAAGGCCCAACATAAACGTCTCTTTAACTGCACTCAGCTGGTGAAATGCAAACACACATTGGAAAAATGTACAGCAGCTCTAACCTGCTCTGCCCCTCAAACATTCCTGTGCTTCCCCTCACCAACAGCACCATGCTCTGGGAGGATCAAAATCACAGAGAACTGGAATAAAATGAAGCATTTTGAAGGGTGCTTAAGTATGAGAATTACTGCCCTCCCATGCCGTCCGTGCCAAGAGCTAGACTGCAGAGCTGTGCTTCCTGCAGCCCCAGTGTTCATGAGTCTGGGTAATACAGCAATGGTCTAAAACATCTAAGATGAGCTGGCAGAAGGGGGTTTCCGTTGTGTAGATGCCTTTGTGCCGCTCCACATGGATGCGGTCGGAAACCTGAGCGGTGCTGGGTGCTGCTGACCTCCTCTGGCAAAACACAGCAGACACCGCGGGAAGGTCTGGCTTCAGGAGGGAGACTGGGTTTGTCTCACTGTGGGAGTTAACACTGAGATTCCCAGAGTTGTTGGCAAAGTGAGCTCCTGGTGCTGCGAGGGTGCCCTGCCTTCTCCAGGAAATGTGATGTTTTAAAAGGGGTAAGGCTTTTCCACACATAAATTAGGCTATTCTCAATTTTCACGTCATTTTAAATGAAATGTTAGGATTTCTAGTTTCTTCTCAAGTTATCTCAGTCAATTATTTTACCCTTCCTGAGAAGGAACTGTGTTTCAACAGCAGTCATGTATTTAAAATACTGAAAAGTAAAAGGCTAAATTACTGGAATAGCTTCATGAAATAGTGTGTGTGCCAAAATGTTTTTATACTTTTCTATTTTCTACACTTCCCTTCCATGTGAGAAAGATGTTTATGTGTTAATTGCGTGCGTCTTTTTTTTCATGTGAAAAATGTCACTTATGAACCACTCTGAGCCCTTCCTTGCCCCATAACTCAACTTCTAGTCTTGAAAATGAGCAAACTGTGGTTCTTCTAGTCCACGCCCAGTTTGGGTTAACTTTACATTACCTATCGTGCTAAAGTTCATATCCATACAGCTCACAGGGTCAGAAAATCTACAGTACAGATTTTCTACGCCATGAAACAATAATCTCCATGGGAAGACAAGGAGTTTCCAGTTTAACGTGTTCTTTTATCTTTTTGAAAAGGTTTTACCTTGGCTGCGGGTTTTGCCTGTCTCTAATGTTAGAATAATGATGATTTGGACAAAACCACTATTCTGCAGGAGTGGAGTCTCAGGATGCAGAGAGGGGTCTTCCCCTGTGGAAGGGGCCAGATCACTTGGCTTTATTCTCACACTGTTCGGTTACCAGTGTCTGTAGGTGATTCTGCGTTGAAGTTTACCATCAAGTTACATATCCACCTGTCAGTAATCTCCTTGTGTATTTTTTGCTGCAGTTAGATAACGGAGAATAGAGAGAGGGATTTTCAGTGATTAATTTCTTGCATTCTTTAAAGTCTTCTACCTCAAACTCAAAATACAGGCAATGTAAGTAATTTGTCACATAGAAAATTACTGCTTCACTTTTAGGCATCTCACTGCTGGACTTTAAGCCAAGAACTATATAAAAATATGTTAAAAATATAATTAAATAAAAAGGTCATTATCTCACATCGTTAACAAGTAAGACTCATTGAAATTTCTGTTTCTTTAATGGAAGTACATGCTAGTCCATCATCAGTAAATCTGTAATTGTTTAATAACTCAAATTCAATCAGCCCTGCCTCATTTTCCATAAGTTTCTACTATAAGGGAGCTGTAATTTCACATTTAAATAAGCATTTTATTTTGTGGGTAATGACTTTAAAATAACAGGAGAGCCATAACAGGATCAGAGAGCATGAAGCACAAGGAATACTCTGATACGCTGTAAGTTGTAGTGCATTGGGAGAAGCTAAACCTCGTAGCTTTGAGAGATGCTTTCTAGATTTTTCATGTGATGCCAATCAATACTGCCTGGTCCTTTCTCCCAACAGCCTGAGATGCCTTATGAAATCTGACCCCTATATTTTAGGAATTTTTTTATTGTTCTGAAGGCTGCCAAGTGAATGGATGTAAGCTTGCTACAACTGTGGCCGGGCATCTATAAGGTCAAAATAAGAGGTTTTGTAAGGCGTATACATTGCTTAGGAAGTGTGATGTGATGCAAGTGAACAAAGGAGGCAGTGTGACACTGGCTCTCAGCCCACCCAGGTGTCCCAAGGAGCAGTGTGGGTCTCAGGTCATGCTGTCAGGATATCCCATGTTTTAAGGAGCACAGCTTCACACAGATGTAACGATTCCATGCAGTCACAGGGATGAGAGTCAAGTCCTGGGAATAATCCAAACCATGAGCCTGTTTTGTTCTCACTGCCCAGGCTGGGCCTCATGCTCTCCCTCCCACTGGGGTGAGACATCTCCAGTTTGATGTTTTAGGGATAAGGCCTCTGTTTGTCCTCGTGCTTCAGCTGCATGAGACCAGGAATCAGAGAGAAACCTCCAGTGCCAGGTCTGGGAGCACCTTCCCTGCCTCTTCCTTCCCAGCAAGACCACTGCTGTGTCCTGCTGCAGGAACATGCCCATGCATCACAACCTGGTAATATGTGCTTCTGTTAGAGGTGCATCTCGCCTTCCTTTCCCGAAAGCCTGGCATTTGCTAAAAGTGACCCTGTGGTAGGGCCTCCTTCTGGCTGGAGACCAGGGACACGAGTTTGGGAAGGAGCGTTGGGTTTCTGAACCAGCCCACTTGCTGTCAGCCACTGGCAGAACAGTTAGAATTGCACTGGTTACAGGGCACATTCATTGCTTTCCTTTGGGATTAAACACATTTCTCTGCCTGATGTTAATTGCTGTTGAGGCAATAATTCCCCTTGCTCAAACTCTTGTCAAATTCCTGACATTAAAATTTTAAATTATAATTAAGATGAAATAAAGAAATCGCACAACGCCTCTCATAGCCTCATTATTTCATGCTGATTAATGCTGCTGCAAATGTCTTGTTGAAGCTGCTGAGCTGAGAGGACGTGAGGTTAGGTCTTAGCCTCTGTCCCTCCCTCCTTCCCTCCCTCCCCAGGAGCCTACTGCCCTTTTCAGTGTAAGAAATTACATTTGATGCATTGGAAAAAATGTGATTTAGTTTTGAACTTGTTTTACATTCTGCTCCAAACAAACCACCCACCCCAGCCTGACTTTGCCAGGGAGGTATCAGAGATGCCTCAACAGGGGGGAAATGGTATAAGATGTAAAAATCTGCACATTACTGTTCTGGCCAGTTCTTCACATCCCTATAAATATTTACAACTCCATAGCACAGCACAAGTGGAAATTACTCTTGAATTTTTATCAGCTGTTTAAGAGATGAAAACCAAATGTGGCTACTGAGGTTTACTGTGTAAACCTGAGGAACATGAAATGAGAGGTTAATGAGGTCTTGACTTTGGCTTATTCAGCCTCTGCTGAGTATTATAAATCCAGAGCTTATGGAAAGAACTGTTTGCTAGTAGGTAGACTTAAAATAACGCATACCTAGAAAAAGATAAGTATGAAAAGTGCTGTCTAGTGTTATCCATGTCTGAAGCTACGCTGGGCATTTTTTGTTCTTGGAGGAAAGCTAAAGTTTAGCCTGGATTTTACAGCACTTTGCTGTCTGTTAATGGAGGTGGCATATTATGACAACACTTCCTTTTTTTAATTGCTGACTTGAATTTATATTTGTTTACTGAGATGCTAAAATGAAGATAGTAATTAAAAAAAAATACTATAGCAGATTTGGTCAGAGCAGTTGAGTAGTGGGAACAGGTTTTGTGGCATTTAGATGAAACAAAGATTTTTCTTCTTTTCACGAAATTTTTGCTGCCTACAAAATGTCCCATTAAAATCCTTCCTTTTTATAAAAGTAAGTGAAATTGCTTTTATGGTTATTTCCCTACTGGGTTTATGTTGCCTCAAGACATCAGCATCACACTAGAGGTATCATGATGTGATTTTAACTCCAAGGCACTTGCTGTTAATGTACAAGTTGTTTCATTGCACCACACATAGTAAAAGCTTCTGCTTTAAGATAAATCACAGAATTCTCACATATCAACATCTGAAGATCTGGAGGATACAATATGGAGATTGGAAAATTACTGTCAGTTTGCTGATTCTGAGAAAATCTGTAAATTGGTAAATAATCTTGCTAGGACAGATCTTTAAAAAATCATCATTATTGCTGCTCTTTGAACTACGTAGACCTGGCCGATACTGGTCATCAACATAAGAAGAGATAGCAGCAGCCAGACACACAGAGCCTGGGTTCATCATGAGCCTCTGAGCCCTTGTGTAGTTTAGTGTTGATACTGTCGTGTCTTGCTGAGGCAGTCAAATCCTGCAAATAACATTTTCTTAAATTGCTCTGCAAATTTGAAATTACTCTTGAGGTCTTGAAGGTTTTTGTGAAAGCTAAGCCATTCTTCATGGATTCGTGTTCTCCATAAATTAGGTTGCAGCTCAAGAGGGCACTTCATTAGTGCCTCAATCACACATTTTTCAAGTGGGATGTTTTCAATGCAAATGCCATGGATTCAAAGAGTTATGTTTGTTCAAGTTCGAGCAAAACTCTTCAGTGACATTGCTGAAAATATGTAGTCTTAAAAACGGGCAGGCCCTGCTGGAAAGCTCCGTGCTTTCCATGTGCGAGAAATTGTCCTTTGTCCTTTCAGTCCTGGCACACTGAGGAGCTGGACTCTGTCAGGTTCCCAGGCACTACCCAGAATCAAGCAGGCAGCTCCCACAGAGAACTTGTGCCATGGGCACCAGCAGTTTACATTGTGAGAGGTATGAGGTGTTCTAGCATGTCACTCCTTTGAGTCAGTAATTTCCCAGAGGAGTGTTCTGTGAGTGTATATGTACACAGCTATAAAGCTGGACACATTTGAGCTTCATCCTGTCCTAGCCATGTTCTGCAGACCTGGTACTATCCTGGTAATGTTCTCGAACTGAGAACCCTTGCTCGCCCCTGATGAGCTATCAGGGAATCTGTTCCCAGTATGGTTTTGATTGCCAGGAAAACAACCAATTTGATTTTCCCTTATGCTTCAGCTGCCTGTTAAATTCACCTTGGACAGATAAAATCACAGTTTGTAAAGGTGTGTTAAAAAATTCGAAAAGTTATTTCCTACCAAAAAAATCAAACCATCGAATACCTTCTTGATTTAGATTTGAGACACTCATCAGAAAACCCTCAGAGCTGGTTTGATGCTGCAGGCAGATTTGCACAACTCTTTTGTTTGGTTCTGGTTTTGTATACAACATGAGAATCAAATCCAAACAGCTGTGTCCTGCAACTTGGCAGCACACCAGGGCATCCACAGACAGGCTTAGACACTATACTATGCGGCGCTGACATCAATAGCTTTCACCCCTCATATTACCAAGGCATTGCAGCATTTGACAAGATGTGAGCTATAGGTACTTTTACCAAGCAAATCCATATTTCTCTTGGCTCTGGCACTGTATTGAGAGATAATGCTGGGAAGGAGGTACTGCATTCCAAGGCTTGGAAACAGAGCACAAGGTTTAGTAGTGGCTGATTGGGTTACTGTTAAATGTAGCTACTGTTACACATCAGGGTTGAAGAAGAGTGAATAACACGTTCCCTTCAAGAGCAGGCTGCCGTGGCTGCAACCCTGGATGGTAAGGTGTGAATGTAGAAGTACCATGATACAGTTTCAAGAGACATTGTTTTGTATTTATGTGGCAAACAGAAATTTAATGTTGCAGTGTTGTGTGGGCAGAATTTCCGATTTTACCAGCTACTTTTGATCTTTTGGTAGACCTGCCAGCTGAAGTCAGATGTAAAGGGCCAGACGCCAATGGGAATCTAACATCAGCCCAGGAACTTCTATGACCCTCTCTGTTGCAGGAAGTTTAAGAAAGTGAACCCATCATGTTGGAGCTGGAGATGGCTGCTTTGCTCTGATGGTCTTTTCCTCCATATAAAGGAGAGCTCCTCTATAAAGGAAAGCTGCTTTGCAGCAGAGTGTAGTAGCAAGTGTTGGAAACATTTTGAAAATATACACATACTCGCTTCGAAATTTCAGATCAGAATGACAAACGTAAAATACATTGCACGTTACAGTGCTTTTTATCAGACAATAGTTTAACAACATTCTCAGCTCAAGAAATTGAAATCAGTGACATGTCAGGGAATAAGCTCTAGGGACTGAAGACCATTTTGGTGATTGCTAAAGCTGTGATGATTTCCTGTCTAAAGTCCAAGTGATCAATAACTCCAGTTAGAAAGAAAACCTTTTAGAGGAAAGAGAACTCATGTCAGAGGAACTCACTGGACTGTTTAAGTAACAATATTTTATAGATCCAACAAACAAGCTATTCCCAGTCCAGTAAGCAAGATTCCTCAACTACAGGTCAGGTACAGGAAAAATTAATTTAGCTCAGTGTGTGTGTAGCTTGTAGAATCATTCACAGCATTACATAATTATTTTGGCAACACTTCCCATTCCAGCCTGGCTCTCCACAGGGCAGTTCACAAAGGAGGATCACAGACTCACTGTCACTACATGGAGTACTTTGGAAAACCCCAGGTAGAATTCATCCTGCGTGGTTGGATAGACTCATAAAGTCATTTAGGTTGTAAAAGAACTTTAAGATCGTCAAGTCCAACCGTTCTGCCAGCACTGCCAAGGCCATCAGTAAACCCTGTCCCCAAGTGCCACATTCACACCTCTTTTAAATGCCTCCAGGGATGGTGACTGCACCCCTCCCCTGGTCAGCTGGTTCCAATGCCTGACCACCCTTTTAGTGGAGAAATTTTTCCCAGTATCCAGTTTAAGCCTTCTCTGGTGCAACTTGAGGCCATTTCCTCTTGTCCAGTCACTTGTTACGTGAGACTCAAGACTGAGTGAGTCCAGGTAGACAACATCCACAGCCGTTTCCTCATTCACTGAGTGGGTCCTCATGTCACAGGAGGAGATAAGGTTGGTCAAGCAGGACCTGCCTTTCATAAAGTCATGCTGACAGGTGTTTCCCTTCTGCATCAGCTGTAATGGGAGGGTTTTATCCATCTCAGCAGATCAATGTCTGTGTGAAATACAATCATAAATGAGTATCACCTCCGCCTGACTAAAGCCGGACAATGTGAAATGGGCGGACAAATCTGGTAGGTTAACAAGTGGTTAGAGCAATGATGTTGTAGTTGAGGCTGGTACTCAGACCATGGGACTCACTCTGCCAAGCCTGGTCTGCTCGGAGGTGATAGGGTCTGTCTGACAAAGAAGGGAGTAAGTGTGTTTGGTCTGGGACTTGCCAGATGAGTGAAGGGGCTTTAAACTAGGTTTAAACTGGATTTGAGAAGATTTCTAAGTGTGCTTCTGTGCACTAGCCTGCTCAAAGTAGGGAGCACTAGCACTGAATTTCATTGACTGCCACTGGAAATGATTCTCCTGCATTTGCTTTAGCCAAGCATGTCTCTAATGCTTCAAAAATGGGTCATCTTGTTTTTCCCTCTGATCTCACAGGTTCTTTTCTCACCATGCAAGTATTGGTCTGGAATCAGCATAGGCTTAGCCCTGCTCCCACAAATCTTGCAGAATAATTTAGAGGAAGTGCACTTAACGGTTGTTTTGACTACCTTATTCTTAATGTGAAATGACAGTTCTTCTTAATGAGTGCTGTCAAATCACTGGCTTTGCATAAAACGCCTTACTCCTATGGACAGGTATTAATCTCTGCCTAGCACCTGAAATGGGATTTTAAGTTTAAAAGCTGTACCCAGATCTCTATATTTAGCTCTTCCTGTTTCAGAGATATTCAACTTGCAAATCTCGATGCTACTATTTAATATAAATCCTATTTCAGGTATTTGCATTTCAAATTTGGTTGGACTTGTGCAAAAAGCTCTGCATACTGTAAGGCAGCTTGCTTTGGAGACAGAAGAGTAGAAATGCCTCCCACTGAAAAATACCAACCAGTAGTTCAATGCATGTTCCACAAAATGTGCAAGAGATGATCATGTCTCAGAGTGCTATTTTCCCACTGTGACTAATACCCCATTCCAGCCCCCCTAAGCCATCCTTGCCAGTGCAAAACACTGTAATTCAGGCATGGAGCTATACCCACAGATAGAGATGCCAAGAACACTTAGCAACCTGTGATTCAGTCCAGCAGATTAAGATAATGCATTCTATCCATAAAGAAAAATACGCTTTTAGTGTACAACTAACATTTTTCTTTCTGAAAGGGAGGAAATTTTCTGCACAGGGTTCTCCCCTCCTCCAAGGGAAATAGCTCTTTAGAGACGATAACTCCAAAAGTCTGTACCCAGCCCAGCTAGTCCTCGGGGTCAATGAACTCAGACAAAACCACTTTACTTCTTGCTCCTGCATGAGCCACGGAGCCCTCAGTTTAGCTAGAGAGTGCTTGCCCATTCTTGATCACGTGCAGTGATCTTTCTTGCAGCAGGGCTGGTTTCTGTCTCTGATAGAGGAGGAGAACTAACATTGCTGGGAAGCAGGGGGTCTCTGGGGTGCTTCCTAACATCATTACAACAGGGAGAATCTACAGAGACCCTGCAAAAGGAAGGACGTTTGCATGGAACTTACTGATCGCTGTAATGGCCTTCTTCTCTGGGGAAACAAATGAACAGAGCTGCAGGTGAAACCCAAGGGAGCCTGAGGTACTTTATGGCCACAGTTTGGGGAAATCAGCACCCAAAGAACAGCTATCAGGGAATCTGTCTCCTGGTTGCAAGGCCTTGTGATATGGCTGGACATGCTGTGGGACATGGAAAGAGAGAAACAGGGTACCTACTGCCAGCTGTCCTTCTAGCCCTAGAGAAGGAGGGAAGCCAGTCTCTGCTCTTTTCACCGCCTGGAATAAGATAGGGCTGTTGACCGAGTTTGCAGGGACAGCTCAGTTGGAATATAAAACACTGATGCTGACCTGACAATTGAGAGCGGCAGAGTCCCATCAGCTTGAGTAGGAGCCATAAAACTATTCTAGTGGTAGGTTTTTCCAATTTCTCCTCTTTGTGAGGATCTTTCAGAGATGGACAAGGAGAGGACTAGTGGCCTGTGTACACTGGCGGAACAAATGCCTGTAAAGGAAACTTCCCACTCTGACTAATGAGACACTCTGGCTGTCACACTTCCAATGCCAGAGACTTTTACTGCTGGTGCTGAGGCCTCTTGCAAACAGCGGCTCCAGTGAGCCGCGGGTGCCTTGCTCCTACACACCCCTCACATGCAGTCAGACCAGGTTTCCTCACTGGTTCCAGCCCAGGTTTCCCATGGCAGAGTCTCAGACATCTTGTTCCATAAAGCTGTTTATTCCTGGTGCAGTCCTGCGGCTGTCAGGCACTGTGACATTCTTATCATCTCTCAGCAGCCTGTTGTTACTTTTAAGGGCAGAAATTCAATAATGCAAATAAGAGGGAACGCTTATGACTATATTTGCATGTTTTGACATGCATTAACTTCATTTAAATGAAAGTTACAAATGCTTAGACTTTAAGCCTGGCAAGGCTATGGTGTGAAACAAGCCTTAAAGGATGCTCTTGACTGGCATCTCGCTGAGCCACAGGCCAGCCAGCCTTGGCTGCTCCTGCTTGGTGGCACCCGGAGCTATGTGGGGCTAAACTCTGCCTTTTAGCTCTTTCCTGCCGTTATCTGGGCTTGCGTTGGCTGGGGACTAGGAAAAGAAATAAAACAACAACTAAAAGAGAGAGTCCTTGGATGCCCTTCCTGCTGCTTCCTTGGCTGTGCTGCTTCCCTTGGCCTGCTGTGACTATGCCGAGCCCATCTCACGTTTCTCTCTGCTGTCATCCACTAAGGCGCACTGGTGTGTGTGTGTATTGAGGGTTAGGCCACAAGTACAAGTTTCTGTAGGAAGAAAGACAAGGTTTTTCAAAGACTGCACATACAAACACCCAGTTTTATTTGTGCAGCAAAATAATGTAATGTAGGGTTGCCCAAATAGTCCCTTTGAAATTTTGAGTGTTAATGTGCGAAGTCAGTAAAGCACAAATAGGGTTCATTTATGCAGCAGGAAAGGAGGAGGATTCCTTATAATCTAACCCAAAGTCGTACAGTGATCACCATTTTTTGATTTCCTCACGCAATTCTCATTCCCTGCATTTGTGGGCTGCCAGGGCACGGTGTGCGGGGCTCCTGTGTGTGTGACACAGTGACAGCAGGTGGCAGCAGGATCCCGCCGGCTCCCGGCATTAGCCCATCCCCAGGGAACGGGCCGGGAGCCTCAGCAGCCCGGGCAGGTGCGGGTGGAGCTCTGAGAGCTGCAGGGGCGCCTCTGCTGCACAGCGCGCTGAGGTCGTCCTTGCCTCTGGACACTGGGAGCGTGGGGTGTTCCCTCTGGATCTGCACTGACCGCAGCGCTGGACACCCGCCTGCCTGCTGCTGTCACAGCGGATGGAAACGGGGTTTGGAGACAATGGCGTTTCCGGGCGCAGCCTGACTGCGGCTCTTCACTTTTGCCTCCTGACGAGGCACCAGTGCCGCTAGGTGGGGATAAGAGCCTTTTAGCCCGAAGTTACATAACACTGCCACGAACAACGGCATTAAGTTGCTGCCTTTGTTGTGTCACCTGTAGAGTAGAGAGTGGAGAGCCTGCTGTGGGACTGTCAACCCGAGTGTGAGACTGTCAGCTGCAGAGAGGAGAGCACTCTGAGTGCGGGACTGTCACCTGGAGAGAAGAGAGCACCCCGAGTGTGGGACTGTCCTCTGGAGAGAGGAGTGGCAGCCTGCCACCCAGCATGGGAGAGGCTCCTCTGGTGATTAGTATTAAACCACCATTAATAAATTTACTGTCTTTTGGCAAATGGAAAAAATGTTTAACTCAAATATTTTTCACCCAAATCTCGTTCTGTAAAGAAAACTGCTGGGCAACTGATGTGAGGGCATAGTTATAAAAGCTCACCTGACTCCAGCTGATAGTTGGGATCCAGGTATTTGCTTCCACGTGGTAGGAACAGAAGTTCACCATGTGGATGTTGGCTTTTGACCTTTCTTCTATTTAAAAGGTCAATGAAAAGTGTACAAACCCCATCTTTTCCAAGTCTGGTTAGCCTTGCACTCAGTCATGTTGTTTTAAACAATGCTGAAATCTGTTGCATTGTAAAGGAGCCGTGGAAGGGAAAGCTGGGCTTAGAGGGCAAGACCCAATGAACAGACGAAACAGTACTTTGTAATAAGAAAGACAGCAGATATTATGTTCTGTCTTTTGGCAGTGCAACTTTTTTGTAATTAAATTATCAGTTTTTAAAAACAGCTCTTTTAATTATTTAAGGACTAGGAGAAAAGTACAGTTAAATAAATAATTTGTCATGCTACAAATAGTTATTTTAATTCTGAGTAGTGTTAAATTTTGCAGGGAACCATTATTTATTTGTGCTCTTCAGTGAGAGATTTTTATCAAGTTTGAAGTTGTAACCCCAGATTTGAATGTTGTTTTCTTGCAGGTAAGTCTGGATTGGTCTGTTTGAGCTGTGCAGTTTGGGAATGTAAGTGAACAAAGTAAGGCTTCTTCAAGCTGTACCAGCCTGTTAACAAGGTCAGAGGTTTTTTTGGGGTTTTGTTGGAGCTCTAATACTGTAAATTAAAATTAAAATAGAATGGATACTGTAATTGCAGATTGCTATTGCTGTGAGAGAGTGGGATCTTTATGTCAGCTGTGAATGTCACAGAACAAATACGTGCACTGAGAACTATTATGCAAGCTACTGTTTCTCTGGTCCATCCTTAAACTAGGACTGGGTTGGGACAATATGAAGTATTCACGTTACTGACATTTTAAAGGATAATACAACATTTTATACTATTTTTTCAGTGATCATTTAAATGGGTTCTCTACTTACGACAGATTTCCAGATACAAAACTCACAGTACCTTCACTTGAATAGGGCCAAGTTAAAAGGTCATACTCTGAAAAGCTTACTTTGTAGATCATTCAGAGCTGATTATCTTTTATTAATCACCTGGCAGCAGGACCTTGCTAGAAGTCAATAAAATGCTGTTACTGGACTGGCATGCCTTGCTTCCCACCTAACCCATGCTCTGGGGCACTCCTGCCAGCAGCAGTAGTGCTTCTCTTGCAAGCTTCCAAGCACTGGAATGAGTGAGCTCCATTCAGGTGGTGGTATGTTTATTGTGTCAGAGTTGAAAATGATTTCCTTTGAAATTTTTTTCCTCTTTTTTCTTCTCCCATTATCTCCAGGAACAATTACATTCACTTCCTGTCAAATCCTAGTGTTGTCTGTGTAAATCAAACTGTGGCTTCTTTAGAAATCCATACTATGAAGGATTCTCTTGTCCTGATCTATGATTCCTGTGCATGTACCAGTAACAGAAATCTTTCAGCAATGTTTCTGTACATCCATGTTGTGGTATCTCTTCAGATCAGTGCTATTGTAATGCAAATTGCAGGACAGATATTGAAGATCAATATACAGAAAATGGTACACAAGGCATGTTCTCTTGCAGTCATTTGGGAATTTTAAACCTCTTCACTATCCAAATACAATTTTTTTCATATTTCAAGTTGACACAGCAAAAGCTACTGCCTGTCCTCAAATTACTGATTACTTCTGCACTACTGTAGATTTTATACGTTTGGTTATGTTTTAATTACTATTCAGATCTGCCAGCAAAATGTTATATGAATGCTGAGAAACTTCTTTCCTATTTTCCTTCCCACTTTCTCCTTTTCTCTTTCCCTTTCCCCTTCTGTTGACTGATGTTAGGATGGTTTTTATCAACTGAGAAAAGAAGTTGTATGTTCTTTGCAGCTGTATTACCACTACCCTTTTGAGCATGACTTACCAGGGGAGTATTTTCCCAAACTAGTGAGTGCCTCCCTTCTGAAGTGAGTGAAGCTGATAGTTGAGGTCAGCAAAACGTGTAACTGGATTCATGTTTGGTACATTTCTGTCTCTTACTTCTGTCTCCTGAAAGATGACAATGGCTTTGGTCATGCTTACCCATCTGTTTGGACATCCTAGGCATAACAACCTCAATACACATTTACATCCACTTTTGAACACCTTCTGGCTACCAGTTTTATATCTCAGCTTGCATCCTGCATTTGCTTCAGACCACGACATTCACCACAGAAGTTTTACACCTTAAGGTTGATCCTTTGAAGCCTTTTGATTCCAACTATCCATTTTTGGCTTTTGAAATCAGCTTGGTTTCCAAAACCTGGCTGAGCAGATTCTTTTCTTCTGCAATAGTTACCAGCCTCTAATACATCTGTGTACCATTGACTCTGTCATGACATGTGATACTTCTGTGCCTTTTTAAATGATGTACTGAGCTCATGCCTTAGGTACCTGGCTGTGTTCTCCCTCCACATTCCTTAGATCCCTCATCAGCCTTGGCTTGGAGAGTTTTGCACGAGGACCACTTTCCACACTCCTTAAACAATTTATTCATTGCTTCCAAGGGCAATAAGCACCACTTTGAACCAGGCACACTGCACTGTAATAAATATCCTGTAGTGTAACAAGGTTGTGTAGTGTATTTTAAGGAACTCTGCAACTACTAGTGACAGAGGGGTTGAATGTGAAAATACTATCCATCACATCTCATTGTCATGAAAAACAGACTTGTATTTCAGCATTTCTGTTAGAAATTATAAATGCCTCTCTCAAAGGTTTTTAGATGTAAGTATGAATACTGCCAAATAAAAAATAAAACCTTTAAAATAAACATCTAGTGTAGCCAAAGTTATAAGCAGCATTATGGAAAGAAGCTCCAATTTAAAGAAATGTACAAAAAATAGCTTCCCGTAGATCCACTGAAGCTGAAATTGGTATTCAGTTCATATGGTCCTTCGATCGGATGCAGAAATGATGATGAGGATTTAGGACAGAAGTTAAAAGGGAATGCTTTTGAAAATGCTGTCCATATATAGCCAGCATCTGCCCCAGGATATCTCAGAACTCAGCACCATGGAAGATTTCATCAGGTTTTAGAATTTCATCTTTAATTAAATTCTTACTGCATTCTTTTGTATGACCCCATTAGAAAAGAATGATATTGTTCTGTGTGAATTTTATTCATGGAATAAATTGGCCTGAAATTAATCATTATCAGCAATTGAGAAAATACTGAGAACATTAAAGAAAATATTGAAAGAGCTGGAACTGACACATTTGCCTTAACAGAGCTGTATTTAAAAAAGATGTGCACACGAAGAATCTAAGGCATAATGAAGCCTCCTACACACACCATGGAATAAAATATTTATACTGTGATCATGCTATTAATAAAATGATGGATCAGCCAGCGTCTGCTGCAACAAAACTCAGCTGAGAGCCTGGGTACTGTCTAGATGGGGCAAAGCAGTGTAAGAACTGAAGACCAGAAGCATATGGACCAGCTTGGGAATCCCTATCCTGAATTAACTGTTCAGTTGTGTAATACTCTGACTTTCAAAAAATCTCCCATGGCAGCTGGCACTGTCCTTTTCATTTTGGTGTCCAGTGAAGAGCTGGGGAGCAAAGGGAAGGTCTACAGCCCTGCTGTGCTGCTCCCATCCCTGGTGGATCCCTGTGAGCGCTGGTGGGGTTCTGCAGTGATCTCCTTGTTTACAGTTGTTGTTTAAGGTAATTCTAAGGCTGTCAGGAATGATTTGGGCTTGATCAGAGCAGGGCAATCTCAGGGGCTTTGCTGTCAGTTGCTGCCCTTGTCAGAGTGCTGATGTGGTGCCAAACAAGTCATCTTCTCCTCTTTGGGCTTGGTCCGGTTTCCAAGTTTTAAAGAAAAAGATAAAAAACCAGGAGGTTTGTGTAGGGGCAAAATGACGGGTAAAAATGAGAGGAACAGTTCATCTGCACTGTGAAGGGACACTGTGGGGCCAAATCTTAGATGTGCCCTTAAGAGTAGCTGTACAGGAAAATTTAACTAACAAATAGATACTGCTTGGTGCTTTACCTGTTGCTACCATGATTCCTGCTTTCTGATGCATGTGTGAGTTCACTTTGAGCTCTCCTTGTTTGCTGGGAGCAGAAGGGAGATGTTGCTCACAAGTGAGGTGATGACACTGGCATGAGCCATTTATTTGTGTGGTCCCCAGCGTTTTGCCCAACACATTACAGCCAGAGGCATCTTGATGCCCAGTTCTGCAGCAGTTCAAACTTAACGAAGTGTCAGAGTATGCCAGGCACCCAGCCTTGCTCCTTGGACACAGAGGAGGAATGTGGGCAGCAGTGCCCCCGCTGCTCTGTATGTGCATGGCTGAATTGGATTGTCATGGGTAATGGTAAGTGGATACTTTCCTCCCAGAATACTCCTGTGTTTCTTTGTTGACAGGAGTGCTTTCCTGCACAGGAGGTTGCTCAGGCTCAAAAAAGAACAACTGAGAATTATATTGAGAGTTTGTTACAAATATGGTCTATTGCTGCGAGAAGGTAACAAGCAGGAAACACACAGCCTGCAGCTTTGTTCTGTCAGCTTGCCCAGGCTAAATAAGTTTTGGTTGGAGTTTATTTGAATAGGTTCTCTTCTCGCTCCCTCTCCCCCTGTCTCTCCCCAAAGACAGTATTACTGGTGGATCGGGCTGGTCAGAGAACAGCTGGGAAGTGCTCTAGGTTAAAAAAATTGCTCTTTTTTTGTCTGAAAAAAGAGGAAACCTGATGTAGCCTCCAGGAATCAGGGTGCAGAGCAACCAATAACTCAGTAACAGAAGTGTCTTAAGGGGAAGGCAGAGTCTGTGGAAGTCCCTTCTCTGCTTTCTGGGGATGGGAGAGGCCCCCTGACTGGACCTGTGCGCAGAGCGAGGGCATCTCTCTGCTCCACGTGGGATAAAGCAGAACTTGGACTTTGCCTCTTGAATGCAAGTGTGGAGATTCACAGAATTATAGAATGGTTTGGGTTGGAAGGGGACTTTACAGGTCATTTAGTTCCAGACTCCGTGCCATGGCAGGGACATCTTCCACTATCCCAGGTGGCTCCAAGCTCCCTGCAGCCTGGCCTTGGAACACTTCCAGGGATCTAGGGGCAGCCACAGCTTCTCTGGGCACCCTGTGCTGGGGTCTCCCCACCCTCACAGTAAAGAATTTTTTCCTAATATCTAATCTAAACCTACTCTCAATTTGAAACCGTTCCCCCTTTGTCCTGTAACTGCAGACTCTTGTAAATAGTCTTGCCCCGTCTTTTGTGTATGTTCCCTTCAGGCACTGGAAGGCCACAATTAGGTCTCTGAAGTCCTCTCTTTTCTAGATGGACAATCCCGATTCTCCCAGCCTTTCCTCATAGGAAAGGTGCTCCATCCTTCTGAGGAAGGGAGGATGCCTGGGCATGTCGAAGAGCTGGGCTGCTCTGGAAATGCAGCTTTCTTTAAAAAAAGAAAAAAAATCCATTTCTGTGGAACATTTTTATTTTCTACAAAATAGGTCTTTTAACAAGAAAAAGAAATTATATATTTGTTAGCTGGTTATGTTGGTAGATCAGCTGAGAGCAGCAGCAAACCAGAAAAGAGGTACGAGTGAACTGGACTGTGAGAAATCCCCTTTCCCAAACAGAAATAAAATTAATTTTCAATGCTTATCGGCATCACCCAGCTCATTTCATTTTTAGAAGGAAGAAAGATTTTATACCTGACCAAAAATAAGATTAAGTTACTTTCTTCTTTTTACCCTCTGTCCCAGTCCATTTCCATCAGGTAGTGTTTCTTTCTTTTGCTTTCTGTACTCAACCATTGTTTATTGCTCTGAATTATAGTAACTTATGTCTGGACTGTCCCAAAGGTGGTTTGATTTCCATGGTAATTTGATTTGATATTTTGGTAAATTCTTAACCTCCTCTCAGGAGTGTTTAGGCTCAGTGAGAATTTCAGTAAGGGCTGTGAGATCCTCAAGTGACGTTCAATAATGAAGAGAAAAGTGTAAGATTTATTTTGGAAAGGGGGTACCTGAGAAAAGCTGTGGATGTCAGTGATCCTAATTATATTGATAAGGAATTGATACTTCTAAAATATTAATAAATATTAATATGTTGGAATACTCATACAGAAAACAGCTTCACTCAGGCCTTTAGGGACACCCTGCTACACAGCAAAGCTTCAGTGGAGTCACTAAGAAAACCCTTTACAGCTTTCAAAAGAATCTGTGGGACCAATTCTGCTGTGAACAGCAACGCAGGGTCCACTGTGCAGCTCAGGAGGGTCCCCTCTCATCACACAGACAGCCTTGGACTCACAGCATCATCTCAATGCTTAATGTAACTGGACAGGAGTGTCCTGAGAGACAGCAACATAAAGCATCAGCTGAAGGTAGAAGTACACAAACAGTTAAAAAACCAGTAACTGAAACAGCAACCTGGACTTCAGGCTTTCAGAGGAGTATTATTAAGGCAGTAGTTTAATAATTACAGCAGTAATGTAAGCTTTTAATTTTACACACATGTCTATATATATCTATATATCTATATCTGTATCTGTATATATATCTATATCTATCTATCTGTCTATCTATCTATCTATCTATCTATCTATCTATCTATCTATCTATCTATCTTTCCAGGTTAGATTGTCCCAAAATGAGTTAAAAGAATGATGAGTGTGGTACTTGATGTTGTGCACAGAATTCTCAGTTATTGCAGACCAAATAATCAAAATTTACCAGAACAAATGGCCCTATTTTCAAAAGGGTGCAGGGGTTTTTTTGTAATTCTGTGCATGTCTGGCTGCCAATCTGGAGAGCTAAGGGAAGGTAAGTAGGAAGGACAGACAAGTGCTTGCGAATGGCTGCTGTTAGGTGGCTCAGAATAAGGTCCTTCAGAGAATCTGTTCCTAAATGTCATGTCCAAGGACTTGGAAGCAATTTCAGTGTTTCTGGGTGCCTGTGGAAGTGCCTCCTGAGCCAGAGCAGGCAACTGCAGGTTGCTGTGGGCACACTGTGTCCTTGGTGCCATTTGTTGGCTTTCCTCGCCAGGGACAGCCACGGGAGCAGCATCTGGTCTGCACCAAGGGCAGGTGTTTAACACCTGCACGAGCCCCTGGGGCTGTGCAGCAGGAGGGAAAGGCTTTTGCTTCCCATAGACCCCCTCAAACTTAATCTGATTTCCCTCTAACAAGCCGCTTCTTATAATATTTCAGATTTTACTAGGTTCCTGTAAATGTGTTTTCAGTGTGGGAAAACAAGCTACTTGAACAAATAGCTAACATTTTTATAAATGTACTCCAGTCGATAGCGAAATACAGAAATAGGGCATCTTCTTAAAGAAATGATTTTGCTTTGAGTTTTCTGAACTTCACTATTAATCAAAGCAAGTATTTGGACTTTTTCCTCTGTGTTGTTAGAGTATAAGATCCCTCTAAAGCTGTAATTCAGTGTGAAAAATTTTACTAGATATCAGGCAGATCTGGTGGATTTTGGCTGTGACAGAGAGGAAATGCTAAACAAAGTGGTTACTGTATATTCTGTTGCCTTAGAGACTGAAACATCTGTATCCATGCAGGCAAGTGATGCAGACATGGTAAGATTTGACTCCTTACATTCCTGTGTTCATCTGGCTGTCAATGGAAATGTTTTATGGTGCGAATATTCTGGGCTTCTTTAGCATTGTATTTATCTGGTTGTGTGGCATGTCTTGGACTAGGAGGGCTTTTTAATTAAAGTCTAACTCTGAAGTCAGGACGCTCCCTAAGAAAAGATGCTTTTACATAAATAATTTTTCAAGATGAACTTGGAGGGACTTGAAATGATTGTTGTACTGGTGATAATTGTTGGATTTGTGAAGGCACTTGAGCATCTGGGTCTCCTAGAAGACAAATTTGAAGGTAGGATATTAAGAAATAGAAAATATTTTATTCTGACAGCCAGTTGCTGCAGAGGCTTTTACTTTAATCTGTATGTGCATGTGCAGCGTTTGAGTATCTGGGGATCTGAAAGGTAGCTGAAATAACATTATATGCTTTCTTTAGGCAAATGAAATATATTTAAATGTCTATACAGTATTGTAGCTCTCATTGCAACTCTGAAAATAAATGTGACATAATCTTAAACCATTATTTGGTTATGTTAAGATTGTTTCAAGAACTTCAATACAGATTCGTGTGCTTTAGTAAACTGCAGCTCACATCCCAAAGCTCTGAATGAAAGGTTTATAATTTAGTAAGTTTATCATTATATCCTCTCAATTTGTTCTAATTTCTAGAAATGTCATGCCTTATTTTTAGCTACTGGGTATTATTAACAGAAAATCCAAAAACCTTACTGAACTTACTTGGATGAATGTTTCTGTTGTGATCAATTTAGCCCTCTTTCAGAATATTTAACAGATCTGCTTGGTCCTGCTCTCTGTTCTCATGTATGTTTTAGGAAAACATTGCTGATTGAAATGTAAATATGCTTTGTAGAAAATAGTTTGAGGGAGCTGACTGCTAAAGATATCTTAATTCTTGGTACCTCTCTGTTTTTATAAACAATGTAATTCATGTAGAAACACGCAAATATTAAATGTAAGAAGAAGGGATGAATTTTAGACAGTGAGCTCTATAAATCCAAGCATGTCTGTGCAGACAGTCTCATTGTTTAATAGGGAGAGTAGATTTACAGTGTGCCTAAATATTCCTAAATATTGAACAGCTGCTTTTTTTTGAAACTTGAGAGTCATTTTTCACGGTAAGCAAAAAATACGCAGGTGTTAAAATAACCTTCAGCTACCACAGATACAGAACAATTATTCCTTTCTGCTTCAGAGCTCATGAGAACCTGGAAGAGGTGAGCTTGCTGGCCTCATATTAATTACCTGGCAAAATTTGGTACAAGGTTCGAAGAATCTTGGAGATTAGCAGCAAGTACTATAAATGGAGGGAAAAAGTTATAAAACTTTTGGTTCACTGATTGTGTGCTTTATTTTAGTTCTCATGGATGTATTTGCTTTGCCTACTTCCTGCTGCTTTGTGCAGTTTTCCTAACTTTTTTGTTTGGATGAATTAAGAGGTACTTGGTGATGACTGATGCAAAGCATTTTGAAGCTGGGGCAGTAATGCGGATTGCTTAGCAAGTGCTTTACCTACCAGCTCTGACTTTGCCAGGGCTATTGAAATGATCAAATTGTGCAAGCAAGACAGAGTGACAATAGAAAAGTCCATTTATTCTGGCTTTTGTGAGTCTTCAGATGTCTGTGTGCTCGTATCACGGAGAGGTGTTAGATGGTACCTGATGTACAGGTAATTTCCTGTCTCTATCTCTAGCAAAGTCCATTATGAATTGGTCCATCGGGGCACCTGGATTTTTTGAATCCTTTTATTGTCTGCCTGAATGCATTCTAAGGGCAGATTCTATTTAACAACTTGGATAAAAAGGAGTCGAGCATTGAAGAAGGAAGCTTTAGGAGAAGGTGGTTCATGGGTTTGGGTAGCTGTTCCTTCTCAGTGCTCATTCTCCTGTGTACCTGTGAGCTACACTCACGTTGTGAGGGGGGAGTGGCGCATTGCTGACTCCTAAGGAGAGGGAAAGTTTGGGAATATTTGAATAATTCAGAGCAAATTGTCATAATGTCTAGTTGTATTTCTGATGAAATTTACATTAAAATACCGTGAATTATACTGAAAAAGGGATGAGGTTAACTTCACATTAATATGTTAGAACTTCAGGTGAAGCTGGCATTCAGACTCTGTAGTTTGAGCCTGTACACAGCTATGGCTTCATTACAGCTGCTTCTGCCATGTCCACCCTTTGTAAGAACATACAGCATACACATACTTAGTGAAGCTCTGGTCCTTGTGAGATCTGCTGCTCACTTTGCTGTAATGGTGAGATGACTTGAATGAGGTTGTCTCTCGATAATTTCCAGCAGAGACTATTGACTGTTTGTTACAGTAGGTTAGTTCTTAATGCTCATATGTTGGTTGTTATACAAAGAAATTATACTTAATATTCTAGTGAGAAAAAAGTTTAACTACTTTTAACTTCCATTATTTTTAATAGCGCTGCATAATGCTGTAGGCTTTACAGAGCATGATGCTCCATAGGAATCTACACTGTCAGTACACTGTAAATTCCACGAGTGTGCGTTATCTTAGGAAGAAGCAAATTTCTGTTGCCAGACTTCATTGAGCAAAGAGAAAACAGGTATCAAGTTAAACATGGAGCTGTAGAAAGGTGTGTGCTCAACCTCAAGCATAACATATGGAGTGCTAGCCAGCAGTAGCTGGAATAGCTGGACCTTACCTTTGGCCCAGATAACTCCTGGCTGTGATTTCAGTTTCCCCAAACTGTTGCGGACTTTGTTTATACTGAACAGCTTACAAAAGTACACTGAGAACAAACTGTGTTTTGAAACCATTGTAATTATCATTCAGACTCATCAGTACTTTCTAAAGAGAGACTTTTAAAGTGACTTACAAATATAGAATATAAAATCTATACATTTTTAAGCAGAGGAAGAGGACTCAAATTACCATGGACAGAAGCAGGCAAAACTTCTTGAAATTCTGCACCCTTCCAGCCAGTCATGACCAGCCAGTAATAAATGTGCTCTCTGGAAGATCACAGTAGCTAAAAGGAGATGCTGGTGCTGGAGTTTGAGTCCTTGACTCTTGCTGGCCTCTTGCTCTTACTCTAACATTGTGGGCACCTGGACAGGTGAGCCAGCTGAGTCTTTGTGCTGCTGAGAAAGGGCCTCTGCCTAAATGTCACATAGAGCACTCAAACTTATAAACTTCTTTGCAAAAGCATTAACCCAAACCATCTGTCAGTAACTGAGCAGAGCAGAGGACATCAAAGTTTTCCTAACTGTGCTTTTGTTTCTATCCAAAACTGGTTTTGAAAAACATGCAAATTTTCACAAAAACCCCCAAATATTCCTATGCCATTTCCTATCTCCTCCACTTCTATTAAAATACAGTGGAGAAAAATGTTCAGCGCTAGACATTCCTAGGGAAAACTGCTGTCTTTCAGCTTCAGCCTGTGGTGTACAAGGTGTAGGATAAATGAAAACAGTGAAGTTTCTAACAGGAGAAAAGCAGAATGATGAGACGATTCTCTTGACAACTATAATTCAAATGTCCATATGCACCTCATAGTCTTAGTTTGGTTTGAACACCTGTATATTAATTCCCATCTTTCTGAGAGCCACTACCATGTAGTCTTGAAATTTAACTCTCTGTTCCTGAAACCTCTTATCTCCTTTTCATTTTCCTCCTTTATTTTCTTGAAGCGCGTGCCTCGTGAAGTCTCAGCCCTGGCTCACTTCCCATCCCTTGCTTTGCTGTGGGTTGGCTGTTTGGCAGTGCGGGGGTGTTGGACAGGGGTTCCTCAGCAGGCCCGGTGGCAGAGCTCTCGGAGCGCGGCGATGGCACCGCTGCGGTGCACTGGCTGCGTGTGGCCGGCTGGGCAGAGCGTGTCAGCGTGAGCAGGGCTTCTCAGACTGCACTGGCACTTCTACACAGCAAAACACAAGGGCACTGCTAGAAATATATGGTCACGGAACAGACTGAGAGGTCTGAGTTTGTATTTTCTGGTGCCCACACTCAGGTTTCTCCCTTTGCTAATCCTCTTTCTGGCCCATTTGTGACTGCTTTTTATCTTTAAAAAAAATTGATCATGCCAATGCCCTGGAATGAGCTCAGAGAGCTGTCCTTGAGTATAAAGGACTGGCTCTGGGTAGACTGAGCCTAAACAGCAGCTTCCAGACTAACAATGAAGACAGGTCTGTGTATGATTTACCTTTGCGAGCTGAGACACCTGCTGTCTTCGAGAACGTGACAGAGCTGACTGGCTGTCACACGCTTGCTGGCTGAAGGGCAGTCATTATGAGTACTGTAATATTTTCTCTGTGTTCCCACAGCAGTCATTGCATGGTTGTGTGCTGTGTCTCTGCTCATAGATGTTGGTACTTGGCGCACACTGGCACACCCCACAACGTGCCTGCAGGAGAGCCTCTGGCTTTTGGTCAGCACCTCTGCTTTGGGCTGTACCAAGTTACCACAATTAATCTGGTATGGGGCGGTTTCAGCTGTCATTGATGAATGTATTATGGGGGTGTATGCTTCAATGTGGACTCAGGATGAGCAAGTACTCAGCTTCCTGTTCCAGCTTTGGGATTTTTACATTCTTGCACTTTCTTGGCTTTTTTGAGTGGCTGATGAATTCAGTAGAAAGCATTTATATCTACAGATGAGCTCTGGGCTACAAATCACTTCTGTGCACTCATATGAGCCACTAGGACTGTGCCACTTTTGTGAGCACAGAATAACCAAAGAACAGGGATCTTCTGAACAGAAATAAACTTGTTTGCTACTGTCTGCCATGGTTTTCTATATTCTAACCATGACAGGAGTGTGCAAGAGGTTTTCCTCTCACTTCTTCAAGATGGTGCTCAGACAGATGGAATGTCTTTTTCTCTACATACTCAATTTATTCACAAGTAAAATGGAGTTAAAAGTAATTACTAGATCCATTTTCCTCCAAGCTTAACCTTGACCATAAAATACTTGGAACTTTTACATGGAAAGGTACTAAATCAGCAGGCTGTAAACTGCAAGAATCTGCTGGCAGAGTGTGCTATTATGTACTGCTGTGCATGTAATAAACTTGTCTTCCTTCTGCCACTGCTGACAGGCTCATCATAGTGATCATCTAATTCACACCTTAGAAGTTGGATGAGAGATCGTCACAGGAGAGTTGGTGAGTGTAATGCAGAATCAGGATCCTAATTTTTTTCCACTGATCTTACATGACTCTTAGTTTGTAATATCAGCTGGATATTTTACATCTCAGCTTATCACCTACACTTGAAAAGTCTTTCCACTGAAAGTGCTTGATGCTTTCCAGTGAATATAGTCCTGCGCTTTCCTTGCATTCAGTGCACTCCTCAGGCACACACACTTACTTCAGATGTGAAAGTGACAAAGTAAGATTCTGTCTTAGTGTATAATTCCTAATAAGCGGTCAAGATGAAAAAGGCAGGAAAGCAGGTAAGGGCAGAAGGTCCAAGTGCACCAGGCATCAGCACAGTCCTTTCCTCCTTTGCATCCTTTGGGAGGGTTTCGTTCCTGAAGAGTCACCTCTGTGGGGGGAGTATTACTGGGAAATAACCGGGTCTCTGGAAGAACAGAACCTGCAGAGCATGGCAATTAAAGGCTGAAGTTAAGGAATGGGGGCTGCTGTGACCGCCGGCCACTGAGCTCGACCTGCCCGCCCAAGCAGTTGTCAGCACTGCTGTGAGATGGAGCCTGAAAGCTCTGACATGGGTTCCTTTTTGTCCTATTCATCCAGGCTCCTTTTAAAAAGAATTCCAGGGCCCTTTCCTTCATTTTTCATGCCTCCTTTTTCCATGCGGAGGGTTTCAGTCAGTAGGGAGGTACAGAACAGCCCAAATGCTGCCAGTGCCCTGGGTGATCATGTTCCCTCTTGTTTTTGGCTAGAGCAGTCAGGACAGGTGTTAGTCCATCTAGCATATTGTGCAAAAGCAGACAAATCAACAGCCACTCAAAACTGTTGTAAGAATAATGCAGAATTCTCACGTTGTTCTTCACATGGCTTTTCTTCTGAAACTGAAAATTGCTGTATTATGGCCCTGATTTTGGTGAGTATATTTGCACAGCTTCCAAACATAGTGTGCACAGAGATTTTTCTTCTCTTTCATTTAAGGATGGCTGCCCTCATTTCAAGGGTTGTTTGATCAGTACTTTTGTCAGGAAAATGATCTGTGTGCCTATGGAGGGAGACTGCATATAACGTCCAGTTATTCGTTTGGGATTTATAAGCATAGCTATTATTTGCTCAAGGGCAGAGACAGCTCTTGCACAATGTAGGATGAACTTATTTGCTTGTATACATATACATATACATATACATATACATATACATATACATATACATATACATATACATATACATATCCTATAGCCTTTAAAATCCCACTTACTACAGGTTATGAGGACTTTATGTTCTTATCTCATGAGAAAATGAAGCAGTCTGAATAGTTTATTTCATCTTAGCTTGTTGCAGAGGGCTTTGTGTGTGAGCAGCTGAGATACCTAGAGAGGCCTATGCTTGTTTGGTTAATTTTTGGTGGAAGCTGAACAATTTTTTCCCCTTTGTGACTAGGTGGGAATGAGGAGTCTCTTTGCTATGGACTAGTGGAATGCCCTGTTTTATTGGGGTTTAAACACCACTTGTGGAACCACGAATTCACTGGTATCCTGATTTGGATTGGAACTCTTGTAAAGAAAAGAGAATTTAATTAATCTTTTTCACTTGATTTCTTTGGTATCTCATTGAGAAAAGGCTTCTGAGATGTTGATACAACAATAATTACACAATTCTATATTCTCTAAAATTAGGGCTATGAAAATATTTATATGAGTTTCAAAATCACAAAATCTGTAAAAGCTTCCCTCTGCCATGCTGAAGCACTGCTTTGTGGTGTCTGAGTAGTCAAAAGCACCTACAGCCTCTTTGGCTGCTGCATCAGTACCCTGTGACTCTGAGCAATGCTCTCCAGTTGTGCAGACTAGGCAGCTTCTTTGCCTAAACACCCAACGAAGGAAATAGAAGTAATAGTAATAATTAAATAATAAAAAAGCCTCACAAATAGCACAACACTTCATGTCCCAGTTGTATAAACTACTTTTGCCCCAGAGATCAAGAAGGGACGTGAGCTAAAGGGTGAGGAGTGGATTTTGGTGTTGAGAGGCAATCGATCCGTAGTGAGCACAGCCAGGCTCGGCGTGTGGACACTAAGGCTCACCAGGAATCCACATTCATATTCTAACTAGATAAAAATATTTGTGTTTACAAATAGATGGTGATGCCATACAGTGTGAGTGTTTGGAGACAGTGTCCTGAGAGGCTGTGGAGGGACTTTCTGAATTTCTAGAGCAGCTGGGAAGGGAAATACTAGAGAAACTCACAACTGCACCATAGGTTTTATCATCCTAATTGTAGAATCATAGAATCACAGAATGGTTTGGATTGGAAGGGACCTTAGGGATCATCCAGTTCCAAGCCCCCTGCTCATCCACTAGATCAGATTGCCCAAAGTGGCTCCACAACATTATAAGACTTCTTTTCTCAGGCAGGAACTGGTAGTGTTTGTGTGTCTCCAGGGAAATTGTATCAGCACAAACAGGGGTGAGTCCTGAGTGCTGCTGTGTTGGTGGACGGAGCTGCTGTTCCTGTGTCAGTCACGGTGCGTGGCCCCTGGTACCGCCATTCACAAGGGAACACGTGTTACTGAAAATTCGTGCCGGGGGAATTGGATGCAAGACACAGTGACCTAATACGAAAGTCACTCTGTTTACAGTTTCATCATCTCAGATCTTTTTGAAAGGTTAGGGGAGCTTCTGTGACCCCATGATTCCCACAGAGCCCACTGTGGTGGACATAACCTCTCTGGGGCACTCCCTGGACTCTACTTAGTAACTAATCCTATGTCCATATTGACAGAATGTCAATTTTATTTTTGTGTCTCAAAACCATCTAGCTTTGGGCTTGTTATTTAATCCAGGTTTGCTGTACTGTGAAGTGGAAAAAAACTTCATGCTTTAATCTGTGATTTTCCATTAAACACCTGACCCACTTTTGTCCTAACTGGAATGCTTCTGTTCTTAAAATTGCTTCCTAGTTCAGTTGTCTTGGATTCAAAGGATTTTACCAGTTGTCGAAATTGTCACATTTTTTGGCTTTTGTCCTGACCTCTGAATTGTTACTATTCTTAAAGAATTTCATCTGTTGTGTCATTTGAAAAATGGTAGAAAAATATGAATTCAATAAACATCCCAGTAATATTGAGATGACCTAATTCTGACATGCTCTGAAAGGTAGGTTTTTTGCCTAGTTCATTCTTGTGAAAATTCTACTGTACAATTCCTTTAGGAGGGGAAAAAGAAGAGGTACTCCATAAAAACGTGATGCATCTTAATTTTCATTTATCATAGTTCAAAATATTGTACTTTCTACAGCACATTTTTCAATTCCTTGAGCACACACTGTCTCACATACAGTCACTAATTTGTAATGCCTTGATTAATATACACTGAATTAATGTATTTCATTGAAAATGTAGGGAAATAATGTTCTTGTACATCAGTGGTGACATACTGTGGTTTTGTTAGAGGTCACAGTGTCATACACCATAGGAGAATCTGAGTTATCTTTTGAGGGTGGACGATTGTTGCCTTGTATGAACCAAAAAGCACAGAATGAAGAGGTAGCCCAGAAAAGAACACAGGAGGAGGACCTCGAGGATCCCCCTTCAGTTGGTATCTTCCCACACCAGAAAAAAGCAGAAAGGGAGCCTACAGGAATGAAATAGTCTGAATAAAAAGCACTTCTGTAGCATCTCAAGAGGTTAAAGAAAGCCTTGGGAATGGACGGGTTGAGGTTCAGTGGGCCAAAGAGAAGTTACGACCAGAGGGCTCCTTCTGCATTCCTGTTTTTCTAAGGCCAGTCCTCAAGGGTCTCCTTGTGTGGGACCGATGCTCATGCACAAGGCAGGCTGAGGCTTTCTTTGGGCAGAGAGGGATACATTGCAACTCAAGGGGCACCCGGTCTAGGACAGCACGTGAGCTGCTCTACCAGTCTAATATTACTTGAGAACATACTAGGATGGTAAAAGCAAATCATTATACAGTACTGGAATGGAGGAGACCCAAATCTCTCACCCATGTGAACAATCAGCTGCTTCCTTTACCACAGCCTAAGATGGTTTTCACCTCTGTAAGTAAAAATAGCTCCAGTAATTGCTTTCTCTGGATTTTTCTCTAAAGAATATGAATGTGTCACGTGCTTCCAGTTGACCTAAGTTTGTTTCCTAGCAGGACTGTGTGCTAGCTTTTTTCTCCATGTCAGGAGGAGCATTGGCTGTTGCTGGCCATCTGCTCACCGTCCTCTGTCCCTTACCTACTGTCCAACACTTGCTTTCCTCAATTTTTCTGTTGTTTATAAAACTTGAGGGTGTTGAGACAGCTATGTTGAGACTCCCTGCAGACCAGAGGGTTAGAAGAACAGTGAGGTTCTTCAAGTTTCTAACACTTGCTTGTCCCTGCAGAGATGTTCGGGAAAAACTTGTGGTGAGTCCTGCTCAAAGCAAGCCAACCAGACCCTGCCACATGCATCCTGCATGGACACACTGGGAATCAGCCACCTGTACTGGAGCATTTATGCTCCTTTCCACCTTTTGAAGTTTTCAGTAGCACTCCCTGCAGCTGTTTTCACTTTTGCTTCTTGATTTTAAAAGCAACTTTTTGAGCTCAGCTGCTTAGAACTCCCAGCTGGGCTTTTTAAATACAAAAGGAAAAGGTTGAAAGGAGCTACCATTGATCCTGAGCAGAAAAGACAACTCCTGACACAATATGCAAATATTGTTGAGAAGAAGGAAAACAAATGTGATTGGAGTTGTAGGAGAAACTTGAGTACCACCAGTGCAAACATCAGAGACAAACTAAAAAGTGTGGCCTGTTAATGATGTCCTGAAGCCCTTTCTTTTAAGTTATCATTTCTCCTGGCCTCTCTCCTCTCCTGCCTTCATCCCTGCGTCTTGCTCCTCCCACATCTATTCAGTGTGAAAGGAAACTGGTTCCAAAGTAAAGACCTGAGTAATGAGCTAACAGCTGGCAGAAGCACAGAGCCTGCTTACTCCGCTATGGGATGGCATCCCCCATGCCAGTGGGGATAGTCTTCCACTTGTCCGTAGATGTCTAATTGTGCTTGCAAAGGAAGTTGTTTGTGTGGATTTCGGTTTTACAGGCAGAGATGGCAGGACTAATCTTCAGATGTCCTACAGCTCTCCTCTTCACAGAGCTGGTTTTCTGCAGTCCTAGATCAGCTTCCTGGGTCCAAGTTCCTTGGGACATTGGTGCTGACCCTGCAGAAGGTTTTGAAGATCTCTCCTGCACTGTATCTTCAGGTTTCTCATTTTGTTTTCAATGGGGAGGCCAGTTCTGCCTATGAATGGGCTTCAGAGCAATATTGGTGAGAAAAGCTTTTCTTCCTTGTCTCTGCTTGGATATTTGGCCCAGTGATAATAATAAGTGGAATTGCTGTGCATCTGGCCAAAGAGCAGGTTAACGGGGTCACACTGCATGCCCATAGCTGCTGTTGTATGGGAAAAGCTTTTGCTTAATGCAGTGTTCAGGCTATACTAATTTGTACATTAGTACCCTTGTGAAAAGAGTTCTGAATTCCTCAAAAACCAGCATTGCAAGCTTCAGAAAACCTGCAGGGTAGGCTACTGTAGGCTTCAGCAAAAACTTCAACCGTCCCTGGCTAAAAAAGCAGCATTTACTGTAGGTCGTAAAAGCAAACACAAATGCAGCAAATCCAATTACTGTGGAATATCAAACGTCTGAGTGCAAGATGAAGGAAGTTGTATACGAATGCCTGACAAGAAAACTATTGAACATATTAAATTATATGCCTCTCCCAGAATAGCTAGAGTTTTAAAAAGAATATAGCGCAGCAGTACTCAATAAAGAACAAAAGTACAAGCCTGGTGCACATCAGACTTGGGACAACTTACTCACAACGACTACTTTGAAAGTGAAAAAATAGCTTTGAACTCCACGGTGTGCCATTGCGCAAATACACACGCATGCAAATTAGAAAGCAACCTCTCAGTAAAAGTGAAGTGATGTGACAGCACCCTCCTCTATAAACCAGGACAAAGGCAGTGGAAATAAAAAAGAGAGGTGGGAGGAATAGCCGAGCTCAGAGCCAGCACCCTGGCTGGCAAATGCAAACCGCGGGCCACGGCGCCCTGGCTGCAAGCCTGTCGTGTGCCCACTACTCTTCTGGGAGGCACAGCTGCAGTCAGGCATCTCGTGCTTTTCCTGTTCATGCCTGATTACTCTTACAGTGACAGCTGCAGAGGCAGGAGCAGGAAACCTCAGTGGAAAAGAAATTGTGGGTTAAAAAAAAATCTCCCCCCAACAGCTGTGAATTCTTATTCTCTCTGGCAAGTACTTTCCAGACCCTGCACCATGTATTGTTTGTTAATAACATAAAGCAGGTTTGATTCCAGCAATGTATTGCAGCAAACATAATGGTTATCTTCACTTTGTTTGTTTAGTTATGCAGAGTATTGGGGCTTTTTTTACTCAATTCAAAGTGTTTAGCTTTACCCCTAACTCAGAAGCTTTGCATTTCAGCTGTGTCGTGGTTTAACCCCAGCCAGCAGCCAAGCCACATACAGCCTCTCCATCACTCCTCCACCAGGGGAGTCAGGGAGACAATCAGAAGGGTAAAAGCTGGAAAACTCCTGGGTTGAGATAAAGGCAGTTTAAAAGGGAGACTAAAAGTTGTGCACACAAGCAAAGCAAAACTGTTGCCCTTCTTCTTTGCTAGTCTTAAATACACCAGGCTTTCCTTACTTCAAAGATAATATAAAGGCTTTTGTATGTTGATTTTCATCATAAACATCACACAAAATAATGTTAAATTCATGATACAATACTGGAAAGAAAATTCAGTTTCAGTTATTCCAAATTAATTTCAAAATTTCCTAATCAATAGTTTGTCACTTATTTCTTCAAAAGCAAGGTACATTTTGAAACATGCCTTAGCATACAACCAAAGGAGTTGTGCTTCAAAAGTGGGGGGACATTCATTGGATGGGAATAATTTCCAAATGATCAGTCTGTGATTCTGTGGGAACAGAATCCCCAAACCTTTAGCTTGAGAAGGGATGTGAAGATTGACAGCTGTTGAGATGATGGGATCTGGTTTGTAGGGAAAAGTCTAACACTGGCTTATAAACTAAATACACATGAGATCAGGATGGTATTCCATAGCAAGCTATCAAGCTTTCTCTCATTATCAAGGTCTAAATGAAAATGTTTGGTCTTCTAGTAATGTTAACTTACAAAAAAATGTGCCATTCAAGATTTTTGCTTTTAAAAAATAAGGTACAGACAATGTCATTCAGTTATTCTTTATCCTAGAGACAAATTTGGAGAAGTATGTACTGTCAGCATAGACCTGTATTTACAGGGATCTGCTCAGCTAAAACGTACATTTTACTGTTTTCTCAGTGAAAGCCTGGCTTTCACTCAGATACATTTGGCTTAAATGTTGCTAGATAATGGGACTAAAGCATATGTTGGTGCTAGTGATGATTTGCCACAAGCTCTGGTGCCTGTCATCCCTTCTAATAATAAGCAAATTGCTTATTAGTCCAAGACTTAATTCAAACAAAGAGGTGGTTCTTACAATAAAATTTATTCCAGCAACTCATCTCGCCAAGATCTGTAATACATGCAGTATTGTGACAAAATCTGGTCCTAAGTGAGGGGAAAAAAGTCTAAAACCTTGGATTTTAGACTTGATATTTGTTTAGTCATGTAAAATTTGTGTAGCATAAACATAAAAGCTGGGATTATGAAAGCAGACAAGGGAATTAATCCGTGTCAGTTCTATGTATTTTAATGAGATGGTAACTAAACCCTAACTCACGTTGTCTTGGCAGGGTTCAGTGTGTATAGAGTACTCCAAGGATTTTGTAGTGCTTGCTATAAGCACCATGAATTAATTGGAAGGTTGCTCCTTAGCTGTATTTAATGCAAAAGTTGAGTCATTTGGCTGAACTCTTCTTTTTAGGTTTGTATGGTTTGGTTTTCTTTGGTGCTACAGCAGGTACTTTGGAAATTGCAATGCTGCCTGTAAGACCAGTGGGGAATATATCAGTCACACACTTCTGTTATCACTGCCTTTTAGCTGAGGATGGGGAGGCTCATCCTGACATTTGAAAGAGAAATGGCCATGCTCCAGCACCCAGCCTGGGAGCTGTACAGCACTGCAACTCCCCTCATTTTCTGCTTTCCACACCCAGGGAGTCTGGTAACAGTTTCATGGTGTGACCCAGAGACACTCGTGGACATTTCAGAAGCTGAAAAAACTATAATTTGTAAATTGATGTATTTTTTTTTAGATACAAGTATCTAATAAATCAGTTCCATAAATTACTGTTGCCCACTAACCAAAGAAACAAGCCATTTTAGGCAACCTGTTGTGACTATTTGTAGCACAGAAAACACACTGATGCCTCCTTTTGGATCCAAGTTTTCTAACAGCCTGATTTGTAAATAAGATTTGTGTATTCACACAGTCCTAGTATTTTGGCTGGCAGGAAATGCAGTCATCAAGCTGTGAATAGTTTCCCACACTTTCATGCTTCATTTCCAGGGAAAGAATCATGTGTGAGTGACTTGAGGGGAAGGAGCTGCTGAGGCATATAAATACCTCTGTTACAACACTGCTGCTTAGAAGCCATCCCATGTCTTGGTGCAGTTCTGCTGCAAGTGCTGGTGCTTTCTGCAGGAAACAAATCTAAACAGGACACGCACAGGGTTGTGCAGGTAGTAACAGAGCCTCCTGTGTGGAGTGAAGGTTATACGTGAGCAGAGGTATGGTGAGTGTGTGTACTCCCCTAAGTACCTAGGGCTAATCTGGCTTCCCACCTGAGGGCTTTGCAAGCGCCGCCATACAGGAATGTCTGTGTCTGAAAGTGTGTGATCACACACGGCTGGAGAGGTGCTGCTCTTTAATGAGAGCAGCTTTGGTGGTTAGCTGTGGACTTACTGCTGTAAGAATGCATTGATATGTCATTATCTGCTGACATAATAGGATGTCTTCTCCCCTGCACTGTCTGTGTGTCTCGTGTGTTTCAGGGATGGGTTGTGAGCAAGAAGGAAACATTGTGCTGGGGTTTAAACTGTGGAATTGGTGTCGGATCTTTTCAGCTAAAATATTTATGCAGCAGAATGGTCAAACTCATTTATAAATTTGACACCTTTAAATAACTAGTTTTAGCCAAAAATAAATTATTGAAGTGACATATACACAACACATTTCATTTGAGCTAATTTTAGAAGTTAAAGTAGTTCACAAAATAGTAAGAGTTGAGTCTTGGCAGGTGCTGAGGAAACCATGAGCTAAATTTGGGGAGCCTGAGGAAGAAACTCCCAGCCCAAGAGTCTGGAGCACTAGTCTGGTTTGGGGGTAAAAATCCTTCTTTTTGAAGTGAGATTTGAGTGTGGGTTCCCCTTTCCCAGCAGAATGTATCTCACCCCAAGAGTCACTCTGGTTCTGGTGTCTCTTTCAGCATTGTTGGTTGGGTTCAACATGTAATAGAGACAATTTTAATATTCACTAGGCCAAGGAGCGAAAGATATCTTTTGGCAAGAGGACTCCAGGGATAACTTGGGTTTAGAAACCCGAGGCACAAGAAGGCAGTTTAAACTCAGGTTTGTGTGTTCTTCATGAATGACAGGATTCCTGGTCCCCAAATGTCGAAGAGGAACTCCAGGAAAGGCTTCATGGCAGTGAATGCCTGTTGGAGGGAAGTGCCCGTGTTGCAGATGGGTCCCAGGGCCTTCCCACCACCCTCCTGCTGCCTGCACAGAGTGCCGCTGTTCCGAAGCCTCCGCAGGGGCCCGCGCTGTGGAGAGCCTGGCCTGTGATCAGTCTGGGAGTTCCTCTAAGTACCTGCTTACTAAATTTAAGCAGTGCTTAACCCTGCTCCTTGCCATCAGTAAACTGATATTTTAAAATGCTTTGCACTGGGATTTTGCTGCCATTTGAGCTGTTTTACATGAAAGCCTGTGATTACAGAACAATAATGTTTTGACACAGTGATAAAAGCCAGGAAATTCACCATCAGTGGTGGTGTTTCTCTTTCTCTTGCCTTCACTGCATGACAGTTCTTGTGTAGGCAGTAATTGAGTAGAAATTACAGTAGCAGTTAACTTATAACCTTCTGCTTTGGTACACATTTTAGCATTCCTTCAAGGAAAAATGTCCATTAAGAGTAAATATTTATATGTGAGTGATATGTGTTAAAAAAATTGCACAGCTTGGAGAATCTGCTGTAAATATCAACATCAATATAGGTGAGACTAGGATTTTTAATTTTCCTTTCAGGTTTTGCCATAAAAGAAGTATCATGAATTCCTTTTCTCTTCTTCCCTAGTTTCATGCTTTCCCTGTTACAATAATAGCTCGGAAACCTGAAGTTTAGATAATGTTCTTTACATAATTACTATCAACTGGTTAAATAGGCCATTTTGGCATTGAATTTTTCCCCAAAAAAGCCATTGAGTTTTTGTCTATGGTTCATTACTGTTTGCAATTAGCTGGGTGGGAAAAGAAATGGAAAATGCTGATTTATGTTTCAGGAATGACAGCTCCCTATTTCTGGTTGCTCTATATTTGTGGTTTATTAATTAATAAGTAGAATTTCTCTGTGTCTTTGATCATTGATACAATCACACAGAATACTGAATATTTAAAAGTAGTTTCCAGTTAATCTCTAGCACATGTGCTGTATCACAAGTCAAAGCATCACCTTAAAAGATCTATGCTCAGTGAATAAATACAAAAGAGGCTCACTCTCCTGTTTGGAGTGAACATACTGTTGGTGAAAGTGATAGGTTTAACACTGATTTAGACTGATCAACTGTCAGAACAAACTATGAAATTTCTCCTAAAATAGCGGCTGATGAAATTCAAACAAAATTATTTTTAAAAATTATCCGTCTTAATACCTAGACCTGAAAAGGAATAACCTGGTTTTCTGAAGTCCTGGACATTTCAGAAATTGTATGGATTTTGGTACCTCTTAAAGTCAAGTTATTTCATTAAAACAACTGGTTTTGACCTACTACCTAATGAGGGGGAAAAAAGTTCCCCTCAAAGCCAACAAACAAAACTGAAAAAATCAACTCCGATTTTCAACACCAGACAGCACCATCTCCTTTTAGGTTTTTGGTGGTTTCTGAGGATCTGCTTAATATGAAAACTGCTCATATAGGCGTCGATTTCCCAGCCTGTCAGCATTTTGTCACAGTTCATGGATAGCAGGTGTATTTAAAGAGAAAACTGTGCTTCGTATAAGGGACAGCAGTTCATTCCTCATGTAGCGTTTTTTCTGTTCTGTGTATGCTGTGGGAAGCCTTGGATTCAGAGGCAGAGCCTTTCCCAGGACTGTGGCACAAGCCCGGCCTGAGGGGCGGCAGCGCTGCCGGGGGAAGCGGGGGGATTGGGGCTGGGCTGGGCTGGGTTTGGCAGGGCTTGGCAGGGCATGGGTGGGCATGGCTGAGCACAGCAGGGCAGAGCAAGGCAGGGCAAGGCAGGGCAGGGCTGGGCGGAGCAGGGCAGGGCCGCTGACCGCTCCTGCAGGGAGCTGGGCGGGGCCGGCAGCATCCCCGGGCTGGGGCAGCATCCCCGGGCTGGGGCAGCTCCCGCACCTGCACCGAGCGCTCCCTCACCATCCGCCCCAGCGCCGCTCACCTCCAGCTTCAGGTGCTGCCAGCAGAGCCATGCACAGGTGGAGGCCTGTTAATTCCCGTAACTCAGCCCACCTATTCAGAGTTCAGTTGCAGCTGGTTCCATTAAACGTGGTAAATATATTCCAGGTTAATGAACACCCAAGTTGCGGTATGTCTTGATGTGTGTTCTGGGGGTATGTGTATCCCTTTGCTGAATGCTAGCAAACATTTGCTAATATACTGTTAGTGTTTCTTTGGGGATTCATTTACTACGCAACGTTTCTGCTTGGAAAAAATGTGTTTGCGTGAAACATGGCCCTTTGTGAGGAGAGACACTTGCTGCTGGGTGAGCACCTGAGCTGAGTGCTGGTGCATGGGGGGCTGGATACCAGGTCAGAATCCTTGAATAACGTGGAGAAGCACTCAGGTATGTTTGTCTTGTTTATTCTCAAGTAAGACTGTTTATTTAGTAGTCTATTTCTCCAGATATCTTTAGGCTAAAGATTTTTGTGTGTGCCTTTCAAAGCCTTTTTGTTTTTTGAAGTATGTTGAGTGCTTCTGAAACAGTTTTTTGTAAATTGCTTTTTCTTTATTGCTTGTTTAGTTGTAAATAGATTTTCTAATTGTTTTAGTCTAGCAAAATTTTGAGTTGCTTGCCAAGGAGTTTGTGTAGCTGCACAGGTGGATCAGGCTTGCAGAGAGCAGGAGTGCTCTGGAGCTGAGCTAAATGTATTGCTTGGTTTTGACTTCAGGCAAAATCCTGGTGAACAGTAGACATTACTTCAGAATAAATATTAGCAGCCTGCTCTGAGTGCAGTATGGGAGATCAGCTTGTTCTGTTCCCAAAGAATATAGCAGGTGAGGAAAGCAGTATGAACTGAGTCATAAACTTAGCTGTGTGGTTGTCTCTTGTGAAAGTAAACAATAATTTGTTTGGGAAAAAAATGTGTGGTAGAAATATTTCCTTAATATTTTCTTAATCCTTAGAATTCTTTGCTTTTGTAAAATTACTTACGTTTTATGTAATACTGAGGATTTGTAGTAGAATAAAACAAGTCCTAGTCCTTGCTCTGTTTCTGTCTCTGCTCAAAATCCTTCATGGTCCCTCTTCTCTAGATTCTCCAAACCTTGGCTTTATTACATTTCCTATTGGGTTAAACCACAGCTGCTGTGGTAATGTAATGCAGTTGAAAGACAGAAAAGAGAGCCTTTATTAACAATGTTCAAACTGAACTGATTCATTTAGATCAAAATAACAGTGAAGGTGGAATGACTTGCATTTTTACTTCATTTTCCAGCTTAAATGGCTGTTGCTTGGGGATCAGGGAGATCCCTCTGGCAATGTGCTGAAACAGTTAAAAGCAAATTGTATGCATTTTGTTCAGCCCAACAGTCTGGAGGTTTAGAAGATAAGAAGTACTTCTCAGCATGAATGAACTGTGTAATGTATTAGAGAATGAAGTTTTGATGAGAAGTTACATATAAAATCCACCGAAACTTCCATTTTAAAATATATCACAATGTTTATTCATGCAGAGAAGTCTTATTTTTTGAATTTCAGACCGTTGTACTCAACACATTTTTAAAAGATATTTTAATGACAGTTGACATCTGAACCCTCCCCTCCAAATGTGTAGGGGAAACTGACTTATTCTTGAGTTTTCCTTGCTGCAGGTATAATAACCCTTGAATATTCCAGGCTAAATGCCCTTCCAGAGTGATACAAGGTTTAGGTGGTTGGTCTGAGCTGAGGAAAGCTTTCCTGCAGATGGCGTTGCGAACGCTGCAGCAGAGTCGTCACCAAGCAAACTTATTTCTTGGTTCCTCGCAGGGTGATAAGTGCTCCGTATTGTCCAGAGATGAGTATAGCATCATTACTCTAGCCAAGGTGCATATGTCACAGACACTACAGGTAGATGGACTACTGCCTATGTGTTTGCATGAGTCTGAAAAGCATTTGTTCTAGGAAGTGTGTGAAACAAGTTATATCACGAAATGAATTGAAATTCTGGTAAATTATATGCAAACATAACCAAAAACAGCTTTCTTGAAGCACTGAGAGAGACTGATAAAGTTCACCTGACCATCATGAAGGAAGGTCACAAACTGTAAATTGTCAAGTCTAATACTGTTCACAAGCCTAGTGCCATTTAAGTATAATAGGAAATGAAATCATTCAGCTTTCACAAACATACAGTAGAATTCCTCTGAGTGTACTGCGGTCCATATGTGTTGTCAGGAATTCTTTAAAAAAATATAAACAAAAAGGAAATTAACTAAAAGAAATAAACCCCAAGACAAGTGATGCAAATGGAAATAATGATTCAGCCCTGACTGGAGTTATTAAACTTTTTATCTCAATTCGTGAGTTTTCTCACTTTTATGCTTCCAATTCTCTCCCCCATCCCACTGAGGGGGGGAGCAAGAGAGCAGCTTCATGGAGCTGAGCTGCTGGCTGCAGTTAAGCCACGACAGCAATAACTGCCAGTTTGATCAATTCCAAACGTAGCATTTTCACTTTTGTAATGTGGAGCACCTCTCAGAGCATGCTTACGGTGCGGGGAAAGCAGCACCCATAATTTTCTAGTGTGGCTTGTAGTTGAGCTGGGAAATGCGCTGCATGCATCAATGCTCATTACATATTGTCCAGGATGAGAGCAGAAAATCCATGCTTGTGCTCTTCACCTGGCAGAAATGCTTCCCTCTGGAACTCAAATTTTGTTGATCACTGTCTATACACTGCTATTCCTGAGGGCTGTGATGAATGTGTGTGCACAGAGCCTGGCCCACTGCTGCTGGGTGTTGGTTGATGGCCATGCCATGGGAACTGCTAGTTTCTGTTCCTACAGCAATTAACCCAAAGACCCTGTGATGCACCAATGTAGTATCAGAAAAGCTGTGAAGGAAAGCAAAGTTTTCAGTGAAGGAAGAGGGCGAAGGAAAATGCCCAAATCCTTTCAATGTTCTGTGCAGAGTGGGGGGATTGATTTCAGTGACCTGACAGCTGTCTTAAAATCTGTCCTGTATTTGCTTTAATTATTTAGTAAACATGATTTTTTTTATGAAATGGCTTCATCTGAATGAAAGTAGCAAAACCTCTTCTACATGTAATGTACCAGATTGCTTAGCGACAGCAGGTAAAGGAATCTCACAGGGGAAACGTCAGAGCAGGGGTCATGCAGGTAGCAGCTCTGGCTGGAGATGCAGCACAGATGTGCTCTTTGTGCCTGCTCTGAGGGTAAATGAAAGACTTTTAATCTCTAGGGCTTTTACTTCTGTTTTTTCTTAGCAGTTCCCTCAAAAGATGCAAATTTCTTTTTTTAATGTATGTTTTATACAAACTTGATTAGAAGGCAAATCAAAGCTTATTCTGCTGTAGCAATGGATGGGAACATTCCAAAATCCCAATTCATCTGTTGTCAGAAGTAGCAAACAATCTAATTTCTCATTTCAGTGCCATCAAATAATTCAGCATTCAAATTAATCATAGACCTCAGGAAAATCAATAATACAATTATGCATGAAATAAAGCACGGCTTCTGTTTAAATGAGCCTGCTCATTTCTAGTATATTCTGATTCAGCAAATCTTCAATATGCAATTAGCCTGCCTGGGAAGGTTGCTCACAGCAATGCATTGATAGCAAAAATGCAGTATCTGTGTCCTCAGAGATGGACCAATGTTCTTGCTTGGTTTTTCCTTTATGACGCAGATAACAAAGAACTGTGGAAGGATCATGCAGGTAATAAAGAACTGAAGCATCTAAAAATAAAGAAGCAATTAAGTTCATGTCTGCAGGTCCAGGATGTGCAACTGACAGCTGAGATCTGCAGAGAGAAACAGCAAGTTCCTGTTCCATCAGTTTGAAGCTGGAGCTATGGAATTTTACCCATAAAAACTCAAGTGTAGATTAGCTTGATGAGGTAAAGGGTCAGAAGAGAGATCACTCTGTGGCTCCAGCATTTCATTATAGCTGCTGGGACCATACAACTAGTACTTAGTAGATTAAAGCTTTTAATTATACTCATGTCTTCACACCTGCTGGCAATTATAGCATCTTGTCTCATTTGGGCCTTTCTTGTGGCAAACTGAAGTCCATTCTCATTTAGTGAAGGTTTTAGCAATAGTTCTGTACAGTGTGAAGATCAGTCCAAAAGTAACAAAGTTCTTTGCATGAATAAGTGGTTGTCAGAATTGATGTTTGTTTGAGCTGCTTGAGGACAAAAGTGACTTGTCTGGTGTTGCTTGTGAGGTGAATACGCAAACTGGGAGCAAAACCTGTATGTAATATCTACATATCTGGATCAGTCTTTCTTTTCTCATTTTGTCTTCGTTTATTTTTCCTTCAGCAAAATCCAAACTAAACCTTTTCAACCCAATCCTATTAAGAAATCCAATTAGTGCTACAGCTTGCAGGGCACTATTATCGTGTTGACTTTTAATCATGCTACTGCGAGGGTGTTTTTCCTGAGCCCTGAGTGTTACAGAATAATTAACTTGAACATGCTGAGGCAGAAAACTTTTCTTTAAAAAGAAAAACTCATCAAAGTATTGTGTATTTACTAGCCACTTATGAGATGTGGTGAGAAAAAAAGATAAGTGAGCTATCCAGACTGGACAGGTGAACTTAATGTTAACTTATTTGTAACAGTCCTCCATGAGTGGAACAGATTGTCTTGTGTAAGAAAGTGCAAGTTGACTAATAAAATTAGCTGAAGGACTCTAAAATTGAGCTTCCTTTGTAAAAGGGCTGACCGCAGCTTTCAGGGATCTCTGAAGGTTTGTGTAATTGCTTCTTATGGCTGTGTCTTAGTTATGAAATGCTTTCTTTTTAATTAAACCATCATTTGTCTAGTAAATACCACTTTTACTTGGTTTTTAATTAAGGAAAAAGACTAATGCTGTGCACTGCTGAGCATTCAGAGGATACCAAGTGAATACTGAAGAGCTGTACAAACAGAATCTCAAACCTTGTGAGTGTTCCTTCATTGGCCACTTCCCCAGACCTCATTCCTACACTTGGGTTTTGCCCCTGCTGTAGTTGTCATGGCTATAATGTCTATTAACACTCCTGGGATGAAATAAGTAAGCAAAATTTTCATCTAAAGTCCCCTATAAAATAAGAGTTGGGAGGAATAGAATTGACTGGGGAGGTGGGAGGGACAGGAGAAAGGTCTGGAAAAGTAAGTCATTTCTTCAAGAGTGAACCTGCCTTGCAGAGCACAGCAGAGCCCGAGGAATGCAAAGGCTATTCTGGCTGTGCTGCCTCTGCTGTCACTGTGACTGAGTGTCCTGAGCCTGGGGAGGGAGGAGCTGCCTTGCAGAATGGAGATTTTCACTTTGGAATGTTTTAAGTATATATTTTGTCCCACAATAGTTCCTTTTTGTAAGACAGTAGAAGTTACACCACTTTTAAAGGGGTACAGAATAGAATTAATGTATTGAATCACCAGGAACTTGGAACAGATTCCCTTTGATTGATGGGCTTGTCAGGCAGAATCAGGGGCTACCAGGAGCCTGTGTTTGTCTCCTTAGTCTCTCAACAGAAGCAAAAGGACACAAAGCCACTTTTGCCCTTACAATTCACTTCCCCCATCCAAACTGCCTGGATTTAGCCACAAATTTTAGCTTTTCTTGATGCTACAAATGCATGGACCATGCAGGACTTTTTAAAAGTTTGATTCACTTACTGAATTACTACAGTGACACTTAATCTGGTCTTAAGTCAAGGCCTTTTTATTTAATATTATTACAAGTCCTTAAACCCAAGTATATATAGATGAATTCACTATAAAACAGTAAACAAGTTCTTTGAAGTTGTGAGTTATGAGAATTTGTGTAAGAGATTTACATTGTTTTTTGTTTTTAAATGAGGCATGAGAAATTGATAAATATAAAGACATCAAGCTATTTGACTCCAGCTTGTTTAGAATGATTTATGTGCACTTCCTGTAGCACTGCATTAAACTGTCTTATGAAGTAGAAGGCAGAACCACTTGATTTCAAAAAACCTCCATGATCTTTCCAGAGTGTTTATGAGCCTAAATAATGAATGTCATTGTGCAGGGTAACTCACTGAGTGTTGAAGTCAGTAGAAGGTTGCTTGTGGACTCCAGCACATTTTAGATCCAACACTGGAACAGGTTGATCTGATGGGTTGTGGAGTGTCTGTTGGAAATAAACCAAGCCTGACTCTAAACGACCCTGCTGTAGTTAACCCAGCTCTGAACAGTGCTTTCCATCATCTTCCTTACATCGGCTGGTCTGTGATATTGTGTAAGACAAAAATGACGTTAATGTCTCAATCTTACACTAGAAGAATGAGGAGATGAAATTGCAAAATTAAGTATTTAGCAGAAGAATGAGAACTTAAAGTATATGTTATATTTTTCTTGGAATAAATCAGGCTTTTCTGATATAGTCTGATTAAATAAGAAATGTAAGGATGACTTAATAATTGTTCTAGCAGGGAGTAAAGGAAGTTTACAAACTTCTGTTATTCTGTGTGCTGCCTATAATGGGGAATGAGATTTGCCCTCTCTGTGTGGGATTAGTTTCCATTGGACACGTAGTAGAGATAGACATCCTGCTTTCGACTGTCCTCGTTCATGATAGATTAAATGTTGGCTCTCTCATTACCAGATAATAACTTGGATTTACCATCTGTGAAATAAGACAGTCTTACTCCAGTTGTCACTGGCTGGGGAAGCTCTTCTCTGTCTGCTTTCACAGCTGGATGTAGTGCATATTCTTGCTGATAATACCAGCAAAGAGATCAAGCACAGAACTATTCTGGCTCAGACTTTGCCAGGTAGTGAGGTTCTTTGCAAAACTCACCAGTGCCATCTTCAACAACATGGAAGATTTTTGTTTAGTGCTTTAAAACTTGTAAAGTCAGACATAAGCGGAAGTGTAGGTGTGGTTTATCATCCCCTCAGAGTTCGTACCCAAGATCTGAAAAGCTGAAAATATATTGTATCTAATTACCAATACCTGCCTCCCTTGAAGGGGAAGCTGTATGTTGCAGCTCCTATCCAAAAGGAAAGAATTGTTTGTGATTCAGTGGTAGCTTGACGATTGTCTAGGAAAGGACAGACAATTAGTCTTGCAGTAGTGAGTTGTCAGGTTTTTCTCTTTTAGGACAGAGGAGGAACTGTGTTGTTCAGTGGTCCCTTGGAGCCCTGAAGTTTGCTGTGGTTTCCTTCTCAGTGTCATATTACAAGAGCCTGTGTACACAGCAGGTACATACAAATGCCCTAGAAAATATTCTTTATTATTTCTTTCCCTAGCCAACGCTTAATTACAATTTCAATTGTTAATGTAATCCAGAATTTCAAATGCATGTGGAATTTTCTAGTGTGTATTCAGTCACTTTGAATTAGTCTTCAAAATACCCCTCTCTCTTGCATGGATTTGCAGAAACACAGTCTTGTCTTCATCTGTGGTAAGTCTATATACCCTCATTTATGCCCTGTCTTGGGTTCAGTCTTCTCATTGTGATTATTGTTCTTGTTTTTTGCCCATGCCTTAAGAAGACAGGAGTAGGTCCTTTATTTCCCCATCTGGGCTTTGAAAGAGCATTGTCTATCCCTTTGTTACTGGTATCCAGTTGTGATCCCAGCTCTGGATGACCTCGGTGCCCTCTCTTTCACACCCATTTCCTGTGTTGTTCTGCACTGGGGAGGTGCAGTGTGCTGCTTCAGAGGTGGTGGCAACCCTGGGCTCCCCTCCAGTGGGCACTGCCTGTGCATTGACTCTGTCTCCCAAGGCCGCAGTGGCTCTTGCACTGATTTCCCAGCAGTTTCTCTGGGCAGCAGCAGCAGCCAGGAGCTGTAGCATCTTCTGAAGCTGCATGGGAACTGTCTCGCACTCCAGGGCACGGGTGGCCAGTGCTGTGCAGAGCTTGGTGTGCAGGTGTGCAAGTAGTGCTAGAGTCAGTAGCAGTGTGTGTGCCTGCTATCATGCCAGCAGGAAGATGTCATAAGAAAATTTTATCTTCACCTTCAACAGGATGAACCTTTGGATTGTGAAATATGTACCTGGCCTTTAGCGCAGGTTACTAATTGTAAGCAATACGAGGCATTTGTCCCGTGCTTGCTGATGGGCTGAACTCATCTCTTGGGATGCAGTGAGCAGCCCAGCTGAGCAGGATGCATTTACTTCTATTTGCCTCTCAGTACATTGTTAGTGACACTGCTTTCTGCATGAAATCTTACCTAGCACGAAAATGGAAGTAATGTATTTTCTGCCATTTGTAATGCCAGCAGATAGTATCCTAATAACCTGCAAAAGTGAGATAGAAATTGAAAAACTGGGAGCTAGATGAAGTTAGGCCATCGTGTGAATAAGTGCAAGGACTGTTGCTGTTCTGAAATGTTGTTTCAGTTAAGGTGATACAGAGGCTGCCAAGAGCAAATTGACCACCAAGGGCAGAGTTTCACAGCCAGGTGCTTGGAAATGGTGTTTTTGAGGCACATGTAATGTCCAGGCTCCACTGAGTTCAGGTGTCCCCAGATACCTTGGCTCTGTGGAGGCCTCCAGATCCCATCCTTAACTCTGCCTTGTCAGCTGCAGTGAAAGTGAAGGATAAGTCTTGGCACACAGAAATCAAGAACCTTTTTGTTCTGGGTTGGGCTTCTGTGGGCAGAGGCTCTCACATGATGGTGTTTGCAGTAGGTGTCTCACTTCTGGCTTCAGTTGGAAACTCCCAACATTTATTCCCAGTGTGCAGAGCGTAAAAGCGTAAGAAGCAATTCTCTTCTTAAAGATGACATCTACACTCTCCCAGAGGTACGAGGGGAAAGGGTGTTAATGTGCTGTTGAAAATACCCCGCACAGGAGTCAGCTCTCAGCCATGCAGCCTTCCTCCCCAGCTTTGTGCAGCTCCAGCTTATTACTCATGGGAAAAAAGCCTAAATTCAAATATTTTTTTCTGGTTTGCCTCACAGTGAGACTGGATTTATTCCCTCTCACATGAAGGTATGCGTAAAAAGTCTGCACATCTGCACTGGAATCTGGGCAGGTTTAGGGCAGGTAGAGGATCAGTTAAACCACCTGATTTCTAGACATGCAAAATTGTGTTTCCTGAATCACTGGAATTATTTTTAAGATTACTGTCCTTCTCTCGGTCATGTAATGCACAAATTAGTCCTTCAGAGAGTAGTTTGAAAACAGTGACTCTGTGTGACAAGAAGGTACAATGTGAAATGTGTGGTACTTTTGTTTTCAGTTAATTAGAAACTTGAGATCTCCTGTTACTAATAAAGCTTCAGGTTTCTGTTCTTTGAAGCAGACAAATTTCTAATCAGGCGTAATTACTGAGAAGAGCTCCTTGGCTGGATCCATTAACTTCCCCTCCTCTTTTGGTTTTTTTTTTTTTTCCTTCTCTCCTTTTCCTCGTGTCTTGGCCTGAAGACAATAAAATATATGGCAAACCTCCGATAATTACCTGAATGGCAGACATTTAATAGCTTTATATTGTATCTGAGTGAAGGTTATTAAATCTGCTGTACTGGGCTTTTCAGCTACAGCTATTTTATTCTCTGTCTACATAGAACTTAAAAAAATTCTCTGTGCAGAAGAAGCATTACTTTCCAAATACATGTTAATTAATTGTCCATTTGTATTGATGCTGGACATGATTTATGAAAAGTTCTTACAAAGTGCCTGCCCTTGAATGGGCAAAATGCAAATGCCTCCTTATTGCTACAGATTGCCTTTCCCTGTGTCACTTTAAAATTGTTGCTTTCTCCTGAGCAGTGAGAAATTATGTATTTCAAGCTACTCATGCAAAGCATTTTCCATGGGGACCTTACTCACTAATTTCCTGGGCAGCCTGAGGTCTGCTCTCCTCATGTCCAGAGCTGAGGTTTTTCTGGCACTTTTCCTCCAGTCACCAGGGATCTTAAACTTGATGCCTCTGTGGTCACTATGGCCAAGACAGCCCCAGTCTCCACTCTGCTCACAAGATCCACGCTATTGACAAGGAGGGCATCTTTCCAAGTCGGCTCCCTTAGGACCTGTTCCATAAAGTTGTCTTCCAGGTTTTTTAGGAATCTCCTAGCCCAGATTGTACCAGCTCTGTGATGCTCTCAGCTAATTTCTGGAAAGTAAATCAGAATGGCTTTGTGGATGTTTGCTTGGGTAAAAGCAAAGGGCCTCAAGAGCTGCCTGTAAGGTTTAATGAGCTGCAGTCTGCTGCGACTTGCTCAGTGTTGAGTCCAAGTGTGATCATTGTTCAGCAGAATTTCAAATGGGTTTATGAAAAATACTCCTTGAAATTAATTCCTTCTGGGAGAACCTGCTGCTGGCTTGTGCTCTGTTTTTGTCTGTGCCTGGTGTCACCTGCAGGGGTAACAGAATTGCTTGTGATGGGTAACTGCACATTTAGACAAAAAGTACCTGATGTTAGGCTATACTCCTCACGTCTGCAGAAGTATTTGCATTTGGATAAATGCTTTAGATCCATCCTGGGTTTTCTGCTGCTTATTAAGGCTATTTTTAACTTCTTCTCTGTCTTTGAAGTGCATTTTCCCTCAAGGTTGGGTCAGTAAATTGACACATTTCTTGAAATGAAGGCAGGCATCCCTAGGTAGGATTAGGCAAATAAGCGACATCGGTTTGGCTGATCATGTGGCATGGATAAACTGGCTTTTATCTGATGTTTCTCTTCTTTTTAATCTTGATTTATCACTCAGTTTTCACTGTTTCCTTCTTTGTTTCTTTTGATTTTTTTCTCCCTTTGTGTATTCTTCTGTCTTGTGTTCTGAGGCTTTCTAAAGGATAAGACTATTCAACTATGACCAAAGAATAGTGAAGTTTTCAAATCAGTGATTTGGAACATAAGGAAAATAGACTTTAGTGAGTAAGTCATTTAAAACAGTATTAAACAGTATTGAAATAAGGAAAAAATGAAGGCAAATGTGTTTATGAGCCTGAATAATTTGAACTAAGGGGTTCAGAAAGAAGACAGAGTACCAAACTAAGCTGCTTCAAAACCTCAGGAAACCTAACCTCTGTCTCTGGCATTCCTTCAGGGCTCTGGGAGACATTCTCTTGCTTTCTTTCATTTTCCTTACTAGAGTTTTCACTGTAAAATATTCCAAAACTGTGGGTGAAAGTGCCATAATAGTAGTAGTAATTATCTCCTGTGTGGTATTTACCTAAGATGAATTTCTACCAAAACAATTTGCCCATTTGCTTTCTTTTGCTGCTATTTGCTTATTACACAGGTTGTGTGGATGCTTTTTCCCCTTTCTTAATAATTTGCTAAATTTTATTGTACTGTAAAATTTAAACCTCATTTAAGCAATGTAGTGTACAAACCATATCATCCAGAATTGGAAAAAATATCTGCAGACATGCTACAAAAGTGAACTTCTCAGGACTTCGTTCCTTTTTGTTATAGCTGGGAAATGGAGATCTTTGCTTCTCAAGAAATAATCCAATACTATAAGAAGCCCTAGTTGCAGTGCCAGTTCCTAAAACAGCTAGTGAATGTTTCCCCACCAAGTCGCAGTGCGCCCGTGATGCCCTGGCGATTCGTTTGTGTGTGTCTGATACAGAGCATGATGGGTTGATCCTGCTTCACTGTTGTGTGGGTACACAGGTGGGACTCTGCATCCTTTCCCTCCAGCACACTAAGCAAGAGCTGGATTGGAGAAATTGGTCTCATGAAGGCTCCTGCTCAGCGTTTGGAATTCATCATAATCCAAGGTGAAGCTTTGCTTTCAAGTACAGCCCCAGTTTAAGATTTGCCAGTTTAGCTTTTGTTGAGCATAAAACAAAAGCTCGTCGGCTTTGTGGCACAGTTAATTCCCCTGTCGCAGTACTTTGGAGTTATAGCAGAGACCAAAGCAAAGTCAGTTGTGTCTGTGCAGTTAACATCACCATAAACAAGTAACAACCAGAACCCTCATCTGACACTTAAAGTTTAAGGCTGTTGTATGGCATTTCCAACTCTATGTGATGTTTAATGCCCCCTCCGAGTACAATTACTGTATAAACTGAACAGAGTGTATTGAATAAATATGCCAACTTCACCTTCTCCTTCTAGAGTTATAACAGTGAAATTTTAGTAGATTTGAGATTATGTTAATTGAGAAGATGCTATTTCATTCTTAACTGACTCTCCTAGCATTCTTTCATGGTTCAGTAAGATATAGATGTATATATCTTCCACTGGAAAATAGTTTATATCCAGGTCTGAAGAAACCTCAGTATTAATGCTTACTGGTGCTTATATCCTAACAGCTACAGGCTGCCTGCTTGGTTTCCAGGAGAAATACACAGGAACTGGATTTTAGCATGGGTTAGCACAGAAGATTGCAGCTTTGCAGCCTGGGCAACAAACTAGAAAATTCTTTCCTGTTTAGCTCAGTTATTTTAGCAGAATCCATGCCAATTTGCCCATGCATGAAATCAAGTGGTTTTCCACTTTCCTGTTTTGGTGATATTGGAGCTAGCTACTGAAACAGGATTAGTGCACTTTGTGGAACTGGATGATTTCAGAGGCTTGCAAACAGTTTTCAGGCTCACAAAGCTTAACATATTTACAAATATTTTCATGTACCTTTTCCAAAAAAAACCTGTATTCATGATGTATGAGATTTTCATGATGCCTTAAGATTCAGATGCATTTTTCTTCTAAGCTACAAATAATCCCTGTTGTAAGCAGCCCATACAGCTGAAATGGTGAAAGTAGGCAGAAACACACTAATGCTGCCGGCTGAGCCTCTGTTCCAGCTGGTTGTAGGCAATAGGCAGCCTGTAAAGGCTGCCCCTGACCGTCAGGTATTACACCAAACAGTGGGAATGGAGGGGAGCAAATATGGTTTTCTCAGCATAGTTCTTCCAGCTTCCCTTAAGCAAACTAAACCTTTATACAGTAGCTCGAATGGTTACATTTGCATCACCCAAGTGGTATATTTCTCTCTAAGAAGCCTAAGCTGGCAGTATGATTTCATGATTTGCCACAAAATCTAAAGAATTTTTGCCTGCCTTCATTTCCCAAATGTTAGCCTGCATGCTTTTCTTCTGCAGGGAAGCATCCTTCAATTCTCAAGGCCCGATGAAAATGGGATCCTGCTCGGTAGTTTGTTATTGACTAGAGAGTTGTTTGGATGTGTGCTATATTTTTTTCTCTCTAGAAATAGCAGAGGCATATCTAGAGATATATCTCTAGAATTCGTATCAATAGTTTTGTTCAAAATGTACCTGGAAGGTAATCCTAATAGAAACCCAAATGTATTGTAGTGCATGTTTTCCTGATGACTAGCAAGAGTTAATAGTAATTAGCTACTTGCTGTGACTGTGAAATGCTTAAGGATAGAGAAATCTCAAGCCGAGGATTCTTCAACGTACTGAAGAGTGTTTCATGTTTTACATTAACTAAACTGTTATCTCCAATACCTCTGGACATAATTTGGCATCACTGCTGGATGGGTTTTTTCTTTGCCTGAGAGCACTCTGAACAGAAAAAGTACTGAGAAGTGAAATACCCTTTCATTTCATCTAAGCGTATTGCCCTCGAGGCATGAACAAGGATGTATTTGAGCAGCAGCAAAGCATGCGCTGATGCATCCAAACTGATATGTAGTTTAATAATGGCAATTAAGCTTTGCACTTTTTTCATGAGAATGTAACTTGCAGTTAATTAATAAGCTGTAGTTTAATTAAATTGCAGGGAGGGCAGGGAAAGTAGTGTCCTCTGTCATATTCTTCTCCATTAGTTAGGATGTGTTCCAATCAGCAGATTGACAGGAATATTTAAGTAGAGACAAAGGTTTATTAAAATTTCCAATTAATGCTATGCACCATTGTGAAAATATCTATTTAATTTAGATGGACATATTTGACCAAGTTTTCCTTAAAAAGCTGTTTGGGTAGTCCATTGCAATGTGCTGGAGAACAATGATCTTCCTGTACTTGAACTGATCGAAATTTAGATGGACAGGGGAACTGGTCCAGCACAATTCACAATGGGATTTGGCCTTTCATCTCTGTACTTTGCATGCTGTGTATTTGATTTTTATCAAGAAGTGTCATAGTACAACTGATAAAACTCATCACATGGTCGTTTACATATGGACACGCAGGGGAAACTGCTTGGCTCATGGCACCAGTGTCAGGTGTGTGCTGCTGTAGAGCAGCTGTTCCTGGAGAGCTCTGGGGTAGGAGTCTGTGGAATTGCTGGTTTTTCTGCAGACATTGACAGAAACCTTCCAGTCCTGTGGTCCAGTGCTTCTAAAATGCACTGAACTCTGTCCCTAATTCTGGAACCTGGTTTTATCCCATTCAGCGCTTGGATGTGCTTGTCTGTGCTGCCAACTCTTCTGGAGAAAGTCAGTAATGATGGATTAGATTTCTAGAATCTTTCAAAGCTATTCCTGTGTGGTGTGAAGTTGGTGATGTGAATTGTGCCAGCAGGCTCCCAGAAGGCTGGGAATCACTGACCTGAGACAGTCCTCAGAAAGGGAAAAATACGTGGGGTCCTCCTGCTTCTCCTCATGGGTCCTTTGAACCAACAGCCACCTACCATTGTCAGCAAGCAGGGGGGAGATCTTGATAGCACAAAGATAGCAGCACTTTCACATGAATCAGAAGAACTGAACTAAGGGGGGAATGTTGAAGGAATTATAGCTGGTTTTGTTATGGCAGAAAAATTGATACTATGTCAGGACAAGGGTTCATCTGCCAGTTATTTCCCTGTGCTCACACAGCAAGGAAACAGCAACTGAAGAACTGACCCTTTATTCCCAGCTCCCTGGGCAGCACTAATAGAAAAGCATCTAATTTCTGTGTTACCCGAACTACCTAGAGATATTTGTGGTTTATCTATCCTTATACTGAATGTACTTCTACTAACAAAAATAATAAGTGGTAATTAGCCAGGACTTTAAAAAAATTATCCTAGCTGGTGAATAACTGCTGGGAAATACCTGTGTGATATGAAATCCAATTAATTTGCAGGCAGAGGGGTCAGACTGGAATTGTAGTGGTGCAAATGGGCAGGGACCTGAGCTCATTGGCACTGAATGGCTGTTGGTCCAGCTGGAGACTGTTTGGACTTGCTCTAAATTATCAATTACTTAAACAACAAACTTCTGAATTTACTCATGCTTTTTTTTTTTTTAAATTGTAGTCAATAGTTATCAATAAGTGGTTTTCTCAACACACCATTTGCAGATGACACAGATTCCTTGGGGCTAGTGAGATCCCGAGAAATCTGAGAAATATGGATGGGGCTTAATCACCTGTAGCAAATGGGACAGAGAAATGACTGGTGACTAAGGCAAGCTGATAAAAATCCTTCAGTTTAAGCAGTAAATATCATTGCTTAGGACTAGCTAAGTTAAAGTCAGTCACGAGAAAGGCCTAGTTTTCATTTTGGTTTGAATAACTTTAAATCAAAACAGCAACAAGACCCGCTAACTTAATGTACACACAAAAGAACTCATTGGATAAATAGGTATGGAATAGTAAGTTCATACTCTTGATGCTGCCATGCTGTGAATGATCTCATTATGCCACTTCTAAACCAAAACAGGAGTGGAAGGGCTTCAGAGATCTGCAGCAGAAACAGATTTATGGACAACAGCTGTGTGAGAAGACTGTTCAGGACTGCTGAGTGCCAGAAGATCCATAAACAGAACTGTTCTGGGGATATATGAAATAGAGTACTGTACAAGAAGAATCATTCAGATGTTCCTATTTATCCTTTATCATAACACAATACCAAAGGAATAGTCAATCAAAGTGACAAAAATCTAATATTTAGAATATTAAACCAGGCAAATCACAGAATACTGCTGGGATTTTCTTAAAGGTATGGGTATTGAGAACATGCCATCCTGCATTTGTTCTAATGCAAAATGAGGAAACAAATCCTCCTCTTCAGAAGTGTAAATCTGTTCCAAATAGCTTGGTCATTGGAGAGGCTTCTGCTGAGGGAAATATTATTCTACATTTTGCTGTGAATTTTGCACCTTTGTGTGATATTTTCCCCCAACTACTTTTAAGAGCTGATTATAGATTACATAAATCATTTATATGATTCATCATAGCAATTCTTTTATTACCAAAAAATCCTTTTCATTATGTGTTATTTTGATGGATCTTTATGAAGTTCCTACTTACATTCTCAGAGGGCACATGTTGTGCATACCTTTTTTGCAGCCAGTTGAGGCATTCAACTCCTTTTGCTGCATGTGAGAGAGATATGTACAGTAGGCACTAGGAGGAACATCTCTCTATTATCAGAACATCTCGTATTTTAACATTAGACTTTTTACATCCTCATTCTTTAAGATTTGGCAAAAACAAAGCTTACTGCTTCATTGGTGAGCTGAACCATGTCTGTATATAACCAGAAAAATCTTCTTTCAGCTGCTCCTCTGCAAGATCTGTTGATCAGTGGCTATAGTAGAAAACCAGGCAGTCTAGTTTTTGCAATTTATTCCACGTGTGATTCTAGGTAAGATCATAGTCCCTTGAGCTGCCTACCCTCTCTGAGGATGACAGCATGTATTTTGCAGAAGATTAGAAATGTTTGGGAGGCATCAATCCAAAAGCTGATTATGCAGCGTGGTTCTTAGATTGTAGAGTTCTGTAGAAATAGAAGAAAAAATGAGTCACACTCAGTATTTATTTGGCATTGGTTTGGGTTTTTTCTCATCACTTCAGAAGTGACTCAAATAAAATACCTAATAATATCTTGATTAATATTTCTGTCTCTTGTTAAGAGTTGATGATCCTCTATTTCTGTGCAGATTTCTACTGGAGAACTAAGCTGGATAGTCTTCCTTTGGTTTAAATCACAGAACCAATCTCTCATCAATACTGTGGTAAGGAATGAGTGTGGCTGTAGGGAATGGGCCCAGCTGGGAGGTAAGCTGTTGAGGAAAGCTCTATGTCTTACTGAAATTAGTTCTTATTATGGGGAAAACACACATAAGTATTTGGGTCCATAGGATTTGCCTCCTGTGAGGCGTCTGTAGTCAGCTCTTCAGTTGGTCACTTGTGATTATTTGAATGTTTAAGGAACAGCAGAAATCTGGTTTGGGTTAATTATAAACCATGACAGTAGGTCAGTATTTGGCTTCCAAGCTGGATGGTTGGATGGATGAGGGGGCTTGGTGCTCTGCATGTCAGGCAATTTAACAGCATTTTCCATAAAGGGTTAGCACGGCATGACCCCACCATGTGCCCAACATAAGGAATCCCCATTCTTGGGGCAGAAACAAGCAGGTGAACAATGAACAAAGGGACAATTTTGAGTAGTTTTGGGAAATGGGAGAGAAAAAGCAGCACCCAGGAAGAACTGCTGGCATCAGGATAATTCCAAAGCAGCCTGCAGGTCATGAATGGGAAAATTCTTGTTCAACATTCCCTCCAAGCTTGTTTGAAAACTGACTCAACCTCAGAAAAATCATGATTTGGCCTTGACAGCATTGGATATATTGTCAAATAAATCCTGATCTTTTGGCATGCATGAGTTCTTCAAGCAGTGAGCACCCTAAGGAACAAAACTGCACATTCTTTTGGAGCTGCTTGTATCAGGAACACCTAAAGCATCAAATAAGCTGGACTTGGCATAAACTGCAGTAACACAAACAATGGAACTCACACTTTTCCATGTCCTTTCCCCCCTTCTCTTGCTGAGGTGCTGCCGCAGGGCTTTAGGAGCTGCAGAGTTCATACATTACAGTGAGAGAACCACAGAATTGCAAGACACACCTTTGGGGAGCCAGGCGCTTTGAGTTTCATTACTCACTATAGCATCGTTATTTTAGTTTCTCTTTTTTTAGTGATAATTGGATGCAGCATGTTTGTGCATTGCTGGGAAGAAGCTTTGTGACTAAATGTATCTGCAAGTGAACAAAGTGCCTGGGAACAAGTGGGTGAAGTGGGCTCTGATTCTGTGTGCTCTTTAGGATCTGTCGACTTAAGGAGTTTGAGAAAACAGTGCACAGCCCACTACACAGCCAGTAAATCTGACAAACATCCCTTCCAGAGACAGGAAAGAACCTGGCTATTTTTGTGGTTATTATGCCTGTCCAAACTTCATGTGATGGAGGGTGTGATTTTTTTTGTTAATTTGAGGGTTTTGTGTAGTAGTAGTGTTTGCTTTTTTAATGGGAACAAGACATGGTAAACCAAGGAATTACCTAAATGTTTTGAAGCCTGCTTATCATGTTACTCTTTCAAATTCTTTTCTCCTTATCTGGGAGAGATTTGACAGTACAGTGATTTCAGATCCTTGATGGTTTTAAAGCTGGATGTGTTAATCTGGGAGATATGAAACATAATGTGGCATTATAGCCAGTCATACAGTCAGGGCAATGAAAACCAAATGTGGCAGATGCCACAGAGCACTAAAAAGTCCTTTGGTCTAAAGTATTCATCAGGAGAAGTGGCTTTGATGTGATGCCACTGAGCTCTGGGAAGGTGGATGCCCATGGCAGAGAACCCTCATAACACATTTGCTAGAGTGATCTCTTCCTTGGCCACCTGCATACAGAAACAAAGCTTAAATTCAATTGAAGTGCTTATTGCTTGTTGACTTGATCACTCAAGTGTGTGTGAGTTCTGTGCACCTCCAACCACTATAAGCATCTCTCAGCAATTCAAGTGTGCTATTTAGTTCCTGTGATGTGCAAAATCCCGTTGAAATTCTGCACTGATGTTTAAGGCAGAGGCAGCACGAGGAGGGGCTGTGGACCAGTGTGGGGGGTGAAAGCCAGCCTGCCCTGCTCACTGGGGACTGCAGGGAAGGGGAGCTACTGCTTGTCTGGACTAGGCTGGAGTGTGGGGATGTGGCAGCCTCTGAGTCCTGTAAAATAGAAGGCACTGTAAGCTCTGTTCTCCTGAACATCCTATGTGGGGATACTAGCATCTAATAGCGTGCTTGAAAACCCAGCTTTTACTGGTGGTGCAATATTGCATCTGCCGTCCTGATAAAGCACTCACTCTGCCAAGTGTTTTCTCATCTGTGGTGATAGTGGGAAAATACATAATGGGCTTGTGAGCAGCCCCTAGGGCTGCCCTGTGCCAGCAGCCTGGTGAAACACTGAGATAAAACGGTGCAAGTGCCTCTTCTGCCTCAGCTGCTTGCAAGGGGGGCTTGTTCAGCCAGCCTGGCCCAGCCCAGTGTGGCTGCATTGGAGATGCTGGGGTGCTCTCCTGGCTGTCCAGCTGTACCCTAGAGGAGCTGCTAACAGACAGAGTTACTCTGCAGCTCCTGGGCTGGGTGTGGGCACACATATGGATGTGGGAAGTGGGATTTTGTTTATCCCAGCACGCTGTGGGAGAGGGGAGGCCTTCAGAAAAGGAAAGCCCGTTCCTCCCATACAGTGTCCCTTATTCTCTTATGCAGTACAGAAGAGGCATTGACAAAAAGCATCTGCACTGGCAGAATTACTGAGAATCTCAAATGCAACTGGTATCACAGGTATTAAAAAAAAAAAAATTGTGTGAGATGTTGCTGAGGTTAGCAGCATGGTGCTCAGTTGTTCTGGAGCAGAGCAAACTCCTGAGAGAATTACCCTGAGGTGAAAGAAAATAAAACCATAGGTTATGGTTCAATGCAGAAGTTGCTTGCATGTTCCAAAAAAAAAATTAAAAAAAAAATAAAAACAACAACAACAAAAAAAAAAACGCAAGTGAGAGAGGAGGGGGAGAGGTTGGGAAAAGAGAGGGAGTGAGAGAGGGGGAGAGGGGAATGTGCTGTGCACTTAGCTGAGCAGCAGGAAGGAAAGCTTGAAACAGGATTTCTCAGCTTCTGATGCCTGGCAGTTGTTTGCAGGCACACCAGTGGTGTCCGTGTGGTGCCTTGCAGGATGTGGACTAAAGGCGAGTCAGAGGGACTCCAGACTTTAGGGATTGTGGTGGTGGTGTGCTCCTCTCTGAAACTTTTGCACTACCTCGGGCTAATTGACTTGTCAGATGGTAAGAGAACTCCAGTTTTCCAGCTCCTGTTCGCTTGTGTTTAAATGTGTGTGAGTGTAGCCACTGTAGGCAGCAGATGGCTGTGGGAGGAAAGTGATGTCTGTCAGTGCATGGACTCTCAGGGTGGGCTTCACCTTTATCAAGAATCATACAGGCTGCAAAGAGGCAATTCTGCTTTATGCTTTATTGAGGACTTTTGTTTGCTTTTGATATATTACCTTAGCCAGAGAGAATCTGAAGCTGTGATGGTTTTTGCCTTGTGTATTATTTTTTAAGTTTTCCTAATTATTTTTTCTTACTGTTAATTCTTGCTCTCTATTGAAAATAAATTAGTACCAAACTAGAAAAAGGAAAGGCCCTCTTGGGATAATGGAACCAGAACTGATAATTAGGTGTATGATTTCTTGGGGCTACATGAGTTTTGTTGTGACATTTGCAGATTAAAGACATGATGGATTGAATGTGAACAAAACAAAACTTCGCTGTAATTGCTGTTCCAGACACTTCAGAAAAATAACCTAAGGAGAAATATTTCTGTTTTCACTGGAAGATTTGGTCTCTCTTTGACTTGTAGTGAATCAATGTAATGAACTTTTTTTGTCTTAAAGGTTTTCCCAGAATAGTAAAGCATACGGGTTTTAACAACTAAGTGTGCTTTAGGGTTTATCTTTTCATAAAGGGGTGTAGGTATCACTGAATTTTGAAAGAAAATAACTTCTTGATGATGCAAATGAGGTATTTTTTAAAACAAAGGGAACCCCAAGTCACCGATTGTATTCTTGCTTCGATCACTAACTGTGTCAAGTTTATCTAGCAAAGGAAATAGTAAGGATAAAATACTAGCATAAAGACCTATGTTACTTTATTCAGATTTCTTCAAGATATGGGTTAGTACAGGCTGGCAAAAGATTCAAAAAAGTAAAGAAAATTTATAAATGAAATCTGTTTTACTGGCTCAAGAAAAGCAGATGGAATTTTAACCCCGCTACAGTAAAATCAATGCTGTCACATAATCCTAGAAATCCTCCTGCAGAATTAGGAAAAAATATTAAAAATTGCTTAATTAAGAGTTATTTATATTAAGAGAAGATGTAAATTGGCATGTATTTGTTATTACATGATTGATTTCCTTATTACAAAATGAATATCTTGGGAGCTTTTAGTTTACTCCTAGAACGTCACTGTATTGCAATTACATAATGACTACTAAATTAAGATCTCTGACAATGACAACTAATTTCAAATAATGGCAGCAGAAATGCTCACCTTAAAAATAAGCTGCCAAGTCAAATGTTGGGACATTTGCATTGCTGTTGCATTTGCCTTGCATTAAGTGCAAGAATATTTTTATACCTCCTTGGCAGACCTAATTACTATAATTCCAGCGTCTGTTCTTCCTGAAGCAATTACTTTTCCTAGAAGAGTCTCCCCAGTGTTTCCTCAGCAAAGTCAAGAATGTGGCAGGTGAGAAAGGTGTCTGTGTAAGGGTGAAATGAGTAAAAGTGAGCAAATAGCTCCACGTTGTATTCATGGAGCAGCTCTCCCTGTGCTCGTTCATGGTCAGCAGTCAGTGCCTGCTCCATCCATGCAGGTGCAGGAGGGGGTGACATGCATACCCATGGAAGTGTTGGCTATGGAGGGTAGAGATTCCCCAATGCTCTTGAACCAGCTGTCAGGCTGCTTGATAGATGTTACAGTGTCTGTGATTGATTGCTACAGACCAAACTCTGTATGCCTGATGAGTTTGGCTTTCTGTTCTCTCACTGTTTATTGTCTTTTCCCTTGCAAGACTTTCCTCTGATGTACTTTGGAAAGGAAGAGCTGTTGGATGATGAGGGATTCAGGCAGAATTGTACATCAGTCCCATGCAGGTTACTTTGTTTGGCAGAGACAGTGTTTCCAAAACCAGGTAATAAAAAAACCAACCCAGCCTCCTGAAGGTTAAAGCAGAATTCGGAAGGGATTTAATTTTCACAGGAAGACTATTTATTTTTCTTTCCAATAGTGGGAAAGTTGCATAGTGTGCACAGATGTAAAATCAAACCTCTAATTCTCCTTATCTACTCAGGGCATAGATACAGTCTTCTGTGAAGTACATCTTTAACAATAAATTCAATCAAAATGTTCCAGCAAGTTAAAGACACAAGTGGAAGATGTTTTAAATGAAGAGCTAAGTCTATCTGGATGCTGAGAGGCTTCACTTGCAGTGAGAGCTTGTCATATTGCAGGGGGTTAGAGTGGATGTCTGAGCTTTGAGATCCATCGGAATGCAGCCCTCCTCAGACTAGTGATGATGAGGAGGAAGTGGTAGGCTGTTGCTGGAGTGGATGAAGAGCACCAGTGCAAGGGCAAGCTTTTAAGGGAGCCATTTCTAAATCTGTTAAACACTACATCTGCTTAAATTTAGTCTTGCAAGTATCTTGTGACACTAAACCTGTCTACGTGTACTCCCTTTTGGTAGACCTGGCTTTGGGAAAGCCTTCAAATTTCTGAAGGGCTTGAAATGTCAGCCAGGTTTTTTTGGAAGGAATTCAGATATCTCTGTTGATCCTTCCAGCTCTTGGCTGCTTCAGATGCCTTTATGTTTTGTGACACAGACCTTGGCAGGGTCTTTTCTTCCTTTCGGCTGTACCATCGCTCGTACGCCGTGGAGACTCCTGTGACAATAACCTGATCTTTGCAGTGCATGTTGGAGGCACCTTAGTGCATGTGCTGGTGTAAAACACTGTGTTCTGTCTGCTTTAATGTGTTATACAGACACCCACCATTCACCATCAGTTCAGCATGTGACACAAATAATCATTTGGAGTCGAGTGCAGAAGTTTTTCTTTTATAATGTAATTGAATCCGAGTGGTGTAAATCTTTTTGAAACATTGCATAATTATACAGCTGTTGCGTGGAGGACTTTCAATACATAAATATTACTTGCACCAAAGCTGTTTCCTAAATGTTAAAGTGCAGATGATTAGAGCACCCGCAGAAAGTAAATACAGCCAATATCTAATAGAAAATGCACACAGTAAGGATAATACCTTACTAAAGGAATTGGCATCCCTGCCTGCCCTGTTCAGCTGGGCGACAGCGATGCCCCTGTGTGCAGTCTGGAGTACGAAAGTCCTGAACATGTCCCCAAGTTCTCTGTGTGTTTTGTCTCTTCAGTCCTGCCACTGCGTTACAAGTGTGTTTGTAGATGTTACTGGAATTATTTTCCTGAGGGAAGCCGTGCAAGCTGGGCTCAGCGTGTAACCACGAGGTTAGTTGTGCATAAGGAGCTGACCCCTCCTGCGTGTGGTGACCATCAAAAGTCTCTAAAATAGGAGTGTAATCCTCTGACCCTCAGGAAGAAATCATCATCAGACATAACTGCTGTCTGTCAAGAGGTAAAATGTTAGCAAGTGTGGAAAAGAAAATATTCCTTCCATGTATACTCTTAAATGTAACCACAAGAGGAAAACTTGTTTTCATATGAGAATTTTGCAGAAAGAACAGAAATTATGTTGTGGTTTACAAAAAAAAAAAAATCTTTTTTTCTTCTTGCTTCTCCTCCCTTCTTTTTAGTATTTCTAAAGTGATACTATGAGGCTCTTTAAATGAGTTTTATTACAGTTAATTCCCCCTCTCCTCAGGCAAGCTGCAGCTTTATGTACCAGATTTTTATTATACCCAGAAGCTTTCTGCCTGCTAATAAATAATGGTGGTAAATTTTATATGAAATAAATGTGGTTTCTTATTGCAGCAGAAAGGAAAATAAGTGTAGGATTTTTTCCCCCTTGCCATACATGTTTAAATTATAGAAGTTAAATAGTGTGAAAACAGTACTCACTTTAAAGAGACATGGCCAGGTTAAAAAATAGCTTCTTGGCTTTGCCATTAAAGATAACTTAGATCATCATTACACAAAAGGTGTTTGAAATATTGCAGACAGGTCTGTTCAGTAATTTTTCATCTGGCCTGTGAGGAGCAGGCAGCTGTGATTTCTGTTCCCATTGCTGCAGTTCCTGTGAGCAGTGCCAGCCTCAGTGCCCAGAGAGCAGGTGAACAGCCCCAAAGCAGCGTGTCCTGCCAGGGCAGGAGATTCTCCTTTCCCTGCAGGAGGAGGGAGGGAAGGGAAGGGGGCACTGAGGTGGAAGGAACGAGAAGTGTGTGACCTGAAGCTGATTGTGTGAACTCTGGAAGAGCCCATCAGGGTTTTGAAGACACATCCTTCCACCAACCCCAGGGCAGTCTCTGAGACTGCTTCGCTCTGGTAAAATGTTAAAAATTGCTCATCTTTTCACTGGTTTGCCGAAGTATCATGGACACGCTATTATTAGTAAGTCTTAAAATGAGAGTTGTGCTCCAGCTTCTCCCATTGATGCTGAACCCATTCTCACTGATGTGAAACATCACTCATCTAGATACAGACCTGCCTATGCTTTAGTGGTTGTCTCCTTGTTTTTGGAAACATGCAAGAACCCCAAGAAAGCTATTTGAAAGTGTCATGTTTTGAAATCTGGAATAATTTCACTTGGCTTAATAAATTTATGGTTGCAGGGGGAAAGATCTCTTTTGACTAAAGAGGATCCTCAAGACTTTCATGGTAAGGCTGCTTTTCTTGAAGAAACTGAGTTGAAGGTGCTTATAATTGGGAAGGGATAGCTATATAAATAGTTGATATAAATGGAACATAATTAACATTACTTTAAGCCCTCTTCTGCGATTCTTAAACCCACACATGGGAACCTTGAATTGAGGATGCATATCCAAATGTATCTTAATTAAGTCCTAATTAATCTTAATGTATCTTAATTAAGACCTAATTTAAGTTAATTCTTTCTCTCCTAAAAGGAGATTTCACACAGTTGAAAGAGTAAAACATTTAATTTGTCCATTTTATGTGCACCACCCTTCCTGACAGCAGTGCTGTGGCAGCCCCTGGCTCCCTGCAGCAGCCGTGTCCCTGTGGTGCCCGTGGGTGACGAGGGGCAGCCCGAGTGCTGGGGGTGCTGCTGCGGCTGAGCGCACCTGGGAACGCTGTGGGTTTAGGCACAAACAGCCCTGCAGTGAAGGTGAAGCTGCCAGGCCTGTCCCTAGAGCCAGAGGGGCAGTGCTGCCCTGGGCCCACCCCTCGGGGCTGCTCCAGCTGCCCCAGGGCAGGAGTGAGGGCTCCCAGGTGCCAGAGCAGGGCTGACAGCTCACAGACTGCAGCAGCAGAGACTCCCTTCGTGTGTCTTTGCATGTACAGTTCTCTAGCCCTCCATTGTCCTGCTATTCTGGGATTAGGCCAAAACTTAATTAAATTGCATGTAGATGATTAAAAGAAGTACTGAAACGGCAAGATTAAATCTAAAGCATTCTGAGAGGGAAACTTTTCTTCTTTATTCTTCACACACCCCATTTAAAATATTTCAAGCTAAGTATTTCTTCCTCCCTAAAATAAATAGGAGTGTGCACCTGCAGACTCGTCAGGCTTCCCTAGGTTGATCCTAGACCAGAAGTTCTCATCACAGGTTGTGGGTCTTGGTTGCTTTTTCCCTTTGGTGGTCCTGTGGCACCCTGATGTCAAATGCCAGAGCAAAAGAGAAAGTGCCAAAGGGCTCCTCTGTGCAAGGTTCAGCTCTGGGATGAGCTTACCCCTGATGGCATGTTCATCTCAACCTGTTCCTTGTCCCTCTTGCTCTTTGGCAGATTTCCTCCTATGGACTGCATTAGAGCTGCTACATGACTTCCCTAAAACAGAATGGAACAATCAGAATTATGAAATCTAATATATTAAAATGTTTTCATGGCGTCTTTCAGACATTCTTGATCAGAATCAACTGACTGGTAAGAGCAATCAGCGCACATGTGAGCAGCATTTGCTCTAATGACTCTTCCAAATCTTGCTCATATTGCCAGCCATTTCCCAGTACTCGTGGGCACTCTATCTCCTCATCCTGGTGTAACATCTGTGCTGCTAAATGAAAGTAATCAGAGTCAGCATGAAAATTTAATAAGCTGCGTTCTGGCATTGGTCATGTTCCTAATTGTGTATTTGTTTTCTGCCTGCAGAAGTCCTCACACATTGTCAGCCAGAACAGCTCCAGTGTTTACAAGCACTGGTGATTATTAGTCTCAAATCACTCTCTGTTGGTGGTATTTCGAAAACAGACCAGATCTCTGAATTTGCCAGTGCTTTTAGGGGACTGATCAAAGCCAGACCCCAGCCTGGGAAGATCTAAACCTTATGGCCTTCCTCTCCCAGTCAGAGAATTAGCATGTTTCATAAGCAGAAAGATCCTTAGACAGATTAGGGGAATCTAAATCTAACCCTGAGCATGGTAAAATACTAAATAATTATACATTTTGGCTTCATGGCAACTCATCAAGTGTGTAATTGGTTGCATTTACATCCTAGTAGAGTGTCTTACAGTGCTTGTCCCTGTTGGCCTTCCAGGAGAAGCAGAATAAAGACACAGAAAAATTGAAGGAAGTTTTGTGCTTGTCCCAAATAACCTTTTGCCACAGGAACAAAGTTGTAAGGTTCCTAGCACCACTAGCTGGGCCAAGTTTAAGAAATTGTTAAGCTATTGTCTGTTTGCTGAAACTCCTATCTTGTCTGCTGGGCTTTCAGCTCCCTGCCTGTTTGCTTTGCTGCCTGGCTGGACGTGCTGGTGGTTTGGCCCTTGCACGGAAGTTCAGGGAGGTCTCAGTTTCAGTCCTGCTCTGATACGTGGTGCTGGTATATTTGGCATGTTGACCAGCAGCGGGATCTACAGCCATAGGGTTTAGCTCTTATTTGTGGGGTTCCTTATTGCTTTGCACCAATGTGTCTGGGGTTTTTTGTGGGTGTGTGGCCCCCTCAACTTCTGTGCTCCCTGGTGGGACATTCAGGTGCAGCCTCACCTTGAATCTTGTTGGCAGTTTTGGTCACCACAGTATAAAAAGTTCAAGAAGCATTTGGACAATGCTCTCAGGCACAGGATGTGGTGCTTGGGGACGGTTCTGTGCAGGGCCAAGAGTTGGACTCAATTATTTTCGTGGGTCTCTTCCAACTCAGCATATTCTGTGATTCTGTGGTGTGAAAACTCTTTACATTTCACACTGTGAAAGTATTTCTGTCTGCTCCCTGTAAGAAAGGCACTTGCAGAAGGGATCTTCTCGTGGTGTTGAACCACTCAAGGAGTACCCGTAGGGTTTCAGCAGAAAACTTCAGGCTGCTGCACAAAGGGATGGAGACCTGAACTCTGGACTGAAGGAAAGGCTAAGCTGGAAGCTGTTTGCTTTCTTGGGTGCTGCCTCTTGATTAAAAGTAATTTTTTAGTAATTCTTAGTAAAACTCCCATCCCATTCCTAGGGGAGATGTTTTTAATGGTCTTCTGCTAATTCTCTTGACACTTAAAACTGGATCAGAATGCTCCAGTGAGATGTGCTCTGCCCCCATGTAAAATGTGAGGTTGCCTGCTGTTCCCATGGGTGTGGGATGCTGCTCTGAGTTTTGCTGCCTCTTTGGAGAGCAGCTCAGAGCTGATTCAATCAAGAAGCAACCTGCCCCCAGCCCGGAGGGTTCTTGCACTGTTCTTTGAGGCAGAAGCCCAGGTGTCATGGTTAAGGAATGGTATTCCCCAATTTAGTGCTGCCACTGAAACACCCCAGACCATCTGCACTAATTCACTTCCTCCCTCTCCCTCCAGTAGGATGGAGAGGAGAACTGCAGGTGTACAGAAAGGTAAATATCATGGTTTGAGATAAGAACAATTCATTAGAAACAGCAATGAAATAAGAAAACGAACAGTAACAATGACAATGCTGACAGCAGAGTGTACAGGACAGGAGAACAATTCACACCCCTCAGACCATCACTCTGCTCTTCCTGAGGGAATAATCTCAGGGTCCAGGTGTGCCCCTCCTGGCTGCTGCAAAAGTTAACCCTGTCCTAGCCAGGACCAGGACACCAGGGGAAGCTGAGGAGTGAAGGATTAGTGGCCAAGGCAGTTGGCTGGAACAGCTGTTCTTGGGAGCATTACCACAAGCCAGGTATGGCCCTGGGGAAAGGGCAAAGGAATTCCTTGTAAGGAATAAATCTGTTGGGAATCTTGAAACAACTTGCTGCTTTCACACCAGATTCTTACTAACTCCAGAGAATATAGTGTATTGGATGGGGTTTTCTAATTTTTTTAATTGTGATTAGGAGCTGACATTTGTTTGGATGAAAAGTTTCAGCAAGTGAATGCCCTCAGCCTGGGCAGCAGTGTGTCTGTGTAAAAACCAGTACCCAATTTGTAGCTGCCTTCATTCAAAATGCTCTGTGGGAGAAGAATCTGAGTGAGTACAGGTACCAAAGCAGCTTTATCTGAGTCGGGAAGAAGTATGTAGTCTGTATTTAAAGAAACATCGGTGGCAGAAGGGTGATTCAGGCACTGTCCGTTTATTGTAGCATCCTGAAGCCTCCCTTCTGGTTCCGCTCCTTGGCAAACCAAACTCTGGGACATGAGTGTTTTTGTAAAGAGGACATCCAGGCACTGTTGGTTGCCCGAGTTTAGGACCCATTTAAACGCCCGAGGTGAGGGTGCTGCCCACCCAAACACAGCCCGTGCCCAGCGCGTGGCCCTGAGCTGTGCCCGGTCTGCGCTGTCCCCACCCCGCACGGCGGGCACTGTCAGCAGAGAGCTCGCTCACAGCACCACGCGCATTCACATTTCCTCTGACTGAAACATCTGCATTGGAACAATACTTTTTGAGCAGTTTCTTCTGTGCAAATAGAGCTTAGTTGGTACTTGTGTTCTGCTTAATTATGCTTCACATTTTGGAGCAATCTGTTCAACTTGAACAGCAGTTCTGTGAAGTGGGAAAAGTGATCTTCTGGGAAGTACTGGCTCATTTGGATGGGATCTGCAGAGTGCTCAGTTAATAGGGGTGTTTCTCGCCTCAATTCTGCCTGGACCAAACCAATTTATTCTTTTTCTAGTCTTTGCACAGGTGAATTGCCATAATGCAGTGGTCCACCTCTTATAAGAGGAAAATTGCTCCCACATTCATTCCTGCTGGGGATGCTAGTGCTGCTTTATATTTCTGTGGCAGGTTCTGTTTTACACACTGCTGTTTCTGAACAGGAAGTGTATGCTAACACCCACAGATTTCCTTAATAAATGTGAGCAAAGCCACATGTGTTTTCAGCTTGGGAAAATAAATATTTCTGTTTTAAAAACCCTAGCCAAAGCTTCATTTAAAAAAAAAAAAAGACAAAACAAACAAACTGATCATAAGAAATTGGCATTTAAGGTTAAAGTAGAAAAAACAGCTAATTGTTTTTTAAAGATCCTTAGCATGAAATTGCTGTTGTGCAGAATTCCAGTGTAGGTTATGAGCACAGATATATTACAGCTCTGCTCATTTGCTGCATAGTTCTCCAGAGAAGAAGTAAAATTTTATGGAACTGGGTAACTTAAGAGAGAAAAAGCTGCAAAGAGCTGCTGTGCTGTCACTAGACTGTGACAAACTGACCACAAACATGGTGCAGGGGGAGATGGCTTCTGACTGTATCATAGTCAAGTGAACATTTGTGAGGAAAAAATTTGGAAGATTCTCCCAAATTAAGTTTTCTAAATCACAGTCTGAAGTTCCATTTTGTGGAAAATAATGGGTTTATTTAATTAATTTTCCCAATCTGGAACATCAGCTTTGGGCAAGTGACATCTCCCACAAACCAATCCCAACTCCAGATGGCTTCAGTGCCCTGTTGGGGGCTCGTGCCTGCAGGGGTGGCTCAGACCCAGGGACCTGCAGCCCCCAGCTGAATGTGCAAATATACAGTTCTTTTTTTCCCATAATAACTCAGGGATAAAACATCCTTGAATTAGGCACTGAACTAATTACTATTTCTGATTGCTTGATTTCACCCCATTATACATTCATTGATTATTGTTCTTCCAAAACCCGTTTCCTAACTCAAAGCTAGAGCAAACCAGTCTAAATGGAAATTGGTGCAGTCGTAAATCAAGGTCTTGAAGTGTCTGCCTTGCTTTTCAACGAGAAAAAAACCACATTGACAGCAATAATTCATAGAGAGGATAAGTCCATTCGTAATGCATTGTCTTGGCTAATCAGAAGTTTTTTGATAAATTACCTATTTCATAAAAGGGAAAAAAAATTAAGTTCACTTAACTAATTCATAATTCAGAAGTCTCTTACGACTATTTCATTAATAGGCCTCTGAAGAGTTTCTGATATTTCTTCTAAAAAAGCATCATGTCCAATGGCTTGACATTCTCGTGGGTTTTCTTTTCCCTTGCTACTTTGGAATCGAGATCTTTCCTTGGTTGCAGCTCAACCTGCATTTCCAACCCAGAGACACCAGTTTAAGGCCAGTGGCTGCTGTCTGCATATACTTTGTGTGCCCTCTCACGTACCACAGTTTAATTTTTTTCACCCAGCAGTAACTCCTGACCTAAACTTTAGTCTAGTAAAAGTATCATAATATGCTTAAACTCTTAGGTTTATGCTGTGAGTAGCTGAGGTAAGGATTTTCTTTGGGCCTAGTTACCCATTAATAAGAAATGGATCCCCTGTAATTGTGCTGTGTCGGGGCGTGAGCTCTGTGCCCCTTGCAGGAGGCTAGGGCTGCCCTGCTGCTGCCCCTCATGTCTCCAGCTGTTAGAGTGCCAGGGGAAAGGGACATTTCATTGCAGTTGGCTAGATAATAATTTTTCAGGAAGTAGAATTTACATGAACATTTTTCCATTTTCTGTTCTTCATTTCTACCCAGCATGTTTTTACGTGCTTTCCATAAGTCTCCTGGTGTGGGCTGCTCTGTCTGTAGGGTTTACATCCCTGGCCCACTTGATCCCAAGTCCATCAGGAGCTCCCAGGGACAAGGGGGCTGTGCTGAACCCCTGGGGCTCCCTGGGCAAGGCACTGCAGAGCCTGTGCTGTGGTGGGAGGTCATTTCGAAAGTTTGGGCAGCTGGAGGCACAGAGTGCTTGGGAATGAAGGGAACAGATGCCAGCTGGATTTGGACTGAGGCCAGGAGCTGCCCGGGCTGGAGGTCAGGCTGGGGAGTCACGTTCTGACCAAAGCTCTGGTGCCTTTGGCAGGCTATTGCAGATGGTGCTGTGTGCCCAGATCTGCAGTGAAAAGAAACTGGTGCCATGAGAAGACATATACATAACTTGGACTTACTGGAGCTCAAGTTGGAAACAAAAACCCGGCTCCAGGGGTGTTTGGGATGTGCCAGGCGGAGTTGCTTAAAGGCTGGGACACAGCGGCCCCAGGCTGGGACAGTGCCCTGGAGGGGAGCACATGGCACAGCACAGGAATGTGCTGCCGGACAGGACAGCGGGGCCGGAGACCGGAGCTCAGAGCCCCAGGGACACCCCAAAGCAGCGGCTCCCGCAGCTCTCGCCCAGCTCCTGCCCTAATGAGCACTTATGGACTCAGGCCTTGAGTTATTTCTCTTCATGAAATTTCCAAATATTTGCAATTGATATCCCACAGGCAAGACCTATTTCCTGCAAGACCTGCCCAAGAGCACATTCTGTCTGGAGATTAATTTCAAGTGTACTGTGGGTAAACTAGAGTTAATTTTTTCTTCAGGTCCTTGCTTCTAAAATATAGCTAATTTTTTTTTAATAAAAGCAAGATGCAGTCTAATAATTTTTGCACGTAATTTAATCCCCTTCAGCTGTATTTGTAAAATTACCCGTTTCATCTAACGCCTGTCAGTTTTACAATTAACACTGGGCACATTAGCAGCACTTCACACCTTGACTATTTTCCATAACAAAAAGTGAATTTATTATAAGCAACTTGTTTTTAAAGTCCTCCCATGAACCACGGAGACTGGTGTTCTGAGGTTTCACCTTGCAGCCTTCGGATGCAGGGGACAGGGTCATTTGCATTTTTAATAAATCATCATTTACACCCTTTAAACTGTGTTTTAGGCTCTGGCTTGTCCTTGGCCAGTCCTATCATTGTATGAGGCTTCACTGTCGCTTGCTTGCCAGGCACGTGGGCTGGAAATGCTGCAGGATTGCACCTGAGGAAGGTGCTTGGTGCTGTTTGATGCTCATTTCCCCAGCGCGTTGGGCCCAGCAAACGCAGCCCTGGGCGCGGTCTGTGGGTGCAGGGGCAGCTGCCAGTGCCAGCAAGGATAGGGAGGCTCAGAGTTGTGGTTGCTCAAACCCAGAGCCGAGGCAGTGGCTGGGGAATAACACACAGTTGTTTTATAGTGCACAAATAGGCTTTGGATTGGTGGAAGGTGTCCCTGCCCGTGGCAGGGGGTTGGAACTGGATGATCCAGTTAAGGGTGGACCTTTAAGGTCCCTTCCAACCCAAACCGTGGTGTGAAATGCAGGGCCATTTGCAGACACTCTGAGTATGGAACTTCCCAAATTGTAAAGATAACAAAAGGTAAAATCGGAACAAATATGAAAGGGTGAATAAAGCAAGCCTCATTAAGTAACTTCTAAAGTGTATTCTGTTAAAACATCGATTTGCCTTACGGAAAATTCACTCTCTGCTCTTGAGCAAGGAGCAGTGAAATGAAATAGTCTCTTTCATTAGCAACAATCTAAAATATGCATGTACATGCAAGTGTGTCAAGATTATTTTTCTTTGTAAAGTGAAGTCACGGTTTGGTTTTCATTATAAATGTGCATATCATATGGGCTAAGCAAATACAGATGCTATTTTGCACAAAAATACAAACCTAAGTGAGTATTTTAACCTGGGCCTACACTGGACTAAGCTCACCACAGGTGAGTCTACCAGACCCAGACCTCACACTGCTATTAAAGCAGCCACAAAAATATAGGTAGAAATAAATCCGAACTCAGGAAATGCTACATCCCATTCTTCCATTTTTAAATACATTGTAAGGAAAACAGCTGAGAGAATGTTCTGTACAGGCTGACCAATCTTCAGCCTAGGACACAACTCACTGCAGCCATCTGGTGTGGAAGGGATTCATCCTGGGATGATTTCAACAAGTGTTGGAACTAAAAACAGAAAAATAATAAATTACTGTATATCAGTACCTGTAAGCAGAAGGAGAAAAAAAAAAAAAAAGAAGGCTTCAAGATCCAGGATAATAAATTGGGACCTATTTGCTAAGGTTCAATTCCTCACTAAGCAACTGGGTGGTACCCAGCCCCTGGGTCGCTGCCTCCATCACCAGGGCAGGGATGTCCTGCCAGCTTGGAAAGGATAAGGATGCTGTGAGCACCAGCCAGGTACAGGTGTCACTGAGCTGGGGAGGTGATCACACTCACCCCTTGCAGTGGGTGCAGTCAGTCCCAAGGTCTGTTTGTGCACCTGGGAATTGAAGGACAAGAAAATTAAACCAGCAGCAAGGTTGTTGCCTTCACTCAAATCTCTCAGGGTGTTCAGCAAACTGTAAACAAGGCAAAACTGAAGAAGAATGTGATATTAGACAAAATATCTTAACATCATTCCTATCAAAAGCTTAAATTTGCATGTGTTTATGTATATATGCTTTTGTTTGCACTCACCACCGTACAGTGAGCTTCAGTTTAATAAATCTGTAGTGTTTATAAAAGCAGGAGCTCATATTTCATACAGTGACATCTCTGAAGAGCTGGAGGGACTGAGCCAGCATGATAATGAAAATGTAAATAAAAGGAAATACAATGCTCATGATAAAAAGCGAGGGCGGAGAAGGAAGTGCCAGTTTCCTGGTTTGCCACTGAGATTTCTGTGGCTAATTTACAGGGTGTCAGGGAGTGGAAGAAACAGGTTGAATAGAACTGACTTGACAGCAGGCACTGAAAGGAAACAAATAATGAAAAAAACCCAAATCTTTGTGGAGGGTGAGGACTATTAAGGTGGATTTTCTCTCCTTTTTTTCAACTACTCATTTCTCATCCCTCAATTTAAAGAATTTCTTCCCCACACTTTTCTCTCTTTACGGCTTCTGCGTTTCTTTGTTTTGTGGCATTAGTTCTCTTGCAAAGAAAATGGCATTCCTGCCTTATTTCACATTACCTTTTCCTGTAGCAGATGTCCTTTGTCATCTCCTTTCATCTAGCAGGAGCTGTAATTTCTAGACTCTTAATTTTCCCTCTGTGTGGGGAATGTGTGTCCTTCAGGCTTCTTCTGGCCACTTGCCAGACTTCAGTCCCTTTTTCTGCACCATGAACAGCTGGTACTCTGCTCTTGTCCTATGCTGTTATAGCCCCTCACCTTTATTCCTCTGCTGTGCAAGGGACTTTCAGAATAGGATTTAGGAATGTGTTTTATCTGTTTGAGGCCTACAAATGCTGACTGTGATGATGCAGATGTGGTGGATTAAGAGGATGGCTGAATTCACCAATATTTTGAACCAATTTCTTATTACTGACAAGATGAACCAATGTTAATTAACCATTAGCACTTGTATGTATGTGTATATATGTGTGTGTGTAAATATATCTCTGAATAATTAATTAACTTATGAAAATACACCTTTGGGCTGATCTGTTCTTTCACTGAGCCAGTCTGCTCTGAGTTCATGTCTTTCCTCTATTCAGAGTGACTCTATTTCCTTGCAAATTTCTATTTAAATTGTTCTCTTACGGCAGAAATTACTATATTATGCTTGAGCCAAATAACCAAAAATGTTTTTACAAGGTATGAATTGTGCAGTTTTGACAGTAAGAGCAGTGTTCACTTTTATGCCAAGCAACTTTTGGATGTGGATTGGATTTTCATGTCAGCTGAAGGCTAGATCTGGTCCTTGAAGTATAGAGAATCTCAAACTGACAGACACTAAATATCTGTATATTTGGGCATTGCGTATACTGCTGGGGAATGGGCTTGACAGGGGAAAACATGCATCAAAAAAGAAGTGAGTTTATGGTAATACAGGATGTGATAGATCTCAATTATTTTTCTTCCTTGTAGAAGAACACTCTCTTGAATAAAATGCATAGAAGTATTTTTCATTTTTTATCTCCTTACCCAAAAAGTCCATGTAAACTCAGGCTGAATTCATTTCAGATTCTGCAACTGTGGACAAAATTTGAATTTCTCCTAGGACTAAGGTGACCTTCAATGTCTCTAGAGCAAGCTTTTTGGTTAGCACACAGAAGAGTTTCCCTCACTGTTTACCCTCAGTGTAAGGTCATTGTCTAATATGCCTAAGCACGTCTGCTCTCTCAGGTATATTTGCACAACTTTCTCTAAAGCCAGTACTTTGGAAGTGCCATTCCTCCATGCTGTTTCAATATTTAGGTATGAAATGTCTGTGGTTGCCTTTCGGAGCAATGTGTCTGCTGCTGCCCTTCTGCTCTCAGCACCATTTTGGCTTTGTGAATGGGCAGCTAATTGGCAGCCCAGTAAGAAATGTGAGGTATTGCTTTACTCCTGTGGCTTTTATTTTGCTTTCAAGCGGTTGAAAACAGTTACACAGATCAGTTCTGTTGGTGGTTTCTTTTTGATCTGTTGCTCTTGAAATCTAGTCTGTCCTATGCATCATGTTAAAAGAGCAAAAGTAACAACCAAAATAAATATTTTCCTGTCTTCTCTTTCAGATAAAATTGAAGATGAATTAGAAATGACTACAGTGTGCCATAGACCCGAGGGACTGGAACAGCTTGAAGCACAAACCAATTTCACTAAAAGAGAACTTCAAGTTCTTTACAGAGGATTTAAAAATGTAAGAACAGTACTGCAATGAACAGTCTAATATGTATGTCCCCACCAGCCTCAACTGCTCAGCTCGATTTTGTATTATTCCCCTGCTAAGCATTAGTAGTTTTGTATTAGATATCCCTTACCACAGCAAAATGAGCACAATCTGCCTCTCCATCTAATATTTATGATACTGCAATCTGCCTAAAACTGGGTTTGAGTGAATATTCAGCACATAATGGTCTCATTAAACTTGTTCCCCAAATGTCAGCAAGCACACTTCAATTTCCTCAACTGTGCCAGTACATGAAGATAACCTGAAAATGTTTTTATGGCTACTTATTTAAGCCTTGTTGTCATCTCCTCATGTTCAAATATAAGTGGTACTGTTCGCTTGTGATTAGCTACCCAGGGTGGAGATTTTATCCCTTCTCTAGCTGCAGAAATCTTGCTCTTGTAGTAGGATCTTCGTAGAGCACTTTAGGACTTTAAGGTCCTGCGTACTTAGGGAATAAGGCTGGAGTGGCAGGAGCCAAAGAGAAATCAGAAGTTAAATGTGTATTAAGACTGAGGAGACGAGAGAGAGAGGCCGCAGATTTCTGGGAAAGCAGGCGGCGGTGCCAGCTGGCATGACTGGGTGTGCAGAGCAGCTCCGTACCCAGCCTTGTGAGCCACCACTGCAGCCAGGCTCCCTGGGAGCAGGGAGGCTGCAGCTCCTGAGCCTCAGCCCGACTCTGCTGCTGCTGCCTCTCAGAGGCTCCTCACAATGAGGAGAAATGGATGGGAACGTTGAGACTACACGGAGCAAATGCTTTGTGGACCTTGAAGAGTGAGTGCTCATTACATGTTTGCCTGAGGGTCAGGATTTAGTCATCCAGGTGGTTTGTGCCAGCTAATGTTTTAATGATGATTAACAGGTCAGAATTGAGCTGGCTCAATAAACACAGAGTGGTTTTTATTTTCTCTTGCAGGACAGCTCCAGCATTCAGCGACCATCACAGCAAAATGCTGACATTTCTCAGAAAGTCAAGTCTATTGGGTAAAAACTTGTCAAAAGGAAGCTGAGCTACCTTAAATACAGGCAGTTCTGAGGGAACCTTTGGGACTTTGAGAAGGGGCTTTCTTTTTGACAGATTTTTGAAATTTGATCAAATCACATTTCCAGTGTATATTTGACTTTTCCAAGGAGTCTGATAGTTTCACCCTTTATTTCACTGCTCACCTAAGTGGGCCAAAGCACAGCTCAGCTTTCTGTATTTTTGTTTGGTGCACGTGGCATATTTGTGCAGCCTTTGCTGCATGCAGGAGGTCATTTCACATGTGAAGTTTCCTAACTGAACACTAATATCTCTTCATGCTTTCAGCAGCCAGCAGGAAATCACACAGCTTTTGAGACAGACCTTGGCAGGTTAACACCCAGATATGATATGACTGCCTACAGTGGGAGATTAAACCCAGTTTTGCTAAGACCTCTGCAGAGCCTTCTGTGTCGCTGTCAGGTGGGAATCCTGTGTGGGAGAACTCTGCTCTGTGTTGGGAGGATTTGCACCTGCAGATGCAAACCAGTAAGGCAGACCTGGAGCATTTTCAGCGCAGAGGACGTTTACCCCTTGCCCTTCCCAGTTTTGCTGTCACTTTGCACTACAGAAGCATTACCTCCCAGGGCAAGAGTGGCAGACAAGTGCATTTAACTTGTGACCTAAACCTAGGACATCGCCGAAGGTCTTGGTATTAATTGGCAGTGCTGGCAAGGTCTTGGTTTATATCTGGATATTAGGAACAAGCAGGCTGTTTTTATCCAGCTGACCTGCACACAATATGCACGAAGTTTCATATCGAAGGTTTAAGTTGACATGAAAGTGCAGCTTTAACACTGGTAGCCTGCAAATCCTGGTTTCAATGAGATCAGTAATTATGCACAGGAAGCAAACTGGCTCAGCTGTTACCATATTTGCTATTGTACCAAACCGTCTGTTCCTTGGGATGATGTTACAGTGCCATCTGGAGATTCAGAATCCCTGTGGGGATACAGTCGTTTTCCTCTCTGGTTTGTACTTACTGTGTGCTCTCAGTGATTGCACAGGTTCTGTTTAATCACAAGGCAACACCTGGATAATCACAGAGCCATTTGTAGAAACTTGTATTGGGCACAGAGGGATCGAGGTCCTGGCTGCAGAGGATTTGGTGTGCAGGAGCAGGGATGGTGTTCCATCAAAGGCTGTTCAGCACAGCCTGGGCTGGCCTCTGGATTAGTGCCTGTCTGACCAGGGTCCTGATTCTCAGTACCTTTGAACCTGTTCTTTATTTGTCTCTGAATTCTGTTCCCCCCACTCCCTCCAAATCGTCTCCATCTTCACCCAGGGTGTCATTGATCTGGTCTGGTGTTTTTGCCCTGGACTGATGGAGGCTTCCAATAAATTCATCTCCAGAGAAGGCAAGCACGTTAACCAGGGCTGTATTATTGCTCTCTGGCCAAATGTCCCCTCTCTTTGCCTTCAGCTTGTTTTTCCAGTTGTGAAAGGGTGCTACTCTCCAGCATCTCTTGGTTCCAGGACCAACATTTCCCATTTATCTTAGGAGCTGCCTCTGCCTGCAGGATTCTGCATTATGTGAATGGTCTCCTTTGCACCTCAGAGTTGGCTGCTGTCAGACTGGAGCCAGAATAATGTGAGGTGTTTGGTCTCGTCTTTTTGGTTGGGATTCTGCAAAAGCAAAGTAACAGGCAAACCCAGCAGAGCCTCTGGTGGGTCTTGCCTTGGTACAGCTTACCAAAAGAAAATGTGATACCTCCTGTCTACAAAACCAGCAGAATTGTTTGAGCTAATCAGCAATATTGGCACAGGAACTAAAGGGCCATGAATAGGCATAGGCTGGAATTAGAAGAAAGTTTCTGCCCCCCAGAGGACTAAAGTTTGGTGAGCAGTTATGGAATTGCAGGGAGGAGAGCAAGAAAGTGTTTTTATGATTAAAATTGATAAATTGATGTCTAATGAAATGACGAACAATACAGATATTTGAGCTGGGTAATTCAGGATCTTCCATTTAGGCCATGTTTCTAATGGCTTCCATTCTTTGGAATCGAGTACATGGATTTAAAAGAACTGGGGGTTTTGTGGGATTTTTCGCTCAGTTCAGGGGAGTTTGTGCTGTTAGGGGAAATACTTGTTAGCTGCAAGGGATAACTTCTTAATACTAAATCAGGAAACAGACAACCCAAATAACTGAGGGGCTGCTGGAGACATCCTTACCTTGCTTTAGTGTATTTTAGCAAATCTATAAGGAAGTGTAGTATGAGATGTAAGTGTAACAAAGCAGGATTATGGAGATTAAAGTGAGCAGTACGAGCAAGGGAGGAATGTTCTGATACTTTACTAATCCCCAAAACATCTCCAAAGTGGGAGAACACAGAGCAACAAACTACATGGGATGTGTGAGTGCTTAGAGATGCAAATCTGGATTGTGGGTTTGTCTGTGCTCAGCTAACTTGCTACCTCTAATCTAGCAAAATGTGACCTCTGAGTACTTGTCCTCATGTTCTGGCCAGGTGAACTGAGGAGGGTCTGACAGGCAGGTCATGCTCAGCTCCTCTGTGGTCCCTGCATCTCTGCTTTGCACATCTCTGAAAGCAATCAGTGAAGTTTATTTCTGATTCTAGCAGAAGAAAAATGTAACTGCTGTTTTGTTTTCCTTTTGGTTTTCTGGGTTGGTGTGTTTGGTTTTTACATGGATTCAGCTCCTTTGTGGTTTAGTGATTTAAAAGAAGAGGGTAAGTTCAGATGCACAGCTCATGCTGCCAGAGCTTGATAGTCAGCCCTCGGAAAATGAGGGGTTTGTTCTGTGCTTGACAACAATACAAAAAAAATGGTCACTGTTTTACATTTTTAAAGAATTCATAGGTTAAGGAAATGAGAGGTGTTAACCTAAAACTCTGCTATCAAATGAAAGCCTTATGAATAATACAGTGAAGGACTGTGTTTTTTCTTACTGACAAGAATTTTTTCTTGAATGAGTGAACCTTTATTAACTTCAGTGGAATTTAAACTGACACTAAGCTTACCTGCTCTGTTTCACAAGAGAGATTTCTTTCGAGTCGGCAGGATTAAGTAGTACTATAGCACTAATGAGGCCTCTTGAGCATTATTTGGCTCTTATAAAACAAAAATTGTGATCAATTAACTGCAAATGAATTGGTAGTAGCATATGTGTCTGAAAGCAATCCAGTTATAGAGAGCTAAATGGGCTGATCAGTGTCAGCACTGCCTTTCCCCAGCACTCCTAGAGCTTTGATGCAAGCTTTCATTTGGCTTCCAGATGGAGCATCAGAAGCAATAAGGATCGTGCGGAAATTCAGAAGATTAAGCAGGCCCAATGGCTCAAACTGCCAGGATAGCCCTTGCCCCTGTGAGAGCACAGGCTGCAGCAGCAGCAGCCACGTGCCCATCTCTGGTAATAAACAGAGAGGGAAGGGACCCCAGGGACTCTGGAATTGTGGGAAGCATAGAGAAAAGAGTGATAAGTCCCTCATCTACAAACCATCTTTCAGCATGTGAAGTTGTGGTTCTTAGTGAACATAACAGTTGGGTTATCGGGGAGAGAGAACTAAATGCATCTTGGTGTGCCTGGCCAGTAGCACTGTGCTGGAAAGGATGGGCCAGTTGTGCCAGGCTTGATTTAAAAAGAATGACAGTTTGGTGAAATACTCTGCAAGGGCCCTGTGTGATCTTGTAGCAACAGCACTTCAGTGACCAAGGAGAATACTTCTACCCAAGAATGGCTGTGGATATGGTACTGGGTCTGATCGATGATTAAAAGATACCATAAATAAATATCAGATTATTTATTTGAGGTATGTTACCTTACAAGCTTCAGAAAATGTGAATGTTTAGGAAATATTTGAGAGAATCTCTTATGGTAGCTGTTAGCTTCTATTTAATTATTCTTCCTTTGATGATTTCTACTTTACAGATGAAAAAGTAAACCACTATTCTCATGATAAGGAGACCAGGCAATGGACGTTTTATGAGGAGCTTTGGAACAGTTTGAGAATACTCATCTAACCAGGAACCTTGCAACCTACAAATCACAAGTGGCACATAGAAAAATGGTCAGATCGACTATTTGCTCGCTCTCTCTGAACAGTAGTTCAGGACTGTCAGGCAAGGCAGTAGGTGTCAGGTTCCAGGAATGGAAAGCTGGTGATTCCTTGTGCAAAGGGTTATATCCTGTGATGTTCCCTGCTGAAGGAGCTGAGTTGAAGTGAGGCAGGGATCACAGCATGACACAGAGAGGGATGCATGGAGTGAGTATAGTGCCAGGAACAGAGGAACTTTCTTGATCCCAATCTACCCTTCAGCTCGGTATAAACATCAAGCTAAGCTATATGTGCCAGTTTTGTGAGAGAGAGTTAGCCTGCTCAGGTAATCCATCTCTAGCTTGTCCTACCAGCAGGGACAGTGCTCTTACTCCCTCCTCCCTCCCTAATGGGAGCTTGGGGAATTAAATGGCTGAGTGGGATCAGTGCTGCAGTAGGGCACAGACCCCAGGGTCTCTATTGGTCAGTGGCTCTGAACGTGGGAGGAAGCTGACTTTTCTGTGTCTGTAATTCTGTGCTCAGTGAAAAACGCTCAGTGGTGTGGTTATTTTATTGGTTTGCTCTGGTTTAGTTTTCAAAATTGGTTGATAGGCAAATTTGAGGAATAGTGCCATCAACTGGGAAATATTTTCTATAACTGAAAACATCACATGGTTAGATAGCAGTGCCCAAGGCTCTGTAATGTGTGGTATAGCAGCACTGAGCTGGTGAGGGGGTGTTTATTATTAAGGTTTGTTTGTAAGGACTTGCTAGTGTGCTATGGACTGCTCATCTCTGTGGATCTGGAGTCAGGCTTCTGGCTACAGTCTGCTGCTGAGGATTAATGGATTCATATCTGTGAAGGCATTAGACAGGCAGGTGTTAACTGGCATGAACATTATTTGTAATTATTAGATGAAAGCTTCACATGACAGAAGGCATGAGCTGCCTTTCTAGGTCATTCTATAAAACAGCAATGAAACTGCTGAAAACACAGTTAGAAATGTTGATAATGGTGAACCAGCTTTGTGAGATGCTTAAGATGAAACTGCAGTCTGAATTACTTCAATTTCTCCAGCTGCACAGCCGCAGCATGCAGAGCACTGTGAGAACAGGAAGGTGATTTGTTTCATTGCTCTCTTTGGGCTTGTAGAGTTTTGCAAATGAACCTTTACAAAGCTGGGTTTTTCTCGATTCTTTGTCTCTCTCTTTTTTTCTTTTGTTTTCCAATAGGAATGTCCTAGTGGGGTGGTTAATGAAGAAACATTCAAACAGATCTATGCACAGTTTTTTCCTCATGGAGGTAAGTGGAGTGCTTTGTGCCTCTCAGGGTTCTTGAAGCCCTAACACTGCCTACTGCCAGCTGGCTGCAAAACTGCTGCAGATCATCTGTGCAAGAAATGAGAATCGAGCTGAAGCTTTGAGGGGTTTTAGACAGAAACACAAACATCAAGGTAGTAAAATTTTAGGCCCTTCGAACAATTGCTTCACATAGAGAAACCCCATTAAAGATTGCCCCTCAATGTCAGCTCTTTATTCCCCAGGTCAAAAATAGAAGCTGGGGGTTGATGCTTTGTTCTGTTCTGGAGTTCTGTTGGCAGAAGGTGAAGTTGCTTCCCCTCAGTGTGACTTTGCTTCCTTGCTGTTGGACTGCTGGGTGTGTAGTGTCTAGCACAGGGGGGTCCCAGACTTCTTTTTGGCCTGAATATGAATCAAAACCTCCTTTGAATTCTTAAAACAGTTTTTAGTTGATAAGTAAACTCCTGGCTACCTGAAATGATCATTTTTGGTGTTTATGTGACTAAGACAGGACCATGTCATGTATGGGCATATTAAAGTATTGTATGAAATCTCTCAAGTAATACATGTTCTTGCCTTTCAAAAATATCAAGAATCTATATGTTCTTCTAACTGGATATGTTCTGTGGGGATGCTGCTCTCAAATTGAAAGGAATGAGTCATTGGTTGAAGTGGCTTTTTAGCAAAAGATTAAGTATTTAAGGCTTTCTAAAATATCCCTCTCTGTAGCAGCTGCAGAACACACTCTTTGGGGAATGATGACTGACCTTTCTGCAAGAGTGTATGCTTGCATGTGCATTAACTTAAAGAAGGTCACTAACAAGTGTTTTTTCAACTAAATGTCAAAATAAAACACATTATGCTTATGTTTTGCAACCATGCAGTCACTCTTTGGTATTTTTGCTGTGTTTGCCACCATTTGAACCAGAGACGCTCTGGGATGGTTGGGGATTTTCTGCTCATTCTTTCAGGTACTGCCCCAAGATCCAAATAGTTTCTACTGTAATAAAAGCTTTTGCATTTCAAGGCTGTTTTAAGGGAGGGCGTCAGGATTTTGCAAGTCCATGTTAATATTTACTGTTTCATAGAATGCCTGGCAATCTTCAGGGTTGAGTGGTATACAAAAGGAAAATGAGTTCATGACTTGTTTAGAGCCATCAGTGTGTGACGAGCTGCTGTCCCTGCCCTTTGTGCCTTTCAGATGCCAGCATGTATGCACATTACCTCTTCAACGCCTTCGACACTGCACAGAACGGCTCCGTGAAGTTCGAGGTAAGTGCTTTGCATCTTCCTTCCATGCCACTTTCACAGTTTTGTATTTTTAACCTTTTCTATCCAGTCTTTATTGCAAAGTAGTAGGACTTGTTGGATTAAAGGTTAGAGGTTTCAGTCTAAAGTCAGTCGATGTTTTCAAATCTGGTTCACTGTAGTTTATGCAGATGCAGTTCGATGTGTCAGTAAGGAAAGATCTAGGTCGTGCTAGTCAGGATCAGAGGGAGAAAGTGCAGAAGTTTATGCAGCAGAGAGGAGTGGCTGAGGAGAGTCCCATATGAAATGAGATGAGGGACACAGATAACTTGCACCTTGTACCTTCTGCAGTCATCATGCATTGCATGATGTGTTGAACAAGCATCTCAGGTACTTGGAAACTAAATGTACCCTTTAACTACCTGTTGCAGTGGCTACAAACCTCTCTTCACGCTCAGCCTATAGCTGTAGGAGTGCAGCAAATGTTTAGTCATAGACTTCTGGAGGATTAATTTCGTAGTTTTGAAGACTATGAAACTCCTATAAAACTACAAATCATAGTCAGTCTTGCCTTTGCTGTCAAATGGCCAAAACCTCTGGTAATTTCCAAGTAAGACTGGGAAATGTGTTCATTCATTAAATGTGAAATGAGGGTGTTTCCGTATGTGTCTGTGTGTCTCTGTGGCGAGGGCTGCAGTGGGAGGTCTGCATGGGGCAACTACTCAGTAGTTAAAGGTGTCCAGAAACCTAAAAAGACTGAGAACAGGAAAATTCTGTTAAAATAACAAACAAACAGAAACAAACCTAGAAAGTGCTGAACTTTCATTCCCAGCAGATCTGTCTCTTAACTGGTTGTCACACATGAGAATTTTGTCCCCTTTTTTGTATTGTTCAACAAATTCAGAGTCCTCTGAGCCTTGGCAAAAAGGAGCAGAGGTTTCTAAGCAGTGCTGCACTGCCCCTTGCAGTGCTCCTGGAGGTGACTAAGGATATTAAATGAGTTATCAGGAGCTGTATAGCTCTGTTAGCCTGAAGCTCTGCCTGTGCTGACAAACCCCTGTAGCTATGCCTGAGCCACCAGGCAATGTAATTAATAAATCAAAGTTTTGGAAGCAGTAACTTTACTGTAAGGAAAAAAAAGCAATCAAAATTATGTTTGCCACACTGAGGAGTTAGTGGTGGGAATCACACCTGGTCAAGTCTGGCAGATTTTGCCAGAGAACAAAATCTAAGGCTCCCTGTGTCAGACGAGTTTTGGATCACTCCATCTCTCCAGGCGGACATGGAGAAAATGCTGGATTTTCTCCCTTCTACTTCCACAGGCACAGTCCAGCTGTGTTTAACAAGGTGGTGGCAATCTGAGTGACGGCTCCTTGCAGCAGGGAGGAGAAAGGCCACTGGAGCATCTGGCAGTGCTCTTAAAAACCAGACATCTCAGTGAATGCTTCAACCATTGAGTTCAGTCAGTGAGGACACATTGTTGGAAAAGGGAGCCAGAAGAGGTTGATAAGCATATGCTCTCTGTCCTAAAAAGATAAATCTTTTGACTGTCACTGTATAAAGAAGGTGACTTAGAAAAGGATATTATGAGAATTCACACTTCTCTCTCTGCCCCAAACCAGGATTTTGTGATGGCATTGTCCATTCTGCTACGGGGAACTGTTCACGAAAAGCTGAGATGGACATTTAATCTGTATGACATAAATAAGGATGGCTGTATAAACAAGGAGGTAAGGCTGTTCCTGATGAATGTGGTTGATTTTGGAAGAGAGAGATGATTGGGCTTTGTTGCAGAACACAATTAATTTTACATGCAGCTAATTAAATGCAAATCAGAATGGACTCAAGTATTTGTCTATGTCTCAGTAAAGTGCACAGTGATCTTATTGCATGATTTTCTAGACATATTTTCCTATATTATGGTACCTTTAATGAATTGTGTTAGCCAGGAGCAAAAACCTGGTTATAGCTCTGAGCCACATAACCCTTGCAAAGGGGAGGGTGACAGTGGCAGGGCACGGGCAGAGAGAAGCAATTCCTTCTGTAGGATGAGTTTGTGTGTCTGATACATCTGTCTCCATGCACATGCATAGGCATTCCAGGTGCTGGTTTGTCATAGGAGAAGGAGGGTGAAGAATAGGGCAGTACAAGGCAGATATGGGCTATCACTTCTCTTAATTTCCTTTTTGTGTTTGTGCTGGCATGCTGCTATGGCAGGAAATGATGGATATCGTAAAGGCAATTTATGATATGATGGGAAAATATACGTATCCAGTGCTCAAGGAAGATGCACCAAGGCAGCATGTAGAAGTGTTTTTCCAGGTACCTGGGTTTTGATGGGTTTTTCTTAACACTTGAGCTATGCACTGATAGACTTTCCTGTAAAGTCGAGTCTATACCTCATTATATATTCCAAAATAAACCCTAGCAGCCATTCAGCCTAACACTACAGTGCCTGCTGATTTCCTGGCTCCAAAGGTATCTCTCTGGTCTCTCAGCCTGACCCTTTGCATTGAGATGTGCCACATCCAGTAAGTCTGAAGCCTCTGCATGTGTTGCAGCCCTTCTGTGCTGCTTCTCTTAACTGCCCTAATGACTGACAGGAATGTGGGTGGGGGTCGGTCAAGCAGTGAATAAATAAACAATGAAATAAGGACAGGGGTTCAGGTGTATGTCAAGGAAGCAGTTGAAGATGACCTCAGAAGTGCTCCAAATCCCTGAGTAAACAAGTCCTTGGCAGTTGGCCAATCCAGCATTGAGTCTGTGGTCTAAGCTTGTTAAGTGCCCAGCTTTATTCAGGTTACATCAACTAAGGTGTTATGCTGTAACAATAGTGTTACCAATGTAAACTAATTTTTTTATTATTTTATTTTGTAGAAAATGGATAAAAACAAAGATGGAGTTGTAACTTTAGATGAGTTTATTGAATCGTGTCAGGAGGTAAGGATTAAATTATAACTGCAAGGAAAGCTTTATCTCGTGTCACATAATTTGCTTCCCTTTGGACAAACTCTATTTGAAACAAGATGCTGCTCAGGATCCTGGGTTTTCTTTGCTCTGTGAAAAAAAAACCCCAAACCGAAACAGCTTCAAGACTGAGTTTCTGATGCTCTGTGAAGCCTGTGACTCAATAGTGAGGTAGGGCCAGGTAGAATATGGGAGATGATGTCTTCATGTGCAGTGCTGGGACCAGTGCTTTTATTTTCCTGAGTGGACTGCAGTGCCTGATTCTATAGACAAGCAGACAGCTATAGAGAAAGCTCTTTACTGCCTTGGGTTGTTTTGGGTTTTTGTTGTTTGGGGGTTTTTTCCCCTTCGTTTTGAGTCTGATGCTGTCTCTGTGTGCTGCCCCAGATGTCATTATCAGGTACCACATTGCTGGAACTGCCCAGAGTCAAAGGTGTCTCAAATTCTTGCAATTACAGCACTGAGTTATAAAACCAGTTGATGTTTTCATGGTCGAACATCAAAAGCAAATGCTGTCATCATAGCAATGATTTTTATTTTTCTTCTGTTTTGGAAGTAAGCTCCCTCTTGGAAATTCCATATATGAGATTGGCTGTGATGAGTTTTTGTTGGTACTTTTAGCACTGGGACAAGGAAGCATCTGCATTAACATGCAATTGGCCTAATGTCTGTTGTCTTAGACCTTGATTGTGTGAATATTTGCTCAGAGATATCTCTGATACTTGACCAGTACAAGAATGGCGTAAGAGGCAACCTCTGCCTTTTGGAATGTTGACAGTGGTGCACAGAATTGCATATTAGCCCTTCTGTGCATTTTACATTGCCTGGCAAATTCTTTCCAGTTCTGCAGCCAGACAGCTCTTCTGTCCCTGAGCAAGGGGAAGGGGCTCACTGTGGAGGGCTGGGCTGGCTTCTGCTGGGTTTGTGTCAAACCTGGCTCTGACCACATCCAGTCTCAGTCAGGGACTTTAGGTACCAAAATCTTTGTTTAGCAGATGCATAATGGAAGGCTAATGTTTTTCAGTTCCTTCATTCTTGGTCCCTCCTGATTGTTTGGCTTATTTTTGGCACCATCTTTATTTGAGCATTTGTGTTGTGTATTATTCTTGATGTGCTTAACTTGCCTGTAGGTGTGTGTATGATCAGTGGTCTCAGTATTGAAGCAGCTTGACTTTACCTGTAACTGTTACAGTTTTAATTCTCTGCCCTCATTTGGGTTAGGCTCCTTTCGCTGCCGTCCTGGCACTGGGAGCTGGGCAGGCTGATGCACTGTCAGGTGCTGTTTCCTGGCAGGCAGGAGCAAGCCCTGCAACACCAAGGTTTCTTTTCTTATCTTTATGAAAAACAAACCAAAGTGCACACCAGAGCTCACCTATGCCATTGCAGTGGCTCTGGCCTTGTGGTCAGTGAAGCCCTAGCGTGACTCTGCAGAGGGTGGTTGGCTTCCCACGCAAGGTGATGCCTTGCACCCACTGAGTGAGCAGTGACAGAGGTGATGCAGCCTCACAAAACGACTGAGAAACGCAATGCAATAGATCTCTTCAGTTGCCCAATGTGGAAAATTACTTTCATGTTACAGGCAAACAGCTGTTCTAACTTTTGGAATAACTGAATTCCTAGGGGGGGAAAAATCATCATTATGTTTTTGAATACTAATCTGGTTCTTATCTCGGAGTAAAATTCCAATACTTCAAGAGAAATAATCCAGGATTTCCCTTGTGTCTGTCTGTAACTTTCTCATTTGGCTCTAGGAGCCTTGGAGAGGCTGAAGTTGCATGTGTTTTGGGTTTGAGCTGGAATTTCTGGCAGGAAGTGCTCCCTCAAGGCAGTTTGCTTGTTGGTTCAAAACCTGCCATTCCATTTGGACTTGTGGAGCACATTAGCCAAGAGCACGTTTGCACAGCCAGAGTCGGGGACATCTGAAGGTTGAGCACAGGATCCAGCCCAGTGTCCTGCACAGCTCAGCCTGTGCTGGACGTCAGGCTCAGGAGAAGACCCTGTGCTTGCTCTGCCTCAAATCAACCCAGGGGCCGAAGCGTGAGCCAGCTGCTGTGCTGAATCGGGGCCTGGGCACTGAACCAGCCTCAGCTCACACAGGGGGAAAGCATTCCCAGAGCAAGGCTGCTGCCTGCAGGAGCAGCTGCAGAGCTCCCTGGTGCCAAGGCAGAGTTAGCAATTGTGCTTGTCCATGCTGGTTTCATGGAAATATCTTCTCCTTGCTTTCAGGACGACAATATCATGCGATCCTTACAGCTCTTTGAGAACGTCATGTAAACAGATGAGCACTGGAGGAGTCTGAGACTTCCTGTGTAACAAAGATCTCTCCTTTCTGGGTGAAAGATTTTACAACTGAGCCATGTCCAGTATGTGAGGATTTTGTATGACATCTCCAACCAAATGGCAACCGAATGCAACCAGTCCCACCTCTTCTCCCCAGGAGATGCCGGTGGACCTTTGTTTCATTTTGGAAGCATGTGAATATTTTAATAAATCCCGACAAGAGAGAACTGCAGCTCGAAGTTTGATGAATAATACAGAGCATTGTTTGCTAGGCACAAGTCCTGCTTTTAATCTAGCAAGCTTAATTCCCTGTGATAGCACATGTTGATAGCTATTCAGCCATCTCTTGCAAGTGACAGCTCAGTCCATACCTCCGTTTGGCACAATGTTTTATGGATGCCTTGCCGTTAATCTGCTTTGACAAAACTCCAATCTGCCAGGGCAGTCTGTGGAAAAATGAACAGTCAGTGTACCTAGGACATTAAACAGATGGCCCATGTAGCCACTATCCCCATTTCTGCAGAGATCCCGCTTATCCTCTCACATGCACTGGTGCTACCACGCTGAGTTTGGTGGGGTTCTTCCTGAACACATTAACCAGGAGATCTTCATGCCAGGGTGAGCCAGAAAGGAGCAGACCATGTTGCACATACTGATATCAGAGTACAGAACAAATCCTGTTCAGCGATGGTAAGTTCCCAAGAGACCAGGCAGGTGTGTAAGGGCTGGTACAGAGAGATGAACACCTGCTCTGGTCCCAGCTGCCTGTTGAGTCCCAGGGACACCAAGTGATGCTCCACTGTGCATCTCAGCAGCACCATGGGCATGTGCTCTGGTTCTTTTCCTGTAGCTTGGCACATGCTTCCTAGGTTCATCACTGGACGTTACAGTAAGGTCTTGCCCCCTTTATGGATTTATTTAAGCTTTCTTGTTTGACTTAGTGAAGAACAAAGATGCAGCTGTGTTTTGACATACAGACCTTGGCACCCATGAAGTGCCCAGCACATTTGATTGGGAGCTGTTGAATTGTTATTAGCCTCAGAATCAGCTGCCAGGCCCGTATTTTTTCCTACAAGGCAGTAGCATGCCTTGTACAAGCCCCATTTCTTTGCTAATGCCAAGTGGAGTATTGGTTTAGGGGGTTGGTTTTTTAATTAATATAACAGGAAAGCTCATGTAGTGAATTTACACCAAGGTTGGATGATTTGTCAGCCAGGGAACATGTCAGAGCCTTCTGTGCAGAAGCCTCTTAGGAAAGCTGACCCACCAGAGTGCCAGTGCCATCTCCAGGTAGACAAAGGCTGAGAAGTGAAGGGAAGGAGGGAACAGCCGACTTTTCCAGCTGCTCAAACCACACAGATGGGACAGTCCCTGCCCTAGTGCTGCATCACTCCCATCCAGTAAGCATCTATTTTTATTGTATCACATACTGTATTACAAACTGTTATTAATGAAGATATATTTTAAAAATTATGTAAGTGGAAGCTTTTTATAATACAGAATATATAGAATGCCTCAGTTCTGTAGCCCTGATTTTATAAAAATTTCATCTACTGAAGCATTCCTGATTACAGAAGTAGGTCTGATCAGTCCTAGTACAATGATAATGCCAATTTCCCAAGATGTGACATTTCCCTTTCACTGTACTCCTCCATACACTTCTGTGTAGTCTTTATTTCTTTAAGTTGTCCTCTTGCCATCAAAAGTGCTATTCAAGTGAAGTTACATGTCTGCAGGAATGACACCTTAGTCCATCTTATGTATTGCCTTTCATACAGATACCATTAATGAACTCCCCCAGCAGTGGTTCAGCAACCCTGGTGAGGGGCTGGGATTCGCAGCAGGGATGCCATGCTGTGGGGGTACCTTGTCCTCCAGTTGCTGGGTTTTGTTGTTTAGGCTTTATTTAACAGGCACTTGGTAAAGACATCAGCTGTAGCTGATATAAGACAAAGTTTACAGTGTTCCTTCTTGATTCTTCTTGCAATCACTTTAGCAAATGACAGAATTTAATATAATTACCAGGTTTTCCCTCCCACCAAAGGAACATCTGTCTGTTATTCCAAGCAGTTCACTTTGGCAGAGGAAGAAGTGGTCAGGACAATGGAAAAGAAGGATTTGAATCAGGCTAGCACAGTGCCTTTTTCCTCTAATAGTCTTGCTTCAAGGGTGCTTATGAGATGGCACATACAAGCAGAAATGTTTGGAATGTGCCCTTTTCAAAAGAAAATGTTATTGGTTGCATGATGCCATAGTCCCTGAAGCTAAATTAATTTCTGGAGTTACTGTGATGAATTTGGCCTCAGCTGTGTTTCTTGACCCCGCTGGAAGCAGTTCTGTAGGAGCTACCTTTGTCACCAGGGCTGTCACTGCTTTCTCTTGAGTGTGGCTCCAGCTCAGCAGCAAACAGCTGGTGTCACTGTCAGTGCATGCTGAGTGCATTGCTGAAATCAGGGTACCAGGACTGACCCTGCACTTCTGGCACCTCCTTTGCTGCTCCACTATGCCTGTTTTTCACTGCCAGGAACAATGAGGGTGCATCAGGTAGAGAGGGAGATGCTGAGAGCCACACTGAGTCTGCCCTTAGAGGATAATGAGCTTTGATTTGGATCCCGCAGGAGTCAGGCCTGTCCCACACACCCCTGATGTTCAACCCTGGGTTGAGCTCTGTGTTTCACCTGAAGCCCACAGTAGCTGAGACAGGAGGACTTGCAAAGTGTCACCCACAGATGTGTTTTCCCAAAGCTCAGATTGCAGAATCTGTCTGTGGCAGAGTCCTTGCCATTGCAAACCCAATTATTTCCCTGTGTTTGTCCCTGATCCTGCTGCTACAGCCAGAGGCTGGGATGCACCAGTGCAAAGAAGGCCTCTGGGTTTTCAGTCGGCAGCATCTGTCCATGGCAGGTGTGCTCCAGCTGGTAGGTGAGACATCAGTGACTGTGAGAGAGCTGCTCTCTGCATGGAAATGGCTTTGGGTTTGTTTTTCATGTTTTCTGTGAATATTACTCTACTTGCCAAGCCTCCACTCGCTCGTAAACGGGGCTTGCAATATTTATGACAAACACTACTACAGATTTCTAAATAACACACACAATGCTACTCCGGTCTCCCACCCTCATCAATCCTCCTGCCAGTAGACAGAAGGCAGTTCCTGTTGCAGTCAGATTCTCTGTCAGTGCTATCAACTGTGCACATTTCCTCCGAGTTATGAATGTTTAAATAATGTCTGAATCGGGACTGTGACTGTTTCACTAGTTACAAGCATTAGTCTGCATCTTCATGCCAGCATTTTATAAAGAAAGCCTTTCTAACATGCATTTTAGGTAACAATCTGTTGACAAATAGGAATGTGATTAATGATAATGCAAAAAAAAAAAAGGAAAAAAATGAAAAAAAAAGTACCGTGCCTGTTCTGTGGCTGTTTGTTTTCCTGTTCCTCTGAATGCAATGCAATATTGTGAATAACCATGAGCCAAGCTAAAAGCTTGAGACAAATACCCTGAGGTTCAGGCATCATGGGCAGTGGCATTTCCTGACTGCAATATGTGTTGAGAACAAACACCCTTGTGTCCATGGGTCACCTCTGATGAGATGGTAGCAGCAGTGTAAACTTTTCTGATTCTTCATGGAAGTGCCATGAAGGACCTAAGGAAATGTGCAAATAATGTAAATTGTGATAACTAAAGCCATGTTAATGGATCAGCCATGTACAGCTTCACTGTTACAAATGCTACTCTCTGAGGGCAATTTGTATTCAATTTAGTTGAATGGTTTTAAAAATGTTTGTTTTAATAATAAAAAAAAAATATCTGTAGGACGGCATCCTTTCTTTAACCTAATGTGTATTTTTTTCTCAAGGGACACTGTCAGGTTGAAAATTTGCAGTGAAACTTTTTAAAAGTGGGACTCAGACATGTATCTATGTGAGTGGGAGCTGTGAAACTGAGCTGTGCTGTCAGCTAACACTTACATGCCAATGATTTATTTGCATCACTGATTCAGGGGTGCTCTTACATTTGATGTGGTGACATACACTGAACTGATAGTTTGGCCCTTGTGTAAAGTTCAGAAATGTTCTTCTACCTGCATCACTGGTAGTAGCTTGGGGTAGTAAAAACTGAAAGCCTGCAGGCGCGTCTTTTCCCTTCTGCAGTTTTGCTTAAGTATAAGAAGGAAAACTTGAAACAAATCAAGTTGAAAAAAGAATGCAAACACTATTTTATTTTATAGATAAGAAAAATAACCCAAAACCTCACGGTGTCCCTTTAGCTTTGGTTTATTGTAAATGTGCATTCTGACACATGGAGGAATGCAGAAGCGATTTTGCCAGACTATATATATGTGTGTACATATATGTATATGTTTGCTAAACTCCTTTTTGTAGGGTATAATCTGTCTACCAGTACATCCCAGGAAAAAGAACATTCATCCATGCAGAAATGTGAAAATAAAGGTGTCTGTGTGAAGGGATAGACAAAATCCTGCCTGGGTCTGTGTTAGTAGAGAGAACACAAAAATGTGACAAAGCTGGTCAAACCTGTTCCCTGTGCTGGGATTTTTTGGAGTTCTTTTAGCGCTTGGCAAAGAAGGGGCAATAGTAGTGTTTGGCTAGTCTTCTGTGGTTGTGCTTTCCAGGTATTCTGTGTCCTGTGCTGTGGGCACCTGGGCCTTGGCTCTGCAGGTTTCTTCCTTGTTCCCGATGAGGGGCAGCACTGCAGCTCTCAAGCCCTCAGCTTCCACCCACCACACATGCAGAGCTGGGAATTAACCCAGGGGACAGCTGGCACTCAGGTATTGGGGTACTGGCACGGGAACAAGCAACTGGTCTGAGGCTTCCGTGGGGAATAGGCTGCACCTATCCCACGGCTGAGGCACCTCCGAGTGCTCCCTACTCCCTGCATGGAGCTGGGCAAAACAGGCAGTGTTGTCATCATGTGTGGAACCTGTGGGTGTGTGTGGATGTGTGTGGATATATCTAGATGTGTATGGATGTGTGTGGGTGTGTGTGGATGTGTGTGGACCTATGGAACATAAGGATAATGTAACAGATTCTGCAGGTTCTGCAGTCACAGGCTGTTACAGGACATTCGGGGATCAAAGAGTTTGGAGTGCTAGGATGGGAATCTCCAGTGAAAATGATTTGCTGCTGTAGAGCAGGTGCTGGCTATGCCCTGGACAGTCCCTGCCTGGCAAACGGAAAACAAAAGGCTGTGGGTTTGCTCAGCACTGCTCAAAATTTAATCAAATGCAACTAGAAAAAATGTGATGGTAAGTTCCATTGCATTAATCTTTATTAGACTTACATTTTCCCTTGCAAATGTGACATGGCATCAGGTGTGTGTCTCAAGATTGTGCTTTTCGGGACATCCTAGGGAGGAGTGCAGTGTTCCCAAAGTGGTCCTCAATTTCCCCAGAGCATGTTCAGTGGATGAGCCTTGCAGAGACCCAGTTGGCCCCAGCCAGGGTGGCATCTGAGCCACGAGGACAGCTGGGGACACTGCTGTCACTTGTCATTCCACCACGTGACGCAGCCCAGCAGCTCTGGACGTGAGCACAGATCACCAGGGTTGCCAGGCTGGAGCCAAACCTGCCCAGCAGTTTAGGGGGATGCAGCTTCTCCCATCAGCCATTGTTATGTGAGTGCTGACTGCCTGCATGTGGCACAGAGGCAAGCGTGAGCTATTCCTTCCCTCTGATAACAAGGCCAAAACTGCACATCAGCTTTACTCCTTCTCGTGCCAATCTCTCAGTTCACTGGCAGAGAAATGGCCCTGGCATGTGCAAATTCCCTGTGATAATTGTACTGAGGCTCTGGCAGGGCACCTGGGCACTACTGGTCCCCATGGTGGGGACATACTGGTCAGTACTTTTCCAGATGCCACAAAGCTTCCTCAGGGGTGTGTGATGATCTGGTGTGACCGTAGATGTAGCAATAAATAGGCTACAGGGACTTTAAGGACACCAGACATTTTCTCTCCGTCAGATAATTATCAGTCTCATACCTAAGGGCACGTTCTCCATCAGCTCACAAGTGTTTCAGTGATTTTTGGTTATTTTATTTGTGCCAGATCTGGAGGTGCTTTATACTGTAACAAACATAAACTAAATAATCGTGAGTGAAAATGTCAGATCTTTTCCTCCGTTTTTATGAATTCCCTTTTGGTTTGGTGTGTGCATTCCCAGGCAGACAGGTTTATGTCTCTGACACAGATCAAGATCAAGGATGACCCTCAGAAGGAGTGGCCTGAAACCTGCTCTAGCCCAGATGCCCAAGGAGCATCAATCTGGCTCCAGCCCAGAGCCTGTGGGAGGCTGACTCCAGCTCCTCACACACAGAGGGCAGGGATCCCTGCAGGTAGCACCTACTCAGCTGTGGAAATGATGTTAAGACCTTTTCTATCCTTTGAGATGCAAACCTGAAGGTAAGTCTGCAGTGATTTGGTTTTATCCCTTTAAAATATTTTCACAGGTTTTTGGGAAACTTCTGTCATAAAATTCTCTCCTTTTCCTTACTTCCATAGTGTTCAAAACAATCTACTCCAAAGGTAAACGTTTCAGTGAATGCTTCAGTAAAATGAAAGGTGTGTTTTGTGATACCATTCATAGCTTTGAAGACCTCTGAGTTCATGCCCTCAAAAGCAAGTGCAGCAGTGTTTTTGTTCAGGCTATTTACACCCCATCAGAGCTCAAAGCTGAGTTAATGTTTCACCTCAGGCTGCAGTAAATTAGATAAAATTGTATTTCCTCATTCCCAGAGTTACCCTTTTACTTTGTCTGCACTGCTCCGTTTGCTGATACAGGAAAAAAACATTGCTTAATCCCTTTTAACAACTGTTGAGACTATTTTTAAACACAAAATATGTTTCTGTACTGCACTGCATTTTGCTGAGGCATTTTTAAGACTACCAAGCTTCAACCCATGCTGACTAATGAGAGCTGTCTTCCTGCTGGCAAACGTACCACCACAGTTTGGTAAGTTTAGAAAGATAAACCCATGTGAACCTCGGTGATTTTTCCACCTCATTTTGTTTCACCCAAAAGCAGGAAAGGCTTGCTCCTTGGACATTAATTTTGGAAATTCTGAAGTGCTCTTTGAGGAAGCTTTTCAAAGAGGTCCTTCGCAGTGGAGATAGCGCACATACACACCTGGCAGCTGAGAAACCTGTGCCTGAGGGACTCTGCCAAGGAGCAGCCCCCACGCCTGCAGTGCTGGAGCTCCTGGGGAAGTGCCGTGGGACTGGTGGTCACTGGTAACAGCAGAGGACAAGAGCTTCAGGTGAGACACAAATAACAGGGAGCCACAGTTTTCCACTGGCCAGAACTCCTCAGCAAGAATTATTATTCTCAAATAGTGAAAATAATAGTAGGAAGTGTTGTCCTATAATCAACATCCAGCCACCCCAGCAGTAAAACACTGGGATGTGTCTGTGTCAGCTCTCTGTGACTGTTCAGGACAAAATGAGCACCCAAAAGATTTTGAATTGGGTACATTGCTGCAGTGCTTGGAGAGATGCTGAGAGCTGTGGGGGTCCCTGCTGCACCCTCACCTCCCAGGAACTGTGGCTGTTCCAGTGGCGATACTGCTGTGCCCCTGGGGTGGATCCCACTGGCCAGTGCCATCTCATCTGCAGAGAAGTATAAAGTGTTCTGGGATTTTTTTACTTAAAAATATTCCTCACCCTCATCATGGCAGAACAGTACAGGCCTAGGTCCTTTGGGGGAAAAGTTAAACCAAAAGAAAGTCTTTTAATTAAGGTTCTTTGGTGTTTATGGTGTTCAGAACAGTTCCAAATACCAGGCACTACCAATAGAGATAACTTTCTGTCTCCTGAACATGCAAACTAGGAACTAGAACTTACTGCAGCTCATTTAATGAGTACATCTTGATCTGATCTGCTGTCTCAGAGTGTATTTCATCCTATTAACAAAGAAGTACGCAATTATTTCCAGTAGATCTTAATCTGGTGTAGGTAAAGTATCTGCCCAGCTTTTGATAGCTGAAGTCACTTGTATGGATGAAATATTTCTTTAACAAGTTAGGGAGCAAAAAAGAATTACATCAAATCAGGTAAGTGCTTTGGCCAAAGATAAAACCACAATTGTGCATTTATCTGAGATAGTAACAAAATGTTGTGCACTTAAAACTGAGTGTCCAATTAATTGTCAGTTCCCAAACTCATTCCTGTATCTGACAAGAGGTTACACCAACCTTCTTTTACATTTAAATTGTATTCTTTATCTTTCAAGTGAAGTTAAAAAGCATGAACACTGGGTGCTGATGTGCACACAGATAAAATGGGGAAGGGAAGGGAAGGGAAGGGAAGGGAAGGGAAGGGTCACTGCCTGGATTTACATGTTCCCTGGCAAAGGCACCAGCTGATGGTGATGGCTGAGCAGCACTGCAGCCTGGGACCAGGGCCATGGGTGGGAAAGCACAGACTAAAAGTGGTTCCTGTGCAGTCTGAGTCTGGTTTGAGGTTTGTGTTTGCTTTATCATTTCACCCAAAAAAAGCATACTGGTAACGACTGACTGCTTTATTTTCTCTGTTGCTGTAGACACCGTTGTCAAGTCACAGAGTTTGCTGTAAATAAGCCTACAGTATGAAACAGCATGTCTTCTCTCAGAATGTCAGTTTTCTGCCTCCTCTTTCTAGCCTGTCTTTCAGGCGTTTATTTTGGAAAATCTAGAAAGATAAGTTATCTAATGGTCTGGCTTGGCAGACACCTTAAGGGCTGAAGTGGGGCAGTACTGCTGCTGGGATGGCATTTGGCTCCAGGTCGCTGGGGGTGCTGAGCCCCTACCTTGCCCTGCCTATGCTCTTTGCTGCAGGTAATCTTTGGCCAGAACCCCATCCTCACTTCTCCGTGTAGCACGAGTGGGTGTTCCTGCTGTTTGAAGCTGCCAGGAGCCCAATGCACAGCTACAGAAAATAAATGGGCTATGAACTGATTGATTTATCTGCATTTTCTAGCCCGGTAATTAATTCTGTTTTCGGGAGGCAGAACCAAAGCAGCAAGCAGGTTGTAAAGCCGGATCAGGGCTGATAAGGTATTCCTCCCTCCGTGGCCCCATGCTAGCACACAGAGCAGCCTATTAAGGAATCCTCTCCCCCAGGATCCCCGGCCCCAGTGAGGATCAGCCCCGGCTGCACCGCGGCAGAGCCGAGCACGGCGGCGCCCGAGACGGAGCGGGGACCCCGAGGTGCCGGGACAGGGGTGGCAGCAGGGGCTCGGACGGGCGCTCACCTGCTGCCGCCCTCCCGCGGGGCTGCGACTGCTGCTCAGGGCTGGCAAGTCACTGCTCTAACCTTACCTTTTGCAGATTGCTTTGAACTCATTATTAGTGCACAGATACATCTTCCCATCACCTGAAGAGCTCGCTGGCCCTGAATGTGACACAGCCCTGTGCTGGTGGCTGGTGGTGTCTGTGTGGGCCGTCCGAGGCTGGGCGTTGGCCACTGGGCAGTGGGGCCAGCTCGGGGCTGGTGGCTGCATGTGACTGTAAATGTGAGGCCTGTGGGGAAACTGAGGCAGCTGGGAGGGTTCTGACCCAGGATTTGGGAAATGGTGCCCACAGGTGCTGGTAGGTGGCTGAGGTCCCCGTGGTAGCTCAGGCACCACAGTGGGTTCTCAGTCCTGGAGATGTGGGGGCCAGTAGAGAGGGGAAAGAAAGAGCTGCTCTTGCCATTGCTTGTCTCTCCCCTGCTCCCAAGCAGGCTGCACCCTTCTCCCTGTCCATACTCTCTTTTTGTCTCAGTTTCTCAGTCTTGAGACTTGTATTAAATTTATCCCAGCCCTCAGGGAGCTCAGAAGGGAATTCGGATGCCGTAGGTAAAAGCTGCAGCATACAAGCAGCATTCCTGCTGGGAAGGTTTGTGTCACAACAGCTCAGCAGCTCACTGATCCATCCTTTGGGAATGCAACAGGTACGTGTGCAAACCCAGTGCAGCAAAGAGAAGACATGGAGGAGGAGGCTGCTGCCAAGGCAAGCTCCTTGAGCCACTTGTAAAATTCTCTGTGTTTAAGGGTCTCTGTGTGTGGCTTTTGATGGAGTTTTCTTCTATCTAGGGCAAAAGAAGTAAGCTGAATCTATGGTCTCTTCTATAAACCTTTCTGTTTCAGTCAAGTGGAATCACTGTGGCTCTTTTTAAATTCTGAATTGTGTCCTTCATGTGTATCTTGCAGTTCAGGGCTGAACTGTTTGTGTGTACAAACTGAAAAGTAAAAACCAGAAACATTGCATCCACTTTTGAGATAAAATTCAACCTCGGGGCAAGGCAGAATGGCTCCCTCCAGCCTCGGGGATCCAGATGAAGTTTCTCAGAGCTGGTGGCCGTGCCCCGCTCCTGCCAGCACGGATGGGAGCAAGGCAGCAGCACAGCACTGCTGGCCAGTGCCACCAGCCTGCTCCTCCTTGTGCCTTGCAGGTGCCCCATGCTGCAGGGGTGCGGTGCAGATGGCACTGGGCACCCCTGGGGCAGAGCTGGCCTGGCCCTGAGTTGCCTTTGGAATTGGAGCAGACATCTGCATCTTTGCAGAACTGAAACTCTGCAGCCCAGAGTAAGAAAATGTAACAATTTTCCAGATACTTCCTCCTCCCTTCCAAAAGGGATGCCTTGAGTTTAAAACAAAGCAGTCCATTTAAAACAAAAGACTAATGAATATGGCAGCCCTTGCTCTTTTGCAAGTTTAAACACCTCATCTTTCCTCAAAGAACAGCTCTAAATCATTTTATTTGCAAGCCCTAAGCAGGAATTTGTATTCATGGTAAGACACTTATTGAGTTAATTTATTTAAGGCTGGAGCATAATTTCTAATAGCAGAGGAGTCCCTAGGCCCAGTGCAATTGTCTCCCTGATAGGGCATTAATATTTTAAGGGGTTATAATACTCTGTCAATTGATCTGTGTCTTTTAGGAAGTAGGTTAGCAGTTATTGATGGTCACTTGTGTGAAGGATTAGCTGAAATAAAGCTGCTGCTTGGCAGAGCAGTGCCTGCCCCCGGCCAAGTCCCACGCCCCAGCAGGGAGGGGGCCAGGGTCTGGGGCAGTGGATCAGAACGGAATGTGGAGAATGCGGAGGGAAAATGAGGCAGAGCACATCTGGAGGGTGCTGCTGCTGCTGCTGCTCCGCAGTGCCAGGCTCAGACAGCAGCAGGGGAAACGCTGCAGTGCCTTCATGTGGCTGCCAGTGCTGCTGCCCGCCAGCATCCCCTGGAGAGATGGGAGCCCGGATACGACCTGAGCGAGGAGCTGCTGGTTCATCTTGACAGATAGTCTGTTACTGATGACCCTCAAGACAAATAACTTGACCTCTGAGTACCTTAATTTCTTCGTTCTTACAAGTGGGGAACATTTATGTTATTTCTTGAGTGATTTAAAATGAGGACAATTCCGAATTTTAAAAAATTCTTGCTTGTTTTACTACTGTATTTAATTCCACATTGCGCTAAGAAATGTGGTGCTGAATGGCCTTTAAAAACAAGGTAATTTGGAAACCAGTCCGGATGAAAGACCTTTGTGCTTATTGTGGATATTGAGTATTGAGGAAAACTGAATGTTGGTGTGGAAGGACATGTAAGAGCAAAATAAATGTGTTGGGTAGAAGTGGGCTGTGGAGGTACTCAAGTACATGGCTGGTTTTCCCCCAAGACTTCCTGCAGTGAGGAGTGTTTCACTGCCCTGCAGAAACTCAGACTAATAGATGTGTAAGATGAATGATTGTGTCTGAACTGTGCTCCTCGAGGCCCCATCTCCTATTTTTTCTTTACGTGCTCGTCTGTCAGCGTGTTGGCAAACCTTCAATTAATGTGTCACTGGCAGCTCTTTTCACCCTCTCTCCTCCCTTCAGCCCTGCCAGCTCCTTTCCCGTCCTGGACAGGTGCTGCCGAGGCAGGTGCTCAGCCAGAGTGGAGACAAAATAAAGTGATCCTGTCCATCACTCCTTTCCTGCTGGGAGAGGTCAGCGAGTCCCTGCTGCTTCTCCCCTGCAGGGGTGGCCTGGGGCACGTAGCAACTGCTTGGCTGCAGGGATTGAGTGCTGAACTCCCCCAGCTGTGCCTGCCAGCACAAGGCTGCAGGGGAAACCAGTTCCCTTTGTCATGGCCATCAGAGATGACCAAGGAAAGTAATCCCGAATTACCAGGGGAGCTGCACATCTTATTTTACATTTATCTGTTACCTGGAAGCTTGGGAGAAAAATTTCCACATGTTCACTGAGGATTTTGTGGCCATGTGTTTGCTGTAGTCTCTTGGTTTATTGACTATGCCTTTGGCCACCAAAGAGTGTTTAAGGCTACATTTTTCTGTTAAAATGAAACCCTTTACTGGACAGAGAAACATAAATACACAACCTTATTATAATTTCTTCCCAGTACTGGTAACCTCTGATGGAAGCTCCTGCCCTATAACAGCAGAATTGCCATTGTATTAACTGACACACTGAGCAGTGAAGAAATGCTGTGATTATATTCTGCTCTGGGCACTGGTGTCCCCTGTTTCTTGCCCAGGAGTACTTACAGATTTCCATTTCACTGCCTCCCACTCTTTGATATATTTATTATCTTTACACTCATCCTGTGCGAAACATGGGATATTCATGAGGGATGCTCATGAGAGGTTCCTCAGCTGAAGGTCATGAAGTCTCATACTTTAACTGAAGTCTGATTTGTAAAATTAACTTATTTCTACAAGTTTTTTAAACAACCTGGACCAATCCTCCTTCTTTTCAATCAAAATTGTGGTCTAACATTGCTGTGAGTGGGTAAATGATTCTCTCTCTGGTCCTGCATCCTCACATTATAGTGAGGAGCATTTGAGAGCATCTAGAAACACCTGAGTACCATTGCAGAGAATGAGCTAGAAGAGCAAAGCCTTGTTGGAAATTCAGATATTGGACCAGTATTAGAGCATACTGTGTTTTGAAAAAAACCCATCCTTTCTCCAGTGGGATGCCCTGCATTCATAGTACTTGAATGTTCCAGTGTTTTACTGGCTCTGTGTGGGCAAAGTTGATCTCTGCTGTCCCATGGCACAGCACCAGAGCCGGGCATCTGGCTGAGGAGGCAGAGTGTCCTCTGGACTGTGGGGAGCTACTACAGGAAGGATCTAACCCAAGCAGAAAATTCCTGATGTTTGGGTTATTATGGTACAGCCACATTTGAAGCTGAGGCCCTAAATGCTGTGTGTGATGGGAGAGGTGCTAGGTCTGAAAAAATGGTGTGTGATTGGAGCAGCACTTCCAGCAGGGAGCTGGAGATCAGAGTGGAGCAGAGCACAGCTCAGAGCTGCCACTGTGGCACCTGCTCCAAGGCCAGCACGAGCCCCAGGAGTCTGGGGCCAGCAGCCAAAACTCGGTTCCACTCCCAGAAAAGTCAACGAAACCCCTTTGAAGTGCAGTGACCTCATGCCGTGCTGCACGCTGAGTGGCCTGCCAGCGCTCCTGTCAATAGCAGGGGTTTATCCCAGGTACAACCAATGGAGCACAGAGTTACAGCACTTCTGTGTGGCTGGGCAGGGGACCCTGGGACTGAGAGAGGCTGAAACTGCTGTCTGTGGGCAGGATCGCTCTTGGCTTCAGAGCCTGACTGCTCTGGGAACTACCCACGCATTTTCCTATTTAATCAATCCCTTCCCATGGTACCATTCCCAACATCAGCTAATTGCCATCCCATGCTGATAGAAGAGGAGCTAAAATTTGTCAAGGACTTCAAGACCTAAGTTGTCACCAGGGTATTTTATGTGGTAAGTGTTAAAACTGAACATGCTGAAAAATGACACTAGCCAGGAAAAAGGGCAGGAGCCACTGCGTATCAGGAATGTTAAACATCGCTCTGTGATGGATCTGACTGTGCAGCATTTCTTTTCCCTGTCTTCTTCCCTTAAAATAATTTTTTTCAAACCATAAAACTTTGTCTTTCTTTTCTTCTTCACAGACAAGCAGAGCAAATACAGAAACAATCTCCAGACATGCTCTGCAGATATTTTTGCTTCTTCAGTCTGTGTCTTTTCCTTCCAACCCAAAGGTAAGTGGAGGGTTTGTTTTGTTTTAAAGGGAACATTTGAATGATGTTTCACATAAATAATGTGGGTCAAAAGGAAACTATGCTTCCAGTTATCCAGCCCATCCAAAGGAGGCAGGGTGCAGTCAGGGATGTGGTCTAGGAGAGAGCAATCTGCATAGGTCCCTAAACCACAGTATGTCCATTAGCAGTGCAACCCCTGATTTCCTTTTCAGAACCAGCACAGGTTGTAGTTTTTTAACAGAAATGCCTCCCACAAGGCTCCTGGCTCTGTTATTACCAGCCTTGGACCTACAAGTCCCAAATTTCTTGAAGTATTCACATATATACTGTGCAAAACCTGGTTCTGCTGTAAGGTCCTGTTTAGTCTAAATCCTGCAGCCCCAAGGCCCTATTAACCCAGCTTTGAAGGAAACAGAAGAAAAAACCTTGGTGAGAGCAGAGAGTAACTCCATGGCTGCTTCCTGCCCAGAGCAGGGTCCTGGGACTGGGAGCAGCAAAGGCTCTACCTCCCACCTCCTCCTGCCCAAAGCAAGAACAAACTCCTAACCCTTCACTGGGTTACACTTTCCTCAGGTGAGGGTGTGCCACCTTGCACCATAACACTCACCTTGTACAGTCCAAACCCCATCCCTCTCACCGTCTGAGGGTGCAGATCTGTCAGCCTCATAATGCAGCTCCTGCCTTCAATGTCCAGCCACAAAACGTAAATTTTGATGTTGTAATTTAGAGCTGGACCCTCAGTATGCCCAGCAGCTAGAGCAGCACTGCCCACAGAGCTGGGGGTGGTCTGTGAAGTGCACACCTCCACCTTTCCCCTCCAGTATTACTCCTGACAGCAGCTGTAGGAGCTGACACTCACATCTGAGGATGAAGCCTATTTAGGGGACTAGAGATTACAATGGTTGAGATGTTGGGCTGAAAGATTCGTCTCAGGTTGTCATAAACGGGAGGAAAAAAGAAATGCATGTTCCTTATATAGACTACAGGAAGGAGTGGGAAGGGGAGATTGGAAGTTATGGTTTAGGCTTGTGATCTACAGACCTTGTTCATTTGTCTGTGATATTTTAAGAACATTCTTACGATACTGTGTGTGCAACCTGTAGCTATCAGCTGAGGCAATTTGCTGTTTTCCTACCTCTTGAAGGTGCTAATTATTCAGCCAAGATAGCAATGTGAGGAAATGCTTGTGATTTCAATTATCTACTTGGTTTTAGTAAGTATTTTATGCAGTTCGTTTGTTTCTTTGAGCACAAGCTGGAAACAGCTACACACCAGATGTGCCCAGCCCAGCACATAACAGTTGGTGTTTGTGTCCCCAGGAGCTCTCTGGGCCATGGATCCAGCTTGCATGGCAGGGACACAACATCCCTCCCTGGATTTGAGAACCTCACCATGGGGTACAACAAATACCTCCGGCCCTACTTTGGTGGTATGTTGGCTCCACACATGGGAGCATTTAAAATCGGTCTGTAAGGCTCATGTGGAGGGGAGAGCAGGCTTTAAGCTTGCTTTAGGACGCTGCAGTTTCAAAGGTTGTGTTTCTTTTAAATTAGTTGGTGTCCCAGGCTGTCCTCCTTTCTGTGCATCCACTGTCGTCTTGAATAGCTGGTGCACGTACGTGTGGGGCTTGGCACATGTCCAGCTGCGAGGTGAAGAGCAGGGAATTTATAAACTTTAACACCTCTATGAAAGAGCTGACTAAATAACTAAATTCTTCTCTAACTGTACAAGCTTTTGTTTGGAGCCTGACCCTTGTGATTTTCTGCTTTACTTTTGGTCATGCACAGCTATTACAGCTATTGAGGAACAAAGCCATCCTTCTTGCCAGGAATATTGACTCTTGACACATGCTTTCACTGCACACTGAGACGCAAACCTGTTTCAAGCCCTGGTGAGACTGGGGAGTCAGGAGCAGGCAGGTATTTAGGAACTTACCTGAGGCTATTGAGCAATTTGGGTGTCAAGTCTCCCACCTTCCAGGTGAGTGCTGTCATCACACAGAGGAAAGGGTTTCTTAGAATGACATTCAGAACCTGAAAAGTATCACTGAAAGTCTAAGAAACAGCAATGACCATTTTTATTTCTATTAATTTTGGTTTTGTGCCTGGACCCATTAATGAAAAATAGACAGAAAAATTTCCCATCGGCTTTCACAAGACCTTGGATGTTTCCCATTGTAGACTGACCTGCTGCTACTGGCAGCCCTGAGCTGCTTCCTTTTTCTGACCGTGGTAATACATGTCTGGGACAATACAGAATTTACCATCTTGTTATGCCTGGAATGGCTGACCTGATGCAGGACTAGAAAAGCTCCTCTAAATCCTGTGACACCAGTGAGCAGATGCTTCTTTACCACATAACAGAGATCAACTGCATCTGCAGCAAACGTTAGATAAAAACGCTCAGCACTGTGGTGTGACCTCCCCCAGAGGCCAAGTCCTCACAGATGTGTCCTGTGGTCAGTGCAGTGGGCTTCAGGAGTCTGAATAGACAGAGACGTGAACGACAGCTGCTTTAAAAAATACACATCTTTTGAAAATGAAGTATGTTTATAAACAGTTTAAAACAAACAAACAAAGCCAAAACCACGTGAAAAGAGATTCAGAAATTGATCATTCCTCACTGTGATTTAGATGGTGAACAGGAGTCTCAGCAGCCCCACGAGGAAAGGCACCGCTGTGTTGTCACCCAGGCAGAGGGCTGCGCTGGAAAGCGCCGAGCCGCGCCCGGAGCCCCGCGTTCCCCCGGCACCGGCGGAGCCTGGCCCGGCGCGGGGTCCCCGTGTCTCTGTTTCCCCCTGTCTCCGTGTCCCCATGTTCCGGTGTCCCCGTGTCGCGGTGTCCCTGTGCCCGGCCGGTGCTGCCCTCTCGCGGTGGCTCCCGGCGGTCGCGGGTCGGGGCTGGCGCTCGGTTCGCAGATCCCTCTCGGGTGGGAGCTGGAACCTGGCAAAGGCTGCTCCTCTGGATTTCAGCAGTGCGGTTCTCGGGAATCAGGGACCTTCTCTCGGTGGTTCCTAGGCACGAACCGGGGCTGCCCAGAGCTCCTCTGTGCAGAGGTCCCTGGCCCGGCCACTCTGTGCCTGGTGTGGGTTGGGATCAAGGGACAAAGTGGCCCTGGCTGCCCGTCCAACGGCAAATGCCACTGAAATGCTGCTGATCTGAACTGCTGAGCTTCGCAGCCAGTGCTGCTGGGTATTTGCCCCCTGCTACCATCACCAAACACAGAACTCCAGCTCCCTAACAATGACAACTGCATTTTGGATCATGTCATTTGTAAGCCTGTTGCTCTGAAACCGTGTTTGACCCTTTGGGGCTCTGCAGTTTTAGTGACAGCGAGTGAGGCTGAGGACAGTGCCCACCCTGTACAGCATCCTGAGTGGCTTTACTGTGCTCTTCACACTTCCCTTCTCTCTGCTGAAGCATTTCTTTCCCTCGGCAGGAGAACCTGTACAAATTGCAATGAGTCTGGACATTGCCAGTATTTCTAGTATATCTGAGAGTGACATGGTAAGTCAAAGAACTCTTATTTTACGAGATAAGATTGGGATCTGCCTGAGAGACTTCACATGTATTCCTGTGTGTCCAGCACAGAAATGGTCATTTTGAAACTGTTTTGCTGTTCGGGGGCTGTTGACCACTTTCAGAGGTGGAATGAAAACAGGGCTCATTTATGACTGCAGACTGTGTAGATGCCATAGTAATGTGGACTTACAAGTAAATAGAAGTGGTTCCAAAAGTCCTACTGGTCAAAAGCTCAGCACCTTCTGGAAATCAGACCCTGTGGAAATAGCAAAAATCAATCTTGTGTGGCATCCCTTGTGAGGAAGGAAGTGAAGTAGTCCAGCAGTGCCTGGGGTGTCCAGAAGGTTCAGCAAAGCATCAGCTTCAGAGATGAGTGGGTGCTGCTTACTCTTTTCTGGTGGGGCACTGTGAGAATGCTCCAGTCACTGCAGGTTGATTTTGGCAGGCCAAACTCAAGTTAATCCCAGTGTTTTTAGATTCAAAATTCCTATTAAAACAGAAGGCACAAGCTTTCTTTTTTCATTTGTTTGGGTTTTTTTTAAGTTCTCCCTAAAATAACAGGCTGGATTCACTTACCTTCTTTCTCCAAAGTGCCAATGCCTCTTTGATGACCAGATTTATAGTACGTGTGGCATTTCCCAGCTCTAGGCAATGACTGATCTGTAATGTCAATGACTTATGGGGTGGCCTCAAGCATGTACTTCCCGTCTGTTCTCTTACCTGCCAAATGGGCATAAAAACATCAGTTACAATAACTGCTCATTAAAAACATAAAGCACTGCAAGTATAGTCTTTAGTCTTCAAACTCCACACCTTAAAGTGGAAGTGTATTAGAAATATTACAGAGTGAATAAAACTGTGATGAAAATGAAGCTTAAAGCTTGGCTGTGATAGGTTGAACAAAGATGTGTTCTGTCTCTTGTCACACACGTGGTGTGCCCCAGCTGTGCCGTGCTAGTACCTGGACACACATCCCAGGCTCTGCTCTGTCTCCCAGGATTACACAGCCACCATCTCCCTGCGGCAGCGCTGGACAGACCCACGGCTGGTCTTCTATGGCAACAAGAGCTTCACGCTGGATGCTCGTCTGGTGGAGCTGCTCTGGGTACCAGACACCTACATCGTGGAGTCCAAAAGGTCCTTCCTGCACGACGTCACCGTGGGCAACCGCCTCGTCAGGCTGTTCTCTAATGGCACTGTCTTGTATGCCTTAAGGTACTGGTTAAGGAATTACAAGTATGCATGCTAAGAGCACTGAGAATACATAAAAGGTATATAAAAGGAAAGGCAAAAAATCATCATGGCATCATTTCCCCCCTTTTAGAGACTAACAAGACTCTACCTTGTCTAGTCTCTACTCTGCATTACCCGCAGCACCAGTTTACACAACCGGCCGTCCCACAGGCTATTCCACAGATGATAACTACAATTACAGCTATTATAAATGCTTCTTTTACCCAGGCCCAGTTTGGTAACCATGAGGTGAGGGTGTGGAAGATATGGTCAACTTTTAGGGTGTCATTTCTGGAAGCTACTTCATATAAGATTTGAGTTCCCTTCCAAACAATTTTCAAAGTTCTTTCTCTTCCTACAGGATCACTACTACTGTTGCCTGTAACATGGACCTGTCAAAATACCCTATGGACACACAAACATGCCGATTGCAGCTAGAAAGCTGTAAGTATAAATTTCTAGAAAAGTCTAACTTTAAATTTGTTTATTCATAAGTAACTACACATCTTGAATATTTGGATTCAGCACAGTGGCTTTCTGGTACTCCAGATTAAAAAAAGTAGACTTTTATTCCTGCAAATTATGATGTCCAAAAGAAAACGACTTCTGCGTCATCATTCTTCAAATGTTTGTGTTGTAATCCACAGTCCAGAGAATTCCTGTCACTGTGCAGTTTATGCAAAAAGTGGTAATAAAGAATATTTTATTCAAGTGTGGATAATTCAATCTTGCACAGTAAAGGATGAAGTAGTATTGGTTGGTTTTCAAAATTTAGGTCCTTTTGAGCACAGCTTCTTCAAAACTAGCTTGTGGGGTAAGTGCATGAGATAGAGTACAGCAAGGAACAATTCTCACATCTTTAAGTAGCTACTACCTATTGCATCCCCCAAATCTCCACTGTAAAAAGACATTGGGAAGGGTGGTTCTAACTAGAGTTATAGTTGAACATAGTTCTCAAACTCATGAGCTGAAATTAGAGCCTAACCCAGCTTTGTGGTACCTGCCCCTCCACTAGGGAGGGGATGCAGAGGGTGGGACCCTTGTCAACAGAAGTGTGTCAGACTGGGAAGTCTCAAGAAGAGGAATTATCAGTGAGTTCTGCTCTCAGTTAGATTAGAAGGTCACCTATGGCAATGCTGGCTGAGCAAGACCAGGAAAACGTGGGCCACTGCAGGGTTGTTGCCCCAGAGCTTGGCCAGTGCAGCGCTGCTGCTCCAGACCTGTGATGATCAGGCAGCCAGCTCCTGCTCCATGGCACAAAACCAAACTTCCACCATCTCAGGATGGAAAAGACCAGGTTTTTAACTTCTGGGGTTGCAGCATGAAGCACCTAGGGAAGCACATATTATTTTCACATTAAAATCATATTAGTTCACCATGGTTAACTTTATTACAAAGAATAGCTCCTGAAATAATAATGATTGGCCTCTTTTGCTAAAGCGAAGCATGTTTAGGCCTGGTTTAAAAGTGATTGGGTTCTACATCATGCTCAGTTGCTGTATAATTCCAATGAAATTACATACATATTGCCCACTGGAGATTTCATTAGGATAAGTGCCCAGAAATAATGCTATTTAAATATATGCCAGATGAATTAACAACAATCTATCACTTATTATAAAATTTTTCTGAGTAACCACGATTTATAAAACCACTTAGGAACTTTGAAAAGTCACATGCTTAGGATTCTACGCAGGGATTCATGCTCTGGACACCTAATTTAGGAGTTCATCACGCCCAAGCTCTGGTAATTTGTGTCTAATAAGAAAACACAATTAGATGAAAATAGAGCTGCAACTGCATCTGATTTCTTCTACCAGGACAAATGGGTTATTATCAGCATCACAGCGTCCCTACGCACGGTCTCAAAGAAGGGCTCTTAATAAAAGAATTAAATCAGTGAAAGTGATGGGCTTGTTTCCTAAATTAAGTCAAATTTTTGAAGGGAGTGGCAGGCTGGCAGCTCAGTACAAGATTTATCCCTCAGACTGAGGTATCCTTCAGTCTAACCTGAGGTCATGCCATCACTTGCATCCCTGGAGGCACTTACTCAAATGGCATATATGGAGTCCCACTGCTTTGCGGCAGGAATTTGGTGCTACCTAAATGTTGTGTGCATTTATTTGTCCTCAGTAACCTAATGCCTTTGAGGATAGGAGGAATGATTTGTAGAAAATGTTCTTTTTGTGGGCAGGTTCTCTGAACAATGTGTACCCAGTTAGAGGAGACTGGTTCATAACCACACAGCAGTCTCAGCTGTAAGCTGTAAGAAAATGAAAATGCATTTTCTGATATTTTTAAGCATTTGAATAGATGACTCAGTGAAATGTGCTTCTGCTCGGTGGTAAGGGGCTCAGTGGGATCTGAATTCTCTGTTTTAACCACTGTGCTCTCCTGCTCCTGTTTCTCCTGCTCTCCTCTCAGACTGAAGAGAGAGGCTATGTTTGAGGGTTAACCACGGCAGTACTTCTATGCTGCTGCGTGTAATCGAGCTGTGTGTGACAGCAATGGATTATTTTTGAAAACAGAAATCCCACACGTAAACAACTGCAATGGGCTCTCAGCAGCCTTGCAAGTTGTGTGTCGTTCCCAGAAGTGTGTGTTCCTGTCCAGACCCGGAGCAGCAGCGAAGTGCAGTGAAGGAAGCACAGCCGATGGCCCCCCATGGTCGGACACAGCTCGGGGGCCTCCGTCCAGTCTGCAGTGCCGGGGTCAGGGTTCTGCTCCCCGCAGGAGACAGAGCAGGGCAGCAGCTGGGCTGTCCCTGGCCACAGCAGTTACACAGTGCCTGTGCTCTCCTCAGGGGGCTACGATGAGAACGATGTCACCTTCACCTGGCTGAGGGGAAATGACTCCGTGCATGGCATTGAGAAGCTGCGGCTCTCCCAGTACACGGTGGAACGCTACCACACCCTGGTCTCCAAGTCACAGCAGGAGACAGGTGAGTCCATGAGAGAAAAAAGCAGGGAGAGCTCTTGAGTATTCCCCATCCCATCTCCTCTCCCTCCTGTGGGACAGGATCTTTTGACTCAGGCCTGAACCAGCAAAGTCTTAGCAGATCTTAATCACACAGAAAGAGATGAGCAGAAAGGTGATGACATCCTATTAGTTGCAATCAGGATATTCTGTAAGATGGAAATCCACAGAAAGATGGAGGCTTAAAATATACTGTATTCATTTGATGGATTTTAATTTTTTTTTTCATTCTTTTTTTTTTCCTTCCACACATACCTGAGGAAACTCTATCCCTTCTATCCAGGTGTGCAGTCTATAAATACTGTGGAGAGCAATGTTTACAGTAACTAGGAGTAAAATTAATTTTTAAAATATACATTTGTTTGTAAATTACAATTCTATCATGATGGAGTAACATATTTTTGTAGATCAGAATTCAATGTCTTTTTCATTATTAGTGTAAAATACTCTTTTCTCCAATCACAGACACTATGATGGGGGAAAAACTTCTTGGAATGACAAGGTTTTAAAAATAACAAGGTTTTGTTGTTTTGTTGCATACACAGCCCATGAATAACATGGACTTTGTTTCTACACTTCAAAGGGAATTATTGTTTAAAGAGCAGAACTATATCCTGAAAACACTACAGATCCAGCCTCAGAATGCTTATGTCAGTATTTAGAAAAAATTGATTTTTAAAAGGTGACTGAGTTTTTACCTCCATCAGCTCTCTGAGATGTGAGCGAGGCCTCTCCCACAGTTGTGGTGCAGCTCTGCTGAGCTCCATCATCTTGAAGGGCTGGTGCTGGGCTGTCCCAATTTCATTTCAGGCGTCCTTGGGAATCTCACGTTCACCAAGTCTCTTCCTTTCATGAACAGGCAGTTACCCACGACTGATATTACAGTTTGAACTGAGAAGAAACGTCCTTTACTTCATTTTGGAGACCTACGTGCCCTCCACTCTGCTCGTCATGTTGTCCTGGGTTTCTTTTTGGATCACACTGGACTCAGTGCCTGCAAGAACCTGCATTGGTGAGTTATTGCCTGAGGAATGGAGAAGATTTAAGTAGGCAGAGGAGCCTTTGAAGGCTGGGTAGATGGTACTTTTCTTGAGCTACCTGCTCAGGGATAAATGGTCTGCTCGCCTTCTGCTGTTCCTTGAGGCAGAGCTGGGTTGGTGTGGAAGAGATGCTGTGGCAGGGACATGTGCCCACCTGCAGGGCTGTGTGTGGCCGGGGCTCCCAGGAGATCCACCACAGAGAGTAGAGGACAGAGCACATGATCTTTGTGATGTGCTTTGGAGGGAGCAGGACGGGGGGATTTTTACTGAAAGCATGAAAAAGAACAGAGCCAGCTGCCTGTTGGAGCCAAGCTGCCAAAGGCAGGGAGAGCCTGTGTGAAGCCAGTAGCTAATGCTACAAAAGCATTTCAGTTGCTATGATGGATGATTTGGATTTGGTAAGAAGTGATGTGCTTTATCTGGGCAGCAATAGAGAGCAATGACATGAGCAGAAGGGTAGGCCAAGACTTCTTCAAAGTGTCCACAAGAAAAGGTCTCTCTGTTTTCCAAGGAGTTACAACAGTGCTTTCCATGACAACTCTGATGATCGGCTCACGAAGTTCACTTTCGAAAACCAACTGTTTCATTAAGGCCATTGATGTTTATCTTGGCATCTGCTTCAGCTTCATCTTTGGTGCCCTTGTGGAATATGCAGTGGCTCACTACAGCTCATCACAGAAGTGTGCAGCTAAAGTACCAGCAGAGGTAAGGCCTGATGCACCTTAATAAGCCCAGTAGTCTTGGACTGACAGCAATTGGTTCTCCATTAAGTGAATAAGACAAATGGTCTTCCTGCTACAGATACAATAACAATGCTTCTCCTAATTGGCACTAAATCTAAACTTTTGTGTGTAACAAACACGTGACTAGCACAGGAGTGCTGTGTCTCTGGCAGACTTCTGAGCAGCAGCATTAGCTGACAGTCCTGTTGGAGTCACAGGACCACGTCCAGAAAGGTACTTGGGCCTGGCACTGGAATTGGGTCTGTAGCTCTGAGCTGAGCTCGTGTGAGCATGAAGCACCTCTGCTCGTTTCAAACACAGCCAGAGAAGAGCCAGTATAACACAACTCTTCTCTCTTCTATCAGACAAATCCAATAAGAGAGGTACTTTCCTCTACCAGAGGAAAGCTGAACCCTTCTTCCTCCCTTCCCAGAAGATGCTTCCAAACATCAGTCTCACAATGTTGTGTGGGGATTGTGAGAGTGAGTTGTTCAAGGGATCTGCTTTAGTGTGAGAAATTAAATAGTCAGGTATGACTGTAGTCCAGTGGTCATCAAGGGCCCAAATCCTGTCAGGGGAAAAGGAGGTTTCCCACCTCAATACTGAGTTCCCGGCCATTAAGTTACTGTGTAGACAGGAAGAGATGGGTATCCTGCAGGAGATGGTTGTTGGATTACCCAGAGTAAGACTTGCTCAAGGATCTAAAAATCTGTCTAGAAATACAGTGGTGGAAGCAGGCATCTCTGGGACCTCAGGCCCTCCTAAGATTAGGCAGCAGCTGAAAGGTGTGTTTGAGTATTGGGGTGACCACGTATGAAGCTGTGCTCTTATATCTTTATCCTTATGGTCTCTTTCCTCTGCAGGAGAAGACAGACCTTAAAGCTGTGCACTCTTGTTTCCTAGGGGCCTGCAAATGAACTGACTGAAGAAATGGAAGAAGTTAACATCACCAACATCCTCAACAATTCCCTCACCAGCTATAAACAGAAAATCAGCTTCACAAGCATTGAGATTTCCAGCGATAATGTTAACTGCAGTGACCTGACCATGAAAAGTCATGAGAAAATCAAATGTGTCTTGAGAAACAAAATGCACAGGATTATCAGTTATTTCACAATTCAGAACCCTGGCAATGTGGACCACTACTCCAAATTGCTTTTCCCTTTGTTTTTCATGCTGGTCAATGTGTTTTATTGGGCTTATTATCTATATTTTTAGTAGAAATTAGTTGCTTCATTCTCCTACTTCAGCAGGAGAGGAATTGTGGGCATCCAGGTACCTAACCTCAGTGAGTTCAATGTGGACAAAAAACTTCCTTGTGTTTCCTGAGGTACCCAGCAGAAGAGTGTGTGAGGTGTGCATGCAAAGCCTTGGTGTGTCAGCATCAGCAGCACGGACTTTGACTCAGCCTGTTCAGCTGAGTGGCTGTGCTGGGCTCTTCTTCTTGTAGCTACGTTTCATTCCACACCTCACCTGGCTGGAGATGGGTGTGCAGGACTGCACGTACCAGCTACAGAGCACTAAGGGTGGCAAAATTATTTTGGTAGCTTGGAGCAGTTTGGAACCATTGAGTTGAGATGTCCCAGCGGATGTATAGGATGATAGCTGTTATTCTTTGTTTGCCAGAGAGAACAGAGGGACTGTCATTGCTGCCTCAATAGCTGCTCTGTTGCAGTGAGAGCCCTGAGGCAGCAGCAGGAGCATGGTGCAGTGCTGCACAGGGGGATGCTTCCATACATGGTGCTGCTTTGTCCCGGGTGGTGCGGTGCCAGGCTGGTGATTCGGTGCTGCACGGTGGTGCCTCACTGCTTTTAACATCTGTCACTCACTGAGGTAACCCTCACTTGCTGAAGTTCTCCATCCCCGAGACAGATGGAGGGCTTGTTGTTTTTAGAGCTGCATTTTTTCAGAGATTTGGGAACATGAAATTGAGGCAGCAAAATTGTTTCATAACCCATCTCTTATACTTTTCCTGCTGTGCTGCAGTTGAACAGCTTCTACCACTTTCCATGTCTTCCTCACAAAGTGATTTTTGTCCTGGAGAGTGTTTCCTTCAGCTTTTACTGCTACAAGGAGCTCTCACTTCTTGCCAGCCATAGGCACAAGTGGCCTATTTGTCATCCCCTGTTTTACGTGGCTGTGCAGCTGTGGCAAGTCAGCAGTGCTGCTGGGTGAAAAACATGCGTGGGTTGGGGTAGGCTAGTCTAAATCACCCTCTCACTCTCTATTTTAGGCTGAAACACTGTTACTTTTTTGAAGAAATTCATATTCTAAGTGGGCTCTGGAAACTGCTCAAAGTCAGCTTTGTTTATCTTGCAATCAGCAGGAGCCAGAGTTTTCTTTTAAAGATAAATGAACTGTGGCACACACAGTTACATTAAAGAACCAAATGCCATTTTGTGCTGTGTAGCTTGAGAGTACTGGAAGTCTTTATTTCCTGATTGTAAAATGAATGTTTTATGGCCGATTCCCCTGCCCCAGCACCCTTTTTTGGTCTGTGCTGCGTTCACCACTGAGAGGGGGCAATCCTGCAGTTATGTGGGAAGCACTGGGATTGCCTGCAGTGGCTCCGTTCAGCAGAGTTCTGGCTGGGTGAGGCCTCTCAGCTCGTAGCTTATGTTACAGTCTCAGCACGCAGTGTTTGCTTAGCTTAAGGATCTCTTCTTGGGAGTTCCTAGAGAAGGTGAGCAGAGCACACAAAACTATAGATTTTTTACTTTAATAACTTTTTATTGAACCACTTCACTACGCTATACTGTGAGGGATCTAACCCATATATTCATAAATCATCGCTTTTAAAAAGAGCAGCACAAGAAGACAAAGGGGAACAGACTGACAATGGCAAGTGGATAAACACAAGCTCCAGTAATGAAGTGTTGGCTTGTATATACTGGCATTTAAAGTCCATTCCATAAAATGTAATAAAGTGAATGTTTGTGATATGAACACAACCCCTCAGAGAGATTCTCTACTGAAAAAAAATCATATCTCTTTTCTGTATTGGTTTCTTTCTATAAAACCCAACTAAAATGTGTTCTACACTAGCTGCCAAATATTAATGTTAACAAAAGGAATTTCTTTGTACAAAGCCCTCCAAGATCATCGAGTCTAGCTGTTCCCTCAGCGCTGCCGAGGCCACCACCCTGTCCCCAAGTGCCACATCCACACAGCTGTTAAATCTCTCTGGGGATGGGGACTGCACCCCTGCCCTGGGCAGTCTGTTCTAATGCCACCACCTTTTCAGTGAAGAAAACTTCCATAATATTCACCCTGAGCCTCCCCTGGCCCAGCCTGAGGCCGTTCCCTCTCCTCCTGTCCCTGTTCCCTGGGAGCAGAGCCCGACCCCCCCGGCTGCCCCCTCCTGTCAGGGAGTTGTGCAGAGCCACAAGGTCCCCCCTGAGCCTCCTTTTCTCCAGGCTGAGCCCCTTTCCCAGCTCCCTCAGCTGCTCCCCACATGACTTGTGCTACAGACCCTTTCCCAGAAAGTCCTTTTCCAACCTGAACAATTCCATGATTTCAGCAGATGGCTGCTCTCAGGGCTTGCTTTCATTAGCCACAGCTTTTGTTACAACTCTGCTGCTTTGGTGTTACTCAGGTCTGGTGCCAGGGGTGAATCCTATTTCCCCCAAGAAACAGGAGTAGTTTATGCAAGATCCATATGCAGCAGAGACAAGGTGAGAGAATGTTGCTTATATCCCAGCTTGGTTTCTGGTCCTAGAGGAGGACCGAGATAAAATATCTGTCCGTTCACTGTCATGGGGAACACTCAGTATTGCTGTGAGAGAAAGCAGGAGAAGCTGAAGGAACATCCCTCAGATTTCCTCTCTGTGCCTAATTTCCTGGCTAGTTTTAGGGACAGGTAGTTTTTGCTAATGTGACTTTCCATTATAAAGTTTCCATTGCTTTGGAAAGTATTAACTTTACTGCATAGACAGACAGGCCCTACAGTAATAGCTGGAATATCCTAAAGATTTAGTTCCCAGTAATAATAGGGCTAAACCACAGCACTGCCAGAGGCAAAACCTATATTATTTGAAATGAAACTTCTCATAAATATCCATCTCTGAAGTAATTTCATATCAGCTGCTCTTATATAAACTGGACAAGGCAAACTGTCCTATCCATCAACATTAAGGTTGCCAAGAAAAATTACTCTATATTCATTGTCTGCAAGTTTTGGAGATCTCCCTTTCCATTAGACTTTCCCAGGAAACACTGTGGTTTGCCACTCTGAAGAACTTTGCTGGTAGCAGCATCAGTGTCAACTCTGGGCTTCAACCTCCTCGTGTTCCTACCCATCTCTGCCTCTGCAGGGGAGGGATGGACAGGCACTCACAGCAGCCAGAGCTGACACTGCTGCTCAGACTGTCAACTAAGAGCACCCTGAAACATTGCTGAAGTCAGAACCGTGTGGCTTTGGGGGTTTCTATTTTGTTTTCTTCCAGCCCCTCTCCAAATGCTTAGAGCACACTTGTTGCAGGTCTGCAGTAGGAGCCAGGCCAGTTTTCAAACATCCTGCTGCATGTCGAACCCAGAAGGGGCTGAGAATGGCAAGGGGCACACATGGACATTGCTGGACACTTTCACACTCATGCCAGCCACGCCCCGGTGACAGAGGTACATGAGTGCCACCCAGAGCCCTGCGTGTATCTCCCACCCTCTGCTGCCCGCTGCCTGCAGGCCCCCAGCCCACTGCCCCGTTTCTGTCCTGCTGCTTGTAGCTGGCAGCATGTGCAAGGCACACGTTCTTGTGTTGCTCTTTTGTTCTCTGGGTTTGTGTGCCAAGGTCTGATGTGTTTTCTCCAAGCCCTGATGCCTCTGAAGCCGTGCTGTACCTGGTAGCACTCCCATGTCACTGGTGATGTAAACAGCAACTGCCTTTGATGCAAAAATTGCTTCACTCTGCATTAAACTGTAGTAAAACATGACACCTGAAAGTATTGTGGTCTGTGCAAAACAGAGAGCTAGTGGAAAAGCATTCCCAAAATAAAGGTAGACGGTGGACAAGCCTTTGTGTCCTCCTCTCTCAACAGGAACAATGATGGGTCTTGCTTCTATATTGCAATACATGATGGAAGTGTACAGGAAAAGGGTTAAGAGGAGCAGGCTGGAAGTGTGGGCAGGGCATATGGGTGAAATGTCCTCCTGGTATTTTCTGTGGAAGTCTCCTCACTGCAACTCTCACCTCTCAAGAGAATGACTTCAGGGAAATGCTTGATTAACTACTGCTGATGTTTCCAGCACCACCTTTCTGTTCTGGGACAGGAGGCTGAGGTGTTTCTGGATAAGACTGCAGGGTTTTCAGAAATTTAGTCTACTTAAAGGACAGCAGAGACACAGAGCAGGCTTGAAAGTAGCCCTTGACATATCTGCCCCCTTGGAAAGAAATAAGAGCTTGTGGGTAAAGGAATCAGTAAGCCTGTATTGAAACAAACCCAGCATTTGGTACTGGCACAGTGTTATCAGGGACTTCTTTTGTCGTTGTAAATTAAAATTTGAATGTCTACAGTGACCAACAATGAATATGCTGGAATACATAACAAGAGAAATCTACAGTCAGCCACTGCTGGAGACAGGTGTAAGGTGAGTCACCAAAAGTCTGGTCAAAGCCTCTCATGGAAGGGTTGGCTTACAGGTAGGGGACAGACATTAATTGTGATTTTTTTTTTTAATTATATGTAAAACCTTTAAAAAATGAACCTCCATTTTAACTTACAAAGAAAATAATTAAAATGTTATTAAAATATGCAAAATTTCTAATTTAATTATACAATTACAGTCTTATAGTCTAATAGCCCCACTGTATTTTGCATATTAGTGAACAATTGCTTTCTTAAAGCTCACAGCAGAATCATTTACTTGATGCTGGAGAATAAGTTAATTATGGATCTCCTGCCTTTGATTAATGGATTTAATAATCATGTTACAGTAGGATTAACTTATAGTTCATGTGCTTACAGGAGTAATGATGAGAGTCATGAAAGCAGTGTCAGCACATAGGATTGGCCCCAGAAAAGGCCCTGGCTGGAGATCCCAAGACTGCCCCAGTCAGCACTTCTGGGAGGAACCAGCGCGTGGCATCAGTCACTCCCAGTTGCCACTTACTTCGACAAAATGAAATACTGCTCTCAGATGAGCTAAGCACCTCGACTGAAGCTCAGTTCTGGATACTGGGGGGGGAAAAGTTTTCCTAGGAGATGGGTACAGTAGCAGGCAATGCACCTTCCCACTGGGCACAGCAACCTGCAGCCTGCTATGAGCCAGTACAACAGGCTGAACATTCTCTAGTGCTTCTTTTGTGCACATAATACAAGGATAAAATTCCTTGGATGGAAACACCCTGAGTCAGCCAAGATTTCCTGTCTCTAAAGGAACCTCAAGAATAGGCAGTTAGTATAGCCTAAGAGACAGAGCACTCTAGTTTCTAAACTTGGCTTCAGATGTTCAAGGAGAGGAACCACCGCAGGACAGGGAAGGTAGAAGGAACACATGGAAGATTTTTGTATTTTGCTGTTATTCCTCACAGTACTCCTGTGCATGTCTATGTAAGAACCAGGTCTGCAAGTCTGGCAGGAGCCACATTGAGAAACCTTCACTTAATTAAAACTCACGTTGACACAAATAAAAATAGAATAAAGAGCCAAAGCATGTTTTGTCTGAAGGAGCAGTACCTCAAAAATCACCAGCAACAGGATTTCAAATTGCATCAGCCACGTACCTTACCTGTTATCACACCAAGCAGAACAATGTGATACAAATCAGAAGCTGAGCGTAACACAGCCCTGGGCTGCTTTGCCATGTCCCCTCCCTGCCCTTCATCCAACCCGTTTTTCCACAGGAAGGTGGCAGAACTCCTTGCACTGATCGTGCTGTACGGAAATCCTGGGGAAAAGCCAAGGAAATTGCTGCACAGCCAGCACAGCCCTTCCTGCTGGGGCCAGGGCATGCGAATGCTGCTCTCCCTCCCTTGTCAGGACGTGATTCTCCAAGGTGCCATTTCCCAGCTGATGGCTCCTGGCTCCCCATCACTGCAGCCTGCTGCCCTCGCTGGGGCTGTGAGCCTCCTGTGCCCTTGCCCTGCAGGCAACACGTGGGGGCTGCTGGCTGAAAGGACAGGGCATGGCGCTGCTTGTCCTGCAGCTCCAGCAGTGACATTCATCCACTGCTGCTTGTGTTTCGTTCTGGGAGACATTTAGGGTTAATTCAAAGTTTGTGCTGAAAATCAACACTTTTCCCTACCAAAGCAAGCTTCAGGGATTAGAGACATATTGAAATAATGCATATTTTATTCCTGAAGCAGATGGGACAAGGCCTTTAATGTGCCTCTTCAAACCCAGCTGTGCATCCTGCTCTCTCTCCCTCCCCCCACCTCTGCTCTGACTGCCACACATCCATCCAGTGTGGGACTTCTCCTCGGCTTGTCACAGCTGGCTTGATAATGAAAGACATTCAGAGAGTTACCAGGCCATTTCTCCATATCATACCACAGTGCTTTAACCTCAATTTGTTCCAGGTGATCTCAGGAATCTGTGACCAAGTAACCTTCAGCTGCAGATCATCTGCCAGGTGGCAGCTGTTTAAACGAGACCGCAGGCACTTCCAGTTCTTAATTTAGAGGCTGAACCCATCAAGAATTCAGATTACATGAGTCAGGTAGATGCCAAAAATGCTTTCTAGGATATCTATGATGGGTTTCCTCTGTGCCAGCTCACAGGAGGTGCTTCCTTGCAATACACTCACTGTTTTACAGGCCTAGGATCCCAGGTTTCCAGAGAGATGCCAGACAAGGCTCACCCTTACCAAGGGTGGTGCTGGCCTGCAGCCCCTTCCTGCTTTGGCTCTGCTTTGCACATATGGCTTCACCTCTATGAACATTCCTTTACTTCATATGAGCCTCAGCAAATCCTTGTCCTATGGATACTCATCCGCTACAGCTGTACAGACAGATAATGAAATAGACTGTGATGAGTAGACCCTATAAAGCAAAACTAAATGTCCAATTAGGACTTGATAAAGAAATGTGAAATAAAACACATCAAACAAGACAAAAGAATCAATTTCCTATTAAATTCAGTGGTTACTTTTTTTCCCTGACTCTCAATGTTAAAAGCATCAGTTACACACATCATTTACTCGTTTAGAGTCTGATTCAGAGTTCAAAGCGAAAACTTGCACTACAGAATATGAATTAGCTCAGTGATCACAGGAAAAACCCAGTGCCCTGCAGGTGTCTCCAGGCTGGCTTTGAGAAGTGCTATCAGTGTAGGCTGGGGGAAATTGCATTATGAGCTGTTCGGGAGAAGGAAGGGATTTTGAAGCAGCCTGCTACTTAACTCAAAGGAAGAGGTAATCTCAAATGGTGTAGAAGGTATGGAGCTGAATTTGGGAAAAGCCATGGAAATGTTTGGGACGGAAAGTAAACACACGACCTCAAAAGATTTGCCTTTGTGAATGCAGCCAGAGGATGCAAACCCAGTACAACAAAATGCATCCTTCACTGAGATTATGAAAACAGTTACACACCATGCGCAAAAAAAGAGGAGGAAAAGTTGCTTGTGGACAATTTTAGGAAAAGTAGGCGCAAGCATGACTTCTCTTTTATTTCACCTTGTTAATGGTGTCTTAGTTTTATGTGTTTATCTTCGAACTGATGCACATAGGGTTATTTTAAGCTAACAAACAGAGACATTTCCTTTGTAGGCAGTGGTGATCCTTGACCCATGGCACTGAGCCATGCTTGCAGGGGCTGCAGGTCCATGATGCTCCACTTCCACCTCCACAGCCAGGAAAATGAATTGCTGGTGAGCTGCACGTGGGTTGAACAATGGTAACAGCAGCCTGTGGGCTACAGACACAAAATCTCAGCAGCAGGGCAAGGGAAGGGACATTTCTGCCAGGGGATAGGGAGCATGTCTAAATCCTGAGACAGACAAAGAACAGTGCAACACCTGGTAAGAAATGACCCTGCAAAGTCATCTCACTGAACTGGCAGCCGTATATACACAGAAAAACCACAAAGAAATCCGAGCTACCTCTTTTATCTTCCTTTATAACCTGCAGTGTAAGTACATTTTGAGAAACTGAGGCAGAGAAGTGCTTTGAAAAGATGAGCACAGCACCTCATCCTTCAGCAGAATCTCCTTCTGAAGCTGTAGCAGTTTGCTCATGTTTGCCTGTGCTCTAAATCTTTTGTACTTTGTTCTTAGAGCCAAACATTGACCACATTATTTTGCGTTGCAAAGCACAGACACCCATAAACACTGAAAAGAAAATATATGGAGAGAGAACAATGGATTCTTTAATGGTTATAGGCATCTTTCATCTTAAACCAGAGAGTTTAAAGTAAATTCCAGCTGTCTTGGATTGCCTTTTACTTGTATAGAGCCTGTAAATCAAGTGTTAATTCAGAACCCCAAGCTGTGATCAGGGATGGATCACATTTGGTGTTGCACCAAGCTCTAGTCTCTAGAGTACTGGCTAAGCCCCAGGGCACTGGGATTTTGGGTGCTACTTTGTACACATATTCATCTTTTTGTGACCATCTATTTCGCCTGAGGGAAGGGAGGGGCACTCATAGCAGTTAATTTTTTCATTTTACACTCCTTTACCCTGTTCCCCTTCCTACAATAGCTGCCATGTAATGTTTCAGTAGAACAAGGCTTTGCAAATTTGGCTCAATGAGGCACGGAGCAAACAGCTTTTCAGAGAGCTTCAACTCAGCTGTCAGAAGGGGCAGTTTGGTCTCTGTGCAAGCAGTACTCACATTCCAAACTGCATTAGAGAAAAGCTGCTGGGTTTTTATGCATTTTTATTCTCAGTTCCAGACTAGGAATCTGATGCTAATTTTTTCTTAAAGCCTGTGTTTGGAGTACAGCTTATATTCTAAAACAAAACCAGGACTGTGATGTTTTTCTCTCAGTAGCTTGCTCTTTTTTCCTCTCCCTGGCTTTACTCCAAGGATCTTTTCTGCTTTTTGTTACACTCCCGAGATGAAGCATCGGATGGTTACAGCAGTGCTGGTAGCACTGGTACAGGTTTCTCAGAGTTTCCCTGCCTTGTACCACCGAGGCTGGTGGAGGCTGTTAAGGGAAGGAGATAGCTGTGGAAAATGTGATTTGGCACTCTGCTCTGAGCCCAAGGACTGTCCAGCCGGGACGGTGCTGGATCGCTGCGGCTGCTGTCCGGAATGTGGGAACGTGGAAGGTCAGATCTGCGACTTGGACCAGGGCAATCATTTTTATGGGCAGTGTGGGGATCACCTTGAGTGCAGGCTGGATGCTGATGAAGCAAGGTTTGGGGAAGTCCATGAACCACAGTGTGTGTGCAAATCTCAAGAGAGCATCTGTGGACCTGACGGGAAAACCTACGAAAACATCTGTCAGTTCAACAAGGCTTATGCTGCGAAGAGAAACATCAGCATGAAACATAAAGGGCCATGTGAATCAGGTAATGTGTACAGAGGCACTTCCAAACTGAAAAAAGAGCTGATGCTTATCTTCAGATGTGTTACTAGCTACTCTAACCTAACTTCATTAAACTAATTCTGTGGGTTTTGTTAAAATTGTCATTATTCTGTTATAATACTACTTTGTGCTGAACATATGGTTCAGCATCTGGTACTTAATCTTGCCTGTTATAAGCCTCTAGACTAGTGCATTAAATCTCATGGTGATTAAGAAGCCATCTATCTACAACCTGGGTCTGTTCTGCATAATCAGAGTATGATTACTATAATCAGAGTATGACTTTTTTTCTACAGAAGTTGTATGTGCAGTTGGGAATTGGTAAACAGGGTAGTCTGGGATGAATGGGCGAATGATTGTTATCATAAGAGGACTGACCTAATTTTAAAGTGGTGATAGTAAAGCAGATCCTATTGATTGAGATAGATATATATATATATATATGTCAATGTGTATACATCTATCATAGGTATACACACACAGGTACATGTATGCATGTGTGTATATATGTGTGCATGTGTGTATCCTGTGAGGATACATGGTAAGCAGTGAAGCAAGGGCAATAGAAGAAGATAGGGTTTAATTAACAGCTCTGTTCTTTTTACCAAAAAGGTCCAAAATAATCCAATTCAGAATCATCATAAAATCTATCTAATGCATTAAACAGAAATGCAAATATTAGAACAGAATCAAGCTGAAACAATTTCCCTAAAGGACTCTTACGGTGTGCAGTTGTCTCTGATGATTGTTAGCAGAAGGATTCCTAGGTGGGCTTACAGGGGACTCCTGCTCCCTGCTCATGTGCTGTTCATATTCTTTGCATTACTACAAGTCATTACTCCTGGGCATCTTTCACTAAAGACACGACTATAAAATGAAAATGTGAAGAGGCTTTTGTTTGTTTCTGAATGAGAAATTACTGTGATTTTTTAAGTTAAAAAAATATTTTCTCAAATGAAATAAGTAGAAGAGGTCTGTGGGTCACAAATGTGTCACAATTCTGGGAATCTGAAACTGCAGCTCTGGTAAAGGACTACATATGGGAGTAACTCGGGTACATTTTACCCACTCCTCTCTAGCAGTCTTAGACTGTATGCTGTGGTTTTATACTGAATGAACAACGCATATTGAACACTTAAAAGGAAAAGTGATGAACGGCTAATATCAGGCTTCTTTCCTCTTTCTCTAGCTGCAAGAGAAGGATCCATTAAAGAATGCTTTATTTGCTATCAGGGTATTAAGCTGGGAAACGAGACTTGTCAGGAAAGGGACACGCACGCCAGCCTGCAGTACAGCTGGAAGCCTGTTAGCCTTGGGAAGGAATTTTGGGATGGAGTAGCAGTAGTTCTTGTGGCACAAGCCCTCCAGCAAGATTTCGGCCAGAAGTGCCACTCCCTTAGCGAGTGCCGGGAATTTCGCAGCACCGGCAGCTGCTCAGGCACGCAGGCTTAAAGCAGTGCTCACTCTAATTAATTTAACAGAACTGGCGGCGTGCAAGAGACTTTTTAATTTGGAAGTACTACTACTTTTAATTGCTGGTGTCATCCCGCAGGCCCTCAGTCGCCCCCGAGGCGCATCACGCTGCTACTCCTCCAGCGGGAGAAGGAGCTTTGGTGCTCTGCTCTGCGCGCAGGCATCACCCCCAGCGCTTTCCCGCTGCTTCCCTGGCTCCCTAGAAAAGCTGGAGCCTCTCTCCAGGAATGTAGAGAATTATCCTAACCGCTCAGCTTGCTGAATTGCACAGAAGCCTGCGGGAAGCTCACAGCCGTGTCAGTGCTGCGCAGAGTTTAGTTAAGAAAGAGGCTGTGGCGAGGGAACCGCCCAGCTGGAGCATGCCCGAGCTGGGCAGAACCCCGGAGCTTGGGCAGGGTGCTGGGCTGGCAGCGACGGGGGTCACAAATGCCCTTCTTCTCGCCCCGAGCTGCCGTTCCCCACGCTGGCTCGGAAGCTTTGGAGCCCGGGGCTCGGAGGGGCTGCAGCGGGCACAGGGGGGCTNCTCGGCTGTCCCGGGAGCCGCCAGCCAGCCCAGGCCGGGAGGGCACCGCGCTCCGCCCCGGCCGCTCGGGGGGCAGCTGGTTCAAAAGGCAGCAGGAACCTGGCTCTGAGGGCACCAAACGCTGCAGCACGGGCTGTCCCGACCGCAATTTGCATTCGAAACAAACACCGAGCACTGTGGGGTTTCGGTACCAAGCTATAAATATAACCTTCACTCAGCTCAAAGTACTTTGTTTTGTTTTTCTCTCCTTCAAAGCATCTGCTGTTTCCTCTTGATGCCAAATGGATTAATTGTATACAGCCACCAATGAATAAATAACTAACAATAAACTCCTTTCATCAGAGGAGTACAGCCTTTCATCTTTCTTCTCTTGCCAGAAAAAGGAGAAGAAAAAAGGCCTAGCTCGCTAAAGAAACATGGAAAAATCCTTTCTTTTCCTGAAAGCTAGTTTTGATCAGTTTATCTAATAATTTACCAAGGTTACTAAGCACATTGATTTTATACAGATTCTCCACTCTTAAACCAGCCCCATTCACATTCAAACGTTTCTCATTGATAATTTAATGAACTAACAGTACAATCTAGCCGTGATTCTCTTTATGTTTAACTGTGTCACATGATTTATTTTAAATGTAAATTTTGGAGCAAAACCAAATAGACAAGCCACAAATTTTTCTGCCATTTCCATCTAATCAGACATAGATTAGCAAAAATTAATAATATACAATATGAGAAAAAAAAATCCTATGAATTATGTAATTAATTGGTCTGGAGTGATGTTGGGTTGATTGTGAAAGGTAAGACAGTATTTTGACTTTTCCTGGGTTCTGGTTTACATCTTCTGTAACACAGAGGGATAATTCATGACTGACTGGGACGGTAAAAGGAAAGAAGCAGCTCCTGCCCATTCAACTCTGGACACAGGGACATCAGAACTCTTTCCACAGCTATGAACAAAAATTTATCTACTCCAGGAATCAAAATGACAGGTTATCATAACAGTACAGCTCTGTTTCTAATCAGTTATGCAAACAAGGTAGACACAGATATGCATGGAGGAATTTGTCTGAACACAAAACCTGAAACACTCAAAAATAAAGTTTATAAACTTCTGTTTAAATGGTAGAACATTACTTCAATTTTCTTCCACAAAACACAGCAAAATGATTTTGTGAGACTTGCAGTATTTTATTTCTGAAGGCACTTCAAGTTTGAGCGGACAGTGAAAGTACTGGTGGTGTGTTGAGATTCAGAAAGGGAGTTTGGTTAGATGAGAACGGCTGCTTGCTGTGAGTTTGGTCTCAGGTGATGCCAGTCCCGGTCAGCCCTGTGCTCAGCTGCTGGGACTGAGACCAGCCCCAGGCATTTCCCAGCTGTCTGCTGCATTCCCCTCACAGTTAATGGCAAGAGGGGTATTTCCAGTGTGGAATTCGTCCTGGTGCATGGTGGGAGCGCTGGGCAGCTGAATGTGGATTCGTAATTCAGACCTTTGTGTCCTCCAGGCTCCAGATGTGTTCTGTGGGGGGCTGAGCCACGGCTGGGGACAGCGACACGGGCACACGTCAGTGTTGGCAGGCGATCCACAGGACACCTGAGTTAACAGCACAACACAAATACCCACCAGGCAACATCTGCCTCTTTGGAAAGTTTTTTACACTGTCTCTGTGTGGGAACAATTAAAAGAACTCCTGGGAGTCAATGCAGACATCTGGTTTCTTTTGTACGTTTTAGGCTTAACTACAGTGGATGTATCATTAAAAGGAGTGCAGTTTTATTAATTTTAAGATTTAAAAGTATGTTTTAATATCAGACCCTCTGTAATCAGTTCACAGGCAAAAAAAAATTCTCATCCAAGATATTCAGTTAATGCTGATTTGAATAAGGATTTTTGAAATAATAGTCAGATTCTGAATATAAAGTTCTCACGAAAGAACAAGCATTTAAGGGTTTAAGTTTCCAAGTTTGAAAAATCTTACTTTTGAAGAGTAGCAAGATTGTTTAATGAGGCATTTATAAATGGGAAAATTGATAGTTTTATGTATCATTTGTTTGCAATAAATTTAAATCAGTATGCATTTAATATTTTCTGCACAGACACCAGTCCTGAAAAACTGACAAATGTGTTATAAATTATTGCTTGAAAACATAGAACAGGCTGTTACAATTGCAAATGCCGAAGCACAAATGCTGCACCTAGGTATTGATTCAAATATTACAAGTAAAAATATATTAATTATTTACTTTAAGTTTCTATTTCCAAGCATCTGGGATCTGTGGGAAAAAAAAATTAATTAAATACAAGCCCAGTGGCCCAGAAAATGCATTCCTGTTTGAGCACTGGTCTGAAAATAGATAGAAAACAGATTTGAGAAGGTAAAACATTTCTTGTTGTCAACAAATACATCAGGAAAAAAAGAAGCCGGGATCTCCAACACAGGAAATCTGTGCTAACAGTAAATCCACTGTTTTTGTTTCTGCCGCCGAACATCCTCATCCCCTGTTAACACGGGAAATGAACAGTACACTCACACACTCTCACACGGGACGTGCCCCGGGAGAGGAGCGGAGGCTCACACGGGACGTGCCCCGGGAGAGGAGCGGAGGCTCACACACGCTCACAGAGGGATGGGTGTCCCCGCGATCAGGTGCGGGGGCACCGGGGCTGGGTTGTGGCTCCGGTGCCTCCAAGCCCCGGACTGGCTCCCTCTTGTGGCTGCCGGCAGCTTTTACTTCGGGAGAAGGGAAAAGGAGAATTCCGAGGCAATCAATAAACACTGGAGGGGGCGACAGTACGGGAACATGAGGAAACAAGTTAGTGGAAATTAACAGGTATAATAAGCATAAAATGAAACCTTATAGCAATAATTGAATTTCAATCCCTTTCCTTCTTAACACGAATATTGGTGACATCAATAGCAATTGAGGATAAATGTAAAATGCATTAATGCTGTTATTCTGTGACTTGTGACTTCCATGGGTAACAGTGCTGGACAATGGTTTAGCAAGTTGAAGGCAATGATGTATTCTGAAAACAAACCTGACAAGCCAGCAATAGGAGCATTTTGGCTTTTAGCTAAGCAAAATGTAACACTTTCAGAGCTGTCACACAATCAAATCACTCTGTGACTCGTGGGCTGCAGAATTTCCTGTCCTTTCCTCTGAAGCCCAGTTCAGGTACTGCCAGCTCTGCTGGGGGGCCCTGAGCCTGGTCCACAGTGACAGCTCATGGGGCAGAATTAAGCCCTTAATTTCAGCTCAGGTTCCACAATCACCTGCAAGGGGAAGCACAGACTTGAATAAGCATTTTTAGAAAGCACAGACACAAGGTTTTCTGAGCTTTAAAAGATGCTTGGAATCACATGGTTCTTCACAGCGTGAGAGGCAAGAGGCAAATGCCATCCGATGGTATCCTATGAAGCAGGGATTAACGTTGCTTGCTTTTGTGTTTGTGTTCTATGTGCACTGTCTCCTAAAGCACCCTGTCTGTTCTTTGCAGCTCCTGTTATTTCTATGCCACCTCGGGACACCCAGAATTACACTGGCAATGATGTCATTTTTGGCTGTGAGGTGTCAGCCTATCCTATGCCACAGCTTGAATGGAAAAAAAAGGGGAATAAAATGTTTCTGCCGGGAGATGACACCCACGTCTCAGTTCAGGTAAAACTTGAATTTACCATTGCATACAGTTTGGGAAGAGGAGCAGGGTGGTTAATCTGTGAATTCCTCCTACAGAACACAATACTGTTGCAATAAATAGATTCCCAATAGGGGCCCTGTGACTATGGAAAGAATGATCATTTCAGTCAGTGCTTTGGCAGTCCGAGCAGAAGGAACAACAGCCACTTATGCCTCTTTAGGAGGCTTTAGTCCAAGCCAGCTGAAACTGATTGTCATGAAGTGTGAAAGTTCCCATGGAATGTCATGCCAATCCATAAAACCTGGCTGCTGAGTGTCAGCTTGGTCAGGCCCCTTGGCCCTAACAGCTCCCCCAGACTCACTCCCCACCTTATCCTGAAGAAATTGCTGAGCTTGAGCATAGGTGGCAAAGCTTTGAAGAAGCAGCAAGTGGTGCTGGGACAAGAGACAGGAGAGCTGGGAAGAGTGGCATGAAGAGAAAGAGGAATGAGAGCACTGTGCAGGGCAGTGAAGCTGAAAGAGCAGAGATGGGAAAGCAGGAACTCAGAGGTGCAGAGCAGCAAGAAGGTAAAACACAGGGCAGCAGGAATAAGCAGAATCAAAGCATGATGGCATTAAAAAAAAAAGCAAAGGTTGTAATGATATTTAATCTATCCACAATTATTTTGAGAAATATCATGGTGTCTCCTAGGTACTTAATTTCAACCATTTCCTTCCTTCTCAAAGGCAAGAGGTGGGCCTCAGAAGTATGGTGTGACAGGCTGGCTGCAGATTCAAGGCCTCAAAAAATCAGATGAAGGCATTTACATCTGCCACACCAAAAATAAATATGGTGCAACGTATGCCTCTGCAAGATTGAAAGTCATTGATGGTAATTTTTTTTTATTTGAATGTAAAAAATATAAAAATGTGTACAAGCAGAATGCAAAGGATGGGATTGCTGGAATGCAAATGAAGCATAGGAGAAATTACCCAAAGCTGCCCATATTTTCACTCTTCTGTGTGCTTTTATTTTACTTTATCCCTAGTGGGTTTATATAGTAATATTTTGCTGCAAATTATACAAGCTTCCAGAAGACAGAAAGCCATGGATTGGAGCCATAGAGCTGAGACACATTATTCCACTGTCCTTACCCTAGAGAAGTCCTTTGATGTTAGCAGGACCCAGAACAACAGCTGCTGTAACTGAGGGAGTCTTTGAACCATGGCAGGTCTGCTTAGCTGTTTATTTTTCAAAAAATTAGGAAGGAAAATGTTGTTGTTCCTTAATGAGCGTGCTTCCAAAGATGTAAGAAATAGCTTTGCTATCGATTTGCATTGGGCCCAGGCCTGCAGAATAATATCCTTCTTCCTCCACGGAGAACTGTTTTCCCCAACAAATTCAGGATAAAGATGCATTGTCATATTTACCTCCTGGTCTAGAGGAGTTTGTCACTCGACCAGTTTCTACAAGTGACTTTCAAAGCTTTATTTTCTCTGGAAATTTTTGCAGGTGCACAAGAGCTGCAGAGGACTGATGTCATAGTTTACTAGCATTAGGAATTAAATGCATTTTCAACATGTCCTCAGCACAGGAAAAATGTGCACCTGTTAGAGTGGATCCAGAGGAGGCCACAGAGATGCTCCAAGTGCTGGAGCACCTCTGCTCTGGAGACAGGCTGGGAGAGCTGGGAGTGTTCAGTCTGGGGAAGAGAAGGCTCTGGGGAGATCCCAGAGCCCTTTCCAATCCCTGAAGGGGGCTTACTAGAAGGAGGAGAGGGACTTTTTACAAAGGCAGACAGTGTTTGGACAAGGGAGAATAGTTTTAAACTAAAATAGGAGAGATTTAGATTAGATGTTAGGAAGAAATTCTTTACTCAGAGCATGATGAAGCACTGACACAGGTTTTTCAAAGAAGCTGTGGCTGCCCCATCGCTGAAGTGTCCAAGGCCAGGTTGGATGGTGCTTGGAGCAACCTGAGGTAGTGGAAGTGTCCCTGCTCAGGGCAGAGGGTGGAACAAGATGAGCTTTAAGGTCCATTTCAAACCAATCTATGCTGGGATTCCATGATTCTACATAGAAATTTGCTCATGACCTTCAGTGGTATGAGGTCAAGCCCTTGGATAAAACCTCTGTCCTTTCATAGATAACAAGAATTCAGAAAGATTCAAAAACCCTGAGCTTGCCGTACAAATCCAAATCCATACTTTCCTCCTTGTTTATATTTTCAACTAATTTTATCTGGATTCAATTACATCTTGCAGACCCATCTCCTGCATTTGCATTTACTGGTGGCAGTAGAAGCGCAAGTTACAGCATTGAATACGAGGAGTATTATGACAACTCTGATGAGGAAGATGATGAAGAATATGAATCCGGGGACTACGATAATGAAAACAACTCTGAATAATAATTTTTATACATCTGTTGTCCAAACCCTTTCACACTGTTATATTTACCAGTAGTCTCTGTTCTGTAAATGGCTCCTCTGATAACACACATACTCACTTGTGTATCCACCTTCCTGAGATGCAGCTTTGGATGAAGTGTATCATGCTACTCACCAGAAACAAGAATAGTTGTAACACCATCTATTTAGACTATTAAATAAAATTCTTCAACATGCACCTTTCTACTAAGTATGCCGAGGGGATCAAATTTTATATTAATTTTAAAATTATTTTATCATTTCTTTCACACATTCTGATTTGTCCAGCAAAAATGCCAATAGTTAAACAAAATTTTTACTTTGTATCAATTTTCTTTTTTTTTTGTAAAGTACTAAGAAATATCAAGAAATTGTTCACATGGCAACAAGCTTAAGTAAGAATGGAGGTTGCAAAACAGTCTTTAATCTCCTTAGTTCATGTTTTCTCGTAAGTTTCAGCAGGATTTTCCTTCTCATTTGAAATTTTCCATGGTGACTCTCATCAAAGGTGAATTATCTGTCTTTTGGGGGATGATTTTGTTTACTTTTAATAGACATATGAAGCAGTCATGGTCTAAAGCCAGTAAGCGCTGTTTTACTGTCACTACTCAAACACAGCCAGAGAAGATTCCTTGTGCATTCAAACCTTTGAGCACACCTTTGGACTCCTCCTTGTAACAGCTCCTGCGTTGCTCCCCACAGCACTGACTCCCTCCCAGCAGCCTGGGAGCGGGTCAGGGTTTGGGATCGTGATTTTCCCCAAACAGGATGCTGGTTGGAGGGCATTCCTGCAGTTTAAAGGCAGCAGCTGCTCTGTAGCTCAGCGCATGCCCTCCAAACACACAGGGATTGCACTCCAGAGCCAGGACCTGTCCTTTGGGTGGGGCTGTGAAGCAGTTCCCTATCCCCAGCTGACGAGCGTTGCCAGGCTGCTGAAAGGGCAGAAAACCACCAAAACACATGCACATTGTTCCAGCTGATCCATGAGCCAGACAGCAAAGGAACTGGAGTCAAAACCAACACTTCAAAGGGCTGAGTGAGCACCCTGAGAAATGTCTCCAATTGCTTTTGTTAACTAATTACATGAAGGCTGGCTCTGAGCTAATGGGTAATGGAAAACACCAACCTGCACTTACACCTCTGGTTCCCACTGGCTGAGGACAGATGAACAGCAGGAAATTACCGAACACACTTGGGACTAAGGCAGCAGAAGCTCAGGCACCTGCAGGGAAAGCCTTGGTGTCTGCAGCCTCCCTGGGCCGAGGCACAGCCCCTGCACTGATCCCTGCACACACCGAGGTGACCACGAGCTGAATTCACGGTGACAGGGAGGCTTTAATGGCACTGTACCCACACACACAGTGTAGGATTTTTAATGCATATACACTGCATCACAAATTCTTCTTTTAATATGCTATTTCTGCCCTTTTTTGCCATTTGATTTTTCTTTTTAATTTGAATTACATTAAGAAATTGGCTATAGACTGTGTTTGCCCTGAGGTATTATTGACCTCTGTCCAGCAAACAACCAAGGAATAATTTATTTCATTTCAGGCTTCGTGGGGTATTTTCAGCTTATGAGAAGAAAGTGTGTCATTGTGTTATTGAAAAAGATTAATTAGTTTTAATTAGGAATAGGAAGTGGCCTCATATTTAACTACTGATTTTGTTTTTATGGACTCTTCCTGATCTTCTTAGTGATATGTTAATAACTTTTTTTGCTTACCCACTACATATTAATTTAAGCATAAACTTATCTGATAGAAATTGCTGATTCTTTTTTATGGAACTATTTAATATGCAGACATGTACTCAAGATCAATTGTGATCTGCATTGCAAATTAATGAATTAGATTACTAAATGGTGGCAATATATATTGGCATAGTGTAGTACATGGCACAGAAAATAATCTTGAAATCATTAGCCATAGAAAGAAATTAGAATTCTTCAGGGCCTTTTGTTGTTGTTAATGTAGAATGAAAAACTGAAAGAAAAGAATGTTTGAATGAGAAAATATGCAGCAGAACTCTAGCAAATACCAGTCTGCAAGTGTTTGGCCTGATGGAGTATGTCTATTTAAGAAAAGCTAACATTCCCAGAACAAAGAATTCTAAATTAAATATGTTGCATTTCTCTCTGTATGTATTTTTTATATGTATTTAATAAGTTCTAGTAAATTATCAGCCATTCCTTTCAGCAAGAAAACTGCATTTTAGGAAAAATCCCAATGTGATGCAAAAAAAAGGAGCACTGATACCTTGAACAATTCCTAGTTCCTTTTTGTGGGAGGGGACACAAATGGCTGGTTTTGTTTATATGCTGTAATCAAGTCATTTAATATTAAATTTAAAGCAGCATGGAGAAGGCTCAGTTCTCTCCAAGCAGTTGACTGGAATGGATCTCATTGTGAAAGCATTGCCTGTAGCAACAGATCTGTTCACGTAACCCAAAGGAACAGCAAGTTCAAGAAGTGAGGTTTGTTCCACCCAGCAGGAAATGAGCCAGGCTTGGTCTGGAAGCTATGTATTAGTCCTGGTACTGTATTTTGCAAGGCGGATCTAAACCTTTCTTTAACTGAGCTTCCACAGAAGACTGTTAGACTTTGTTATATGCAAGTCTGAATTTCACGGCACAGCTTCCTCCTGTCCCACAAGCATCTTCATTGTGCCATTTCCCCTCCCACGTAAAGGTAAAGGAATTGTACAGAAGTTGCTAAAGAAATTACACCGCTTAATGCAGAAGGTCCTTTGGCCAGGACCCTGACATAGGCTGGGTCACTTTCACAATCTAACATTCTTACTTGCTGTGTTCAAGTTTTGGCAGGTATTAGTCTGGGAATCCATTAATTCCTTAGCTGGACCAATTTTTTTCCCCTTAAAATAATTAGGATATAGTTGACAGAATCTGATACAGGAAGGCAACTGTCTGTGTTCCAGAGCTTCAAATGATTCAAGTGATGGTTAAAGGAGGAGCAGTGCCGGGGCTGCCCTGGGCGGCTGAGCACAGCGTGTGCTCCCTGCCTGCCCCGTGGTACAGCTCTGTGCTCTCACCTTCTGTCCGTGCTCAGCTCTCAGCACGGGCAGAGGACCCAGGCCGAGGGGACAAAGAAACCACTCTTCCTACCCTCATTAAATTGTCATAATAACCGTTTCTCGACCTCACTGCTGAGGATGAATCCAGCAAATACACCCAATTTATGTTTTCCTTCCAGGTCTAATTTATGTTTTCCTTCCAACTTCCATTTCCAGAGACATCTTACCACTGTGGGCCCCTTCTTTGGGGCTACCAGGCTTCACATGGGAATTTTTGCAATGTGGGCAATAAAGCATCAGGGAAACATGAATAATTTTACACCAGCTGCTCAGGCCCTTTATCATCACGAGGCGGCCCCCGCACTGGTCCGGGTGGAGCTGGCACCACCCTTGTCCGCCCTTGTCCTCCCGTGTCCTCCCGTGTCCGCACCGCCCCCGCACCGCCTCCGCCCGTGTCCGCCCCTGG
>VZTF01004747.1:252570-281560 GCA_013397755.1 Cnemophilus loriae
GGGCCGGGATGCTGTGCGGAGCCGGCGGAGCCGTGCAGGGCCGGGATGCTGTGAGGTCTGGCGGCGCTGTGCGGGGGGGGACCGGCGGTGGTCCCGAGCTCCCATCGCCCTGCTCCCATCGCTCTGCTCCCGGCACCCGCGCTGCGACCACGGCGGCTCCACGCCGGAGGGAAGCAGCCGCACCTGCTCCTCCGTGCTGCTGCTCTCTGAGGGCGGTGCTGGGCTCCTGCGCCACTTTTTCCCCGAAAACAGGAGGCAGCCCCGCTGCAGAACTTGTCCGAGATGAACATCAGCCACTGAAACGGCCTCGAACGAGGGGAAAAGGAAGCGTGGGTGGGAAAGGGCTTCGGGACGTGGAGGTGTCGGGCATGTGCCCGGCATCCCTTGTGGCTTTGCTCCACTGCTGGCAGCAAGGCTCTGGAAGCGTTAGAGAGGCCATTTCTGGCATTTATTTAAATACTTGAGTACCAGGCATGGCACATAAAAGGACCACTACTCTTTTTTTTTCCTTCAACTGTGACAATTCAGCAGTTACGCCTATCAAGTAGCTCTTGGGTAGGGCTGGTTGAACTTTCTTAATAGAGTGTTTTCAGTCAGCAAATGACTAAAATCAAAACGTTTGTGGGAATTTTTCCATGTCAGCAAAGCTTTGATTAGGAACCTACCCAGTTTCCTGCCAGTTTGCTTGGCTCCAGGGCTGCCTGCCTGGTGGGTTGCTGCAGAGCTGGGCCTCCAGCATTTCTGGTTCTTGGTACTTTGATAGGCTAATAGGAGAGATGCCCAGGACTGCAGGAGCTGGAGAGGTGGGACTAGAACTATCCAGAGAATTTTGTTCAGTTTATTCTTGAGCGTTACAAAAANGGGAGATAATAGTATCTAATGTTTTGCATTAGACTGTAAATCTGTTTCTTGGAAAAAGTTCCCCTTCTTTGTGATTAAAAATTTCGCTTCTTATTCAGGGTGGTTTCTACTCCCAACTCAGTTAAAGCAGCCAGCATCTGTCTGACTGCTGGATCATCTCTGTTGACACAATGGTTTTCTTAGGAGTCACCTTTCAGTTGTTGATAAGGGTTTCGGTAAAGGAGGTGTCTGAAGGCATCAGTTTCACGTGTTTTGTCTCACGATAAAAATGGTATTGTGACAGTCTTGTGTTTTCTTCAAGAAGACATATATCTAATCTAGAGAGCTAGTTTTTGTTTTCTCCTTGATTTCTCCAAACTTTTTCAGCTTCTAGGCAGAGAGGAATTTCAGCTCTTCTGTTGCCACCACAGCTTCTAAATTGTCCTGTCTTTCACTAATATTTGCATCAACAGATGCAGGCAAAGCTAATTTTTTTCTTAGTATGGTAATTTGACGAGTCTTAGAATTAAATTATGAGTCTTAGAATTTAATTACGAGTCTTAGAATTAAATTTGTCAAAAGTTTTCCAGGCATCATAGCCCAAACCTCACAATTTTTCTGTCTGTTCATCTCTTTTTAGAAAAGCTTTGAGCTTCTCATCTGAAGGCTGAGAAAAACAAGTGGATGGTAAAAAGTACTTTGGTAGCGGAGAGAATCAGAAATGGCAGTTTAATTTCCAGAGTTATTTTGGCTTCTTGGCACATGAAGCCTCCTATATTTTTTTGTAATTTAAATGTGATACAACTGGAAAGCTCAGTATAGGTAACAGTTAACGTTTCTGCTGTAGCATCTAGAATTATAAACAGAGAAATCTTACATGGCCAAAAAGTCTTTGTGGACGTTTCAGTGCTGTTGTTTCCTTGACAGAGTCTGGCAGAACTAGAAGTGCTTTGTAAGCACCTGGATGAAGGAACTGATCCAGCACAGGAATGCAAGCTGAGAAGGTCCTCTGGGAGCTTATCCAGAGCCCTGGATGCCTCAGCCAGTGCCAGCTTCTCCTGAACGAGGAACACTCGGTGTCTGGAGATGTGTTATCTGTGAAGGTAATCATGCTTATGGAAGCTCACGTGGATTTCTCAGTCATGGGGCATTACCAGGCCAGCACAATAAAGGCAAAATGCTTTTCTCTTTTTTTACCTAAATGATTCTAGACATTTTTTATGGTCTTTGTGGAAGTGACAATACCCTGCACTAGAAATGTCAAGCACAAAACAGGAAAGCAGCTTAGCTGTGAGTACTTTCAGGAGGGTTACAGCCAGGGGCTGTGTCAGCTGTGGAGCAGGGTCAGGACACAGTGGGGTATGGCCTTGTGGCTGAACATCATTTTGCTCTCGTTTCTAGCTATTAAAAGGGATCATGCTTTTAGGTCTTCTCCTTTTTACTCCTGTTTTGTAACTTATGATGTTTAGTTAGGATGAAACAAAGATACTACTAAAATGCACCTTTTATAAAATGTTGGTATACTTAATAAAACCTGATCACCAGTCTGGTTTACTGATTATTTTTCCAGCACTCATAGTGCTGTCATGGTTTTTCCTTGGTTTTCTTTTTCAGAGCACTCCTTTATGGCGTGGTTGTAAAATAGCAGCTCTTGCTGTCAAGCCATTCGGTTTAATGCCTTCATTTTTCTTCACCTCCTATAGAAACACATTTCTGATACACGTGTGTGAAGGTTAAGCCTTTCTCAACTTCTGTTAAGAAAAAGCAATGGGAAAATTTAAGCTATTTGGCATTTTACGTCCAGGATGATCCATTATGTGTGCATGTGTTGGTGATCCTGGTAACTCAGCAAGGAAGTACAAAGTTAACAGTTTTTGCTTCTTGCTGGTGAGGTTCTCATTTGCTTTTCAGTCTTACTTTGTTTGTAATACTGTTCAAGTTAATGTACTTTTTGAGTTACTTTGGGAATGTCTAATAAAAGATAAGTTGCAATAATCTGTTTATTAAAAACAAACTCAAGTACACTTCTCCACCATTTTGCAGTTATTTTTATGAATGTACTGTAATTGGAGTTTGCATTTATTATTAAAATGATTGCAGTGTGACTCTTCAGTGTGCAGCTCATTAAAAACAGTGATTTAAATCCAAAATATAGTTTCTTAGGAGATTTCTTTAGTTAAATTAAGAATTTCTGCAGAAAAGAAAATTAAGCCATAGATCTAGTGAATTAAATTTTATATAAAAATTGAAGAAATAATCCCTAACCAATACTAATATATGTAATAATTAGCAGACGGTAGTTTCAAATACATATGCATTAGCATTCCAGATTGAGGTTCATCCAGTGTGAATTTGGGTATGATTTAATACTGGGAAAGGGATTAGCAGCCAGGTCTGCAGTTCTTTCCCCAGCTCCTTCATAATTCAGTACGCAGTGCTTCACACCTGGTGAAGGGGAGGGTGCATTTTCCATTTTTGCATGTTTGTGTGACCTAAGGAACATTCCAATGGACTGTTCACAGAATGTGAAATGTAAAAGGCAGACAGGGCAGCAATGTAATTTCTGCCTGAGAGCTCCCCTGAACTGTGTCTCCTCGTGTGCTTTGGTGCAAGTGACAGTACGAAACAGAGGGCAGAGAGAAGTTGGCCCCTTGGTAAGCAGCCAGATTTTTCATTAGCTGAATCCTGGGTGATCTTCAGAGCTGTGAAAATGAGTGTGATTGCAACAAATAGCAGGAAAATATTGACAAGGATGACTTGGTGTTTTGGACACCAGGGGAGCTGAGGCTGCAAACTGCAGCTGTAAAAGTACGTAGAGATCTTCCCCTGATTAAATGGCAAGGCCTAATTGCAGTTGATTTTAGTTGTTTTAACAAGGAGCAGATTTAATTGTTCTATAGAAGCTTTGTAGTAGCTGAATGAAGACAGTTAAATTTTATTAATTAATTGCACAGTTCTGCATTGTATCTGATTTTGAAACATTCCAAGGATCTTAAGCCCTGATCATGAGATTGTACCCTCACATGGAATATTGAACACTCTCTACACAGCTTTTTAGACACAAGTTCTCAGTGATGGAATGTATCATTCACTTCAAACCAATGCTTTGTAAACTGCTGCGGAGGGAAGAGAATATTTTTTTGATAGGTAGCATTACAAAACTTTGTATTTTTGAGAGTGCCCTCTGATCTTTTTCATCTATGCACAGCTTAATTTTTTCTAACAGTTTGAATTTCATGCAGCTTGCCTTTCAAGGGCTAGAATACCGGATAGAGGCCTGAGAAAAGTGTAGGAGTGAATTCCAGACTGCAATTCATTGGAGTCTGTTTTCAGATGGGTTTTTGTTATCAGACAATTCTTAAAATTTATGATAAGCATTTTTTTCAGAGATAATTAGGGAGCGTGAAGGTCTAGTTCCATTAATGTTGATAGAATTTGTCATGAAAGCCTTCTAAACAGCTTAGGAAGTCTCAGCCTAACAATTCCTCTTCATTCTAGAAATGTTGGAAAATATTAAATACGATCTGATTCTAGTAATGCTGGAAAATGGTAACTGCAAGCCCTGATGTTTGAGCAATCCTGTCCTTTTCCCCCACAGGGCACTGTGGACCACTGCGTGACAGGAATGGTTCTCTCAGAGCTGACTCAGGAAATGGATCTGGTAAGTGTGGTTTGTTTTTTCCTTCTGCAAGGGGTGCTGGTAAAGCCTTTCCTAAAAATTGCTAGAGAAATATTTCTTAGCCATGAAGGGAGTAAAACACCTTTCTTCCCTGACAAAAATACACATAGACACAGGAAATTCCTAGTGCAGGTACTCGTCCAGTACCACGCACATCAGGTTCTCTCATCACGGTCACCAGAACTCGGAAAGCAAAGTGAACAATCAGTTGTATTTCTGCTAATGACTTCTTTTGCCTACATCTTAACCTGAGGAAGTGCCTCAGACCTGTCCATCCAGAAAGAGGAACAACCTTGAAGGAAAAAAATGCGGCATGTCAGGAACCTGATGAAATCTGCATTTAGCACTGGGCTGTAATTTTTATTTCTGGTGTCAAATAATTAATCTGCCAGATATCCATCCAGTTTTAGCAAGGAAGGGACATTGTTTATTCTGTCCTTACTTTTCTTAGGTTGATTATTCAAGACCTTCAGCAAAGCCTTGTAAAAGAGCTGCCTCATTTCGTGACACCTCTCTGAAGATCATACCGATGCTTGTGTGCTCTTTTGAAGGAGGTGAGGCTTTTCATTATTGAACCTAAATTGCTCACATAATTGTCCTCTAATTTTTTCTGACTTGATGAATTCTGTGCTTAAATGGATTACATGGTCCCCAGTTAAGCTCCGGTGAACAAAAAAGGTTCAAAGACAAAACTTCCAATCTTCTTTCTTCCACGTCTCTCTTGCTGTCTCTCCATCTCTCTATGTCTTGCCATAAAGATTGAACGGTCTAAATTCTGAGCCTGTCTTCTTTTTTAATGTTTTTTGTAATTTAATTGTATCTCGGTTTTGCTAGGCCCTACCATCTCAGTATTTGCTAAAAGAATTATTTTATTGAACAAGGAGCGACTAGAAGAAAGACAAATTCTTGTGGTAAGGCAGCACTATCAAATCAGGCCAAGGTGTTTTTCTCCTTGAGCAGTTCCCTCATCCTCTCTGTAACATTTTGGGGTAATTGAGGCTGCAGTCTCTCAAGAGCCTTGGCAGGAGGGGGTGAAGGGCAGCATGCTGTAAGCAAGGTCCCTTGGGACCAGGCTGATCTCGGCTCAGCTGAGCTGAGATTGGAAACTGGAATTATTTTGTGCTGATCGAGACCTTCTATAGCAGTGGAGGGGGAACCTTGAGGGACCGTTCTACTCGTCTTAAACTTGAGTATCTCTGCGTTTGACAGCAACTTATTTTTTAAATGCTACCTGATTTCTGTGTTTTGAATTACTTGAGAGTGCTAGTTTATCCAGTTTTCCTGAAAACCAATTAATTAGGTGTTGAAATTTGGACATGGGTGCTTAGGCTGAGAATTTAAACCCAGATGCCATCACAGTGGGGCAGTGGATGATGACAGTGACTTCTTCTTGGCCTAAGGGGTAATTCTGTGAGTGAGGTACTGCTGTGAAAAATGAGATAAACTGTGTTAGCTTCAGCTTCTTTCACAGTGTGTTTTTGGTCCATGTTAGCAGTGTGTAGTGTGTTCTGCCCCATGTTAGCAGTGAGTTTAAAGGGACGTGGGCTCAGGTGACAGGCAGTATATTTTTTGGTACAGAACTAATTGTTACAGAATTAATAACATGTGAGCCCTCACCTCTTAATAGGGGGTGCTCTGCTAATCTTCATCTTCCTGAGCAGTGCAGGAGTCACTAAAATTATCATTCCAAAACTGTTTCAGAGGAAGGGAAGGGGATTAAAGGCAGAGATGTCTCTTCCTATAAACAGTGTTTAGTTATGCCCATGTAGCTAACTGCTTTCATTTGTGTGTTCCACAAGTGTAAATTTTATTACTCATGAGTTCTGGTTGCTGTTTTCTGCAGTACTTCCTTCACATTAATTATTGTGGGTGAAGAAGTGCAGAGGAGATGCTGGTCAACAACTAGAAATTTAGACTTATTTTTAGACTAGAGCTTGGAGTAAAAAAGAAGGCTCTAGATTTAAAAATGTGCATACTAGAGTCCTCCTTCTGCAGTGAGCTGGGGATTATTGTGAATGACCAATTTCTTGTGGCGCAAACTTTCTTAATCTTTTTGCATCTTTGATCCTGTTCTTTTACATCCATTAGCTAACACGTGAAAAAGGACATGCAACTTAGAAGTGGAGAAAAAGCTTTACATTTTCTCCTTTGTTTCTTGCTTTCCTAATCTACCCTGGGGCTCTGTGGTGTTAGCAATCTCCCAGTCTGTTCTTATTAAAAGTGAAAGGTTTTAATATACAGGTTTACAGATGAAGTAGCTACTGACTTCTAATCCAGTGACTGTACATATCAGAACTGACAAAAAGTGAGAATTAATTTTTTGAATTGCTAGGGAATTCGGATTTCAAGGAACCGATAGCAGAAGAACTCAGGAAGTTAAATAAAGGAATATTCCTTTTAAAAAAAAATAATTAAATTTTCTTGACTGACATAGACTGAAATTGATTCTTTGAACTTGACCCTGATAATAGAGAGATATATACTAGGTGAGGATTTAGGTCAGAAAACACGTTGGTTCAGATGTTTTAAGACAGACAGAAGTGGGAAGGAGCGAGGCTGACAGTGCATTATTTAGAGCACATATGAACTTGTTTCTAAGTACAAGAGTTTCAGTTTCCAGGGAGCCCAAACACCTCTTGTGCCCTCACAGTCTGAGACCCCTGTTTCTCCGATTTCTGTTTCTTTCATCATGGAAGGGATGCTCTAAGAAAAAAAAAACACTTTTACAAATTCACCACAGTATAACACACGCATCTGAGAAAATTTCAAATGACAAAGTAATTAGAAAAACATTATGTTGATGTTTATGTTTAATCGTGGTCAATTAGTGTAATTAGCATCTAAACAAAACAATATCTTAGAAGAACCTTAAACTTGGGCAAACAGAAATAGCTGTTCTATTCTTTAGGAACCTCTTTAGGGTTCCTAAAGAGAATGGCTGTGACAATATAATTTCATTTGAGAATTCTTCCTGAAAATGTTTGTGTCATTAAGAGTTTTCGAGATGATCTCTTCGACAGATGCCCAGTTACCCCAGTATAAAAATGAAAAAGTAGAACTGGCAATTTTGTGGTTCTCGGATCAGAGTGTGAGAGCCCAGTCTAAGCATACCTCCAAGGTAAATACTTGTTGTAAACCACAACGTTTGAACTCAAACAGGCCGTGCAGAAATGAACCTGCTGATATATCTCACGCATAAATGCTCTGGAGCTCAGCTGGGGGAGAATGACTGGATGGAGAGAGAGGGAACCACTTAATGTGATGTTCATCCAGTCAGGCTTCCTACCACGTATGCTTTGGAGTTTTGGCATGCAAGGAGTTAATATTTTAACAGCTATGTTCATTAAACAATTTTAGATTACTTTGCATTTCAATTTTTTATTTCAAACATTTAGCTGGGTTCTGCTATATTGTGTTATATTTCACAGCTGGGTACACAAGATTTATTCTTTTAATAGTTCTGTTCTTTTGACAGTTATTCATTTATGTGGTTTCCACTGTATTTCTCACATTACTTGGCTTTTCTACATTTTAAATATGGAAGAAGGAAAAGTAAGATGCATTTTTGAAGAAGCAGCAGTTAATTCACCTTAACTGTAGGGGACAGTCATAATGTAGATGTTATAAAGAGAATGTCAGTAAGATGAGATCAATTGATCTTGAGAAAGAATTCTGCTGGAGCCTCAAGCAAATCTTTAGCAAGAATTGTGACAGTGACTGAGGTTTGGTTTCACTTGTGTAGCACTCCTTCCTTCCTTTCTGGTGGACAGTCCCAATGTCCAGAACATTTTTACCTCTTCGGGTTTGAAATATAGTTCAACTTTTTCACTTAATATTAAAAAGAAAGTTTTACACTATACTAAATTACTTTTTCGTTAAAGCAATGTGTTGTTTCAGTTGTCAAGGCTGACTTGTTATTTTAAAATCAGGTGGACTTCTCTAATGCTAAGGAACATGAGGTACCAGGTAAAAGTGTACTGGTGCTCCAGGTATTTTCATGAGCAAAATTCCTTCTGATGGCAATTCAAAGGCAATGTGGCTCTACAGTACTTGTCATTCTGATCCGTAATTTCTCTTGTTATATTATTATTTTTATTCTTTTATTCCTAATATTATTTTTATTATATTATTATAATGACTCTTCTCCGTTTGTCTGATGCTGAGGTTTTCTGTTCCACCTGCTACCCTGCCTGAGGGGGTGTATCTGCCTGGAGAAGCCCCATCAAGGTGCAGAATGCTATGAGGGGTTGGGTAGGAGATTGTACCCCAAGCTTCTTATGTCCATCCTTAGAGAGAGCTGGAGGAAGCATTTGTGTGTGGGTGAAGCAGCAGGGGAAAACGGGCAGTGCATTATTTATGTTTAATCACCTGGAGCTCTGTCATCAGGAGAAAAAATGTCCAAGCTGATCCTTTGCCAGCTCAGCAATGTGCTGTGAGTGACCACAAGCCTGGCTCTGCCCCTGCACTGTATGGGGAGGGTAAAAACGTTAATTACTGAGGAAAATGCTGGCTAATGTTTCCAACTGATTTATGGGAGAGCACTTGGAACAGAAAGAAATAACTTGTACTGAAAGGAGGTGGGGAAGCACTGTGGGGTGAATTTAAGCAAAGTTTTGTGTTGGTTTGTTGTTTCTGTTTTTCCCCCACCCCATCAGTAGACATGAGTCAAACTGGTGATAAATCACATTTCATACACCGCCTTTGCCCATGGCATGTGCTCGTGTGGAACCAGGCTGGGAGCTCTGCGAGGCTCTCCTGGTGAGTAACCATTCAAGGGATGTTCCCAACCTCAAGAATTTGTCTCGACCTCTGGAGTTCATGGCAAACGCACTTTCGAAGTGGGTTTTTTTTTCCCAATCATTTGATTACATTATCTACCAGTATCATTTGGTTTGCAGTCAGACTTTTGTTTTGTTCTAGCAGGCCTGGTACAGCAGCCTCTCATCTGTGTGGATAGATTCCCATGGTCTGGAGCACAGAATTTGCCAGCTCTTCTAACAAAAGCTGTGTGTGAAGGCATCTGAGCTGCCTGTTTTGGTGCTTTTTAAAACATTTCCGATCAGGCAAGCTGAGCTGTTCGGTGCACTCCGCAGCTCAGAGGCAGCAGAAGGCAGCGCTGGGTGGCTGCCGTGCGGGTGCTGCTGTAGCAGCTCGCAGAGCAGCAGATGGCACGCTGCCCCCACGGCTGTAAATCCGCACATACGGGGCCTGCTGGCAGCTCTCTGCAAACAGGCAATAAACACGCTCGCACTTGGAGGCAGGAAAGTCAGACATACATCAAACGGCTAAGTTAATACACATTTATATAAATATTCAAGATTGCTTGGATTGTTTTATTTACAGAATGGATAATGGAAATTTTGCGTGCTTCAGCCATGTTGTAATGATTTTGTTTGCCCATGTGCTTGCATACAGACAAACAGAAAATGGTTACAGAATGGTGAAGAGTCAAATGAATATGTAGAACAAGTCTTCTATATAAATATATAAATATATAAATATATAAATTTTGTTCATTAATTAACTCATATTCTTAAGCATATGCATGTAATAAAAGCAAACTCATTACAGAAAAAGAGAATTGGCTAGGTAAATGAATGCATTCTTATTAAGCAGCCCACTGGGGCTTGCTGTCTGAGGCAGGAGAGCAAAACCTCAGAGATTTCTTCCAGGATGCTGTAATACACTTTTAGTGCCATAACCATTCCAGTACGAAAATAATGCACCAAGAGACTGTCTTTTGGAACGGACAGACCTTTGAATGAATGTATACGTATTACCTTTCTGTTCAATACTGGACTGGATTCTCTGGTCCTGTACAGGACTGTTAATATTGGTCTATCAGTACATATTTTGTTTTAATGCTGGCATGACAGTTTTCGTAGGATCACTGTTCTGTGGTGTGTTGTTGCTTTGGATGCTGGCAGGGTAGTAGGAAGAAAGTTGTACGGAAAAGCAATGCTGCCTAGCATAGCAGACATTTGCCCTTGGAGGGGGGAAAAAGCAGCAGGAGGGGTTTGTAGCCTTCCCTGGAGCAGTTCAATGTGCAGCTATTCCCGATTCTCCCGGGAGAGGCTGGATCAGCAGCCCGTGGGATGGGCAGGGTTTGGCTGTGACTGCCCCTAACTGGCCATTAGATACTGCCAAGGGTTAATAAAACTGGTGAGCCTTGGCCATTGATGTATCAAAGGAAATGCAACTGAGCGACGGTAGTTACTAAAATTTCTTCAGTTCACTTAGCGTCGTTAACTTGAAACAAGTTTAACACTAAGGAGACTTCGTAATCGGGAGTTCTGACACTTGTAACAGTTCAGGTTCCACATGTACACTGTCACGGTTATTGTACAAAAGAGATTGCTTTGGTTGAAGATTTTTCTCTTGAGATTGCATTAAGAGTTATTCTGGAAGTGTGTTCTTGAAAAATATATGCATAGAGTCAGAAAGTTCTTTTTTTGTTAGTTCCTTTGCATCTTATTTTCTGGGGGGAGTGCTTTTCGTCGTTAAATATTTTGTGATTGAAAATAGAATTATTCTGGGGACAATGCAGTGAGGAAGGAGCACATGGGAAGGTTGCTGTGGTTTCCAGGTGCCGCCGGTGAGGGTGGCTCGGTGATGCTCCCGTTCCTGTGTCCGTCCCCGCCGTGCCCCGGTGCGGGAGGCTCGGTGATGCTCCCGTTCCTGTGTCTGTCCCCGCCGTGCCCCGGCCGCGGTGCCGAGCCCAGCGCGCGGCGCTGTTGGACCGGAGTTCAGCCGGACGAGCACAGCGAGCTTTAAATGTCACCGTAACCTTAACCAGAGAGCTGCGTGTGCAAGGGCGGGGTTTGTTTTGTCTGTTAAAAGGAGGTTTTTTATTAAAATGCATTTAGGCAAACTCTTTACAGTGAAGCGATTGATGGTTAACTGCTCGGATCCTTCTCACCCAGCAGCAGCCCTGAATGAGTTCGGAGAAGTCCTGGGGTGGTGAATCCGTCCCGGGTGCTGCAGTTTGAGGGAACCCTCTGCAAGTGAAGAGCTCTGGCAATGGGGTGTTCCAGCAAGCCGTGCTTTTATTTTGGCCCAGTTTTAAGCAGCAGGGATCGGGACCCAAGGCAGGAGAGTAGCAGTGAGAATCCTAGCTGCAGTGGTTCTGGGGAACAGCCACACGGACACAGCAGAGATGCAGCCACCACCTGGCCCGGAGGGGTGCCGGTCACAGGCTGGGAGGCTGGGCTGGGTTCATCCCAGGGCACGAGAGAGGGAAGAAGGAAGCAGGAGAATGCATTAATTGCTTATGAAGAGCCTTTCCCATGACAAGTTGAAGCGTGATTATAAAGTGGGGCTGGGAGGATGCAAAGGGCATTTCTCACTGCACACTGCAGGCATTCTGTTTGCTTATGTGCTCAGTATAAAGAGCTGTGTTAACATCTAGGGTTGCATTGCTATGTGTTTTTAAAGCTTTTAAATTATAGACTTGGCAGATCCGTATGATTGTAAAAAGTATCTCAAGGGTTTAGAATTTAGACTACAGTGTGTTTGGAGGAGAGGAAAAAAAGTACAGTTTTCCTGCTGGATGGTGTTTGCAGCAGCTGAAAGCCAGACGCGTACGTAGCCAGGTGTCACCTCACCACTGAACACAGCTTGTCTTCTCACCTGGAATGGGCGTTCTCTTGACTTGTTATTTTGAGATTTCTTCAGTATTTGTATATTTCTTTGATTACATTGCCTGCAGACACAAAGCATGACCTAGCAAAAAAGAGAACTACCCTTATTGTGCAGCTTTTCCCCTGTGGAATATGAGAGCAGAGATCTGCAGCAGTCCCGCTGCCTCCAGTGGGATCCTTGCAGGTGGAGGGGCTGAGCTGTGAGTGGCTCAGCAAAGGCTCTGGGCCCTGGCATCTCCATGATTAATGATATCTTAACCCTTATGAATGATTATCCTTTCCTGGCTGTAAAATACATACACTGTTTTATTTCATTACCACGAGGTGAAGATCCAACACTGACAGGTGCTGGGAATTAGCAGGCAGTTTTGAAATTGTTCTGTGCACTAGAAATTAGATCTCATTTTAATTCAGCTTTTCCAAACTAGTAAATGAGGTTAATGCCATACATATTCAGCTGATATGGATGAAGAAATTGATATAAAGTAGATCAACATAGCTACAGGGCTACTTTAATTTATACGTAAAGAGGCAGTGATAAATGAAAGTAATGTAGTAGTGGTCACTAAACTCCTCAGCCATCAGGGATTCAATAGTGTTAGCTGCTCATTAAACACATGGTTGGGGTTACCTCAAATAGAAATTTGAAAAGAAATAGCCAACTAACCCTTAATTATCAAAATATAGAAAATACTAATTATGCCTTAATTAGCTTTTCTTTTAATGTACTGAAATTGTTACTTTTTGTGTAGCACAAATGGATAGTTATATCAACAATAAATAGGTTGTTTTAATAACTTTCTTTTACCTCTGGGAAAACCACACTCCAATTTTTAATATGCAATAATGCTTCTCTCTAGCCTGTAGGAGATGAAAATTATTAAGTAGCTTTATTTTTTGAAGATCTTACAGCAGCTTTGGGAAGAATTATTTCACTATGCATCAATTATTTTTAATTGAACTGAATATATTTCAGATCGCATGAAATGCCTCTCATTTAAGTTTAACATTTAGAGTTTGTTAAGGAAATATCACAGTGAGAATTGGATACAACTTATTTCTGGGGCATATTCTAGGAAGAATAAAGAACTGTTGTTTCAAAAGAAAAATATCATCACCGGTATTTTTCCCTTCACTGGGCCAAATGTCATTTTTACTCTGTTTCATAGCTCCCACACTGTTCTCACCTGATCTCCCTGCAGTTTACCCAGCAAAAGAAAGTCAGGATTGGCTTTGGTGGGTCTGGGATGCCTCCGGTGCTGATGGAAAGCTCCAGCAGCTGTTGCACAATTCCTGTCCTGGTGAGGCACCCAGGGCCTTCCCCTGTGGGTGTGCGCAGGAAGGAGCGGCCCCGCACGGCTGCCTGGGGTTCGTCAGACACAGCGGGTTTGTGCCTGTCCTGCTACAGGATGGCAGGGAGGCACTGAGCAGTGCTGCTCATGAAACATCCAAATTCACTTAGCAGTCCAAGCTGAATTAAATAGAAGGTAATTGCTAGCACAGAATTCAAAATAAGTAGATAGCATTGGCCTAAGATTGCAGGTTATTTGCAAATGTGTAGAATTATACAAACATCTTCAGACTGCTATCAGTGACTTTTTGTGAACTTTTCCTTTTAAACACTTTTAGCCATAAATTGGAGCAAGTGTTGTTCTTACCTGCAGAAATTTCGAAGTTGCAGGACACCAACTTACACTTCGAAGAGATTTCAAGTGTGTTCTGTACTCCTGGCGTTCAGTATGGTCCAAATCCAGTGTGTAAAATTAAATAGACAGATACAGTTGTATTATTTGACAAGTGATTTCAGGTGGTTTTAGTCATAGCTTTAAAGTAAAAAAAAAATGTTTCTAAACCTTTAAAGAGCAAAAATGACCATAAGAATATTTAACGTTTCTCAAATGAAATATCTGTTTCCAGCATGGAGATAGCCCCAGAACTAGTCAAACCTGTAGCTCAAACTTTGAAGTGTGGGATTGGAGATGCCAGTTTGGTGTTTTGGCAGCAGCTTAGTGTTTAGAATCATCAGGGGGGTTTGGAAAAATTAGGGTTTTTTTTTTAATTCTAGACCTCAGAAAAAATGTTGCTTCATGTGCATTTGAATTCCTTTGGTTCCTTCTTTGAGGCTCTGACCTCTTGACTGAGTTACCAGTTTCTACCAAGTTTAGGAGCTACTCAAGATTTATTCAAGTAAATGTTACCCGGGCAGATCTCCTTTCATGTTTTTTATCACAGTTCCTATCCTGCCATGAGCAGAAAGAACTTTCAGCAAACATTCCTGAGCTAATATTTGAACTTATTGAATTGCCTAAAGATTGGACAAGCTAAGCAAATTGTGCCAGGGCATATAAAATCGTGTAGTTATTTTTAATTCTGGATTGTGGCTTGCACTGACAACTGTCTGTCTTCATGTGGAAAATAATTGGATTTCCTTTGAAGAAATCTAATATTTTGGAGGATTCTTTAAGTACTTTGTGGAGAATTTTTTGGTTTTCTGTTTTTAAATTTAAAAAATGCCATCAGTAAACAACGTGAGCTAGATTCTGTGACATTATTGTGACATTATGGTTCATGGGACTGGCCAGCAATACTTAGTAACAAAACCTTGGCAAACTTCAGATCACAATGTCTGTCCTTTAACTGCTTTTGGAAATTTCTGTATTGAATTTCTGCATTACCTGGAAATTCTGTACAGCAAACACACCACCAGGACATGGAGGCAAATGCTCAGAACTTTGTAGAATCATAAACACTGGGTTCCTCATTAGTCGAGTTGTAAAGTATGTTCATTTTACATGTCCTCAATTCTGTCATTTTTTACATGGATGTTTTACGTGCGAATCGATGCTTTTCTTCCTGGACTGTACAGCACATTCCCTTCTGCATTTGCTTGGGGAATTTTTATTGTGCTTTCTCCTTTCTCAGATTTTACATTATATACTCCTGCCTTCCTCCTTCTCTTACAATGCTGTTAAAAATATTTGAGTCCTTAAAACCTCGTTTTCTTTTTTTCCCCCTGAAGTGCAGTGTGTTTGCCATTCTGCTACACCTTTGTCTCTCTAACTTGTTACCTTTCGACTCCTTGCTCATGACAGCTAAACCTGCATGAATCATTATAGAGATATTCTTTAATCACATGTTTGCAATTAAAGCACTGGTTTGAGCGCCATGCTATTTTATTCTAGAATTTTATAACACGAATCAGGCAATACTAAAAATAAATAATGAGCACAGTTCAGTTCTTCACTTGGCTGTAGCTGAGCTTTATTTTGTAGCTGCTAATAAAGGCACATTATCGTGTTCAGGGATTGCAATTATCACTGAAATGTGTATGTCCATTAACTGCAACATTAGGCTGAGGATATAATTACTGTCTAGAGCCAATATCTGTGTGAAGTTACGTCTAGGATGCTATTAAGCTATAAGCAATATTTGTAAACTAATATTTAAACATATCAGAATTGATTCAATCACTTGCAGACTTAAAATCTAATCCTACTTCCACTCCAAATTATTGATGATTTAAGTGTTTGGCAAATATATTATTGAGTTACTTGGATGTGAGTATAATTTGTGTTGTGAGAGAGAATACTGTTTTTCTAATGGCAAGAGCCCAGAACAAACTGAGCTGGTAGCAGGAGGAGAGAGAAGCTGTGGTGACAACAAAATGCTGATAAAAGAGTGGTACAGTGTGTCACAAAATGCTGCAAACAGGATTCATTTTTCTCAGAGTTACATTTCAGACATTTTAGTACAGCAATTTAAACACATGAAAACCTGTTGCATGCTTAGAGGACAACAAAGAAAAGGCTTTCCTAATAATATCACAAGTGTGTTTCAAAGAGGAGTCAGGTTGAGTTTGCACATTGATTTGCTTTCAGAAAAATTCTAGTGTTTCTCCGGACAGAAGAACATGAAATTGCCTGTGAAATTAGGTGGGTAGTTCATTTGCAAAACCAGTCTAAGTCACCTGTCAGTGATTCCACTCATGTGGAGATGTTTGGATCTGTAATGAAGTGACCTTTTTCTACATTTTATTTTATATGCAAAATATGCATGGTAGTAATTGACTTTTAAGTGCTTGTGTAAATTAATTTTCTGTTGTATTTCCTTGGCTTGCGAGTGATAGCCACCCCTTTGGTTAATTTGGTTACCTGCCTCAGTAATGGATAGTTAAGGAATGCTGTTTGGGAGTAAATGTTAAGAGAATCAGTCTTTCAGCATTTTATGTCTTATTTTGAATGCAAGTGCATTTCAAATTTTTCTAGGACAGAGGAACTATTACATTCTTTGGGATTTTTTTCTGGTACAGATATACCTAATAGATACCTAATATGAATCCTTTTTCTGGTTTACAACAGTTGTTTTGGATTCAGCTTTCACGTGTGTCTGCTTTGTGGCTTTCCAGCCTCTGCTCTGTCTTTGATGGCCGGACTTGGTTGTTCTGACACTGTTTATGTTTGCTGCCCACATCACTAAATATGGCTTTGTATTTATTAGATTGTTTGTCATTTTTAAGTTGATTATGTTCCTTGTTTTAAAATTCACGTATTTCAGCTCAAGCAGATTCTCTTCTCTGAGCAACCTCTAACTGCTGGACCTTTTCACTTGTGCTGCATTTCCAAACCAACTCAGCAAGAAGGAATAAGTAGCAAATAGGGCATCTTGGGGAAAAAACAACCCCAGCAACCCAGGCTAACTTATGACTTGCTCATCTAAAATATGTTGGTTTTGTTGCTGTATGTTGGCCTTGTATCCTCATTATTTAAGTAGCTTCTATGAATTAATTTAACAGACCTTGCAGTAAGTAAAATAACCATCAGAGTTTAGAGCAGAGTGAATAATTCTTTAATATTAGACTATAGCAATTTTTATGATTCAAGTCAAACTTAATTATGAAATTGCTTATTGCATATTTGTGTAATTCAAAGAGAAAAAAATATGCAAAATCACATATCATGAGTACATGTGTCAAAAAAAGAACAATCTAGTAAAATCCCAGGGGTTAGAAAATTCTTGTTGGTACTGGGTGAGTTATGCACCATTCTGCTGGGGTCCTGGGATCGTGGTGTGCACTGGCCAGCACTGCTGAAAGGGGGTTGTGTGATTTTACCTGATCAGTTGTTTAGCCTCTCCTTCAAAGTTACTGAAGAACTGAATTTAGTTACCAGCAACTAGTGTATTACAAGAACAGTCCTCCAGAAGATCTTCTAGATTTTCCTTTAGAATAGTGTTGTCAGTTTATATTTACAAAGGGGAATATATATTTGTCTGGCAGTGTTCTTAAACAGGAATTCTTTCACAGCACTAACTTCAGTTCATTGAATTTTTTTCCCCTGAGATAATACTCAACCCAAGTAGCAATCTTCCCAGGTAGCTTTATGCACTAATGATTTCTATTCTTACATGTCAGACAAAGGTGAGAATTGAGTAGAAAAAGTGCAGACTTCCACCCTTTGTGACCTCAAGGTCAGTTGGTTTTGACCTTACAAAACAGTGAGCGTTAAACACAGCACGGAAACTGTCCATCACTTGGGGTATTTTGTGCTAATTTTGTTATAGTTGTAAATTCTGGGTTAATCCAGAATTGCAAAGGACATGCTGTTCTTCCTTTTACCTTTTGCTTTCATATCACTACTCCTGGTTTTTTAATTAAATAGGATTGGACAGTTTGCATTCCTATTATGGTCTATTAATCGGTTTTTTCATGCATTTTAGAGTTATTTACAAGTATTTGTGTGGAAAGATCAATGTTGGCCTGATCAAGGGTTCATGGAGCAGCATGCACAGAAACCTTTGTCTCTTTTGTCAGGCTGTTGTCACCTAACCAGCAATGCGTCGCTTCCACTCCAGAAGAGAGGAAGGCAGTGGAGCTGAGTTCCTAAGGACTCTTTCCTGCACAGCAACAGCAGGCATGTCCAGTATATAGGATGAGAAACCTTTTGGGGTTTGAGACATAAATGAGGCTTCAGCTACTTCCTCTGTTTTGCAGTTCCTTTGATCTGGAGACTTTCCAGGTGCATGAAGTCATCAGATTTCTGAATCAATTTTTAACTTTTTTTTTTATTTGGACTGCTGTTGGCTTCACATGACTTATGTAGATGCTGTCTGAGAGTGTCAGATGGAGAAAATATCCACATCACCATAAAATGCTTCATGGTGAATAAAGGGAGAAGACTCCTCCGAGGCAGGTGAGATGTCACACCTACTTCCTTCCTTTTGCACCTGTGTGACAAGAACGCTAGCAGGAAAGGTCTGCACAGAAATCTCTGCAGAAACTGCATTGTGCTCAGTCAGGGAAAGCTTCCAGCAAGCACTCCTGTTCCTGTTTGGGTGGCAGTGCGTGGCTCATCCAAACATTTTGATGATACTTGCACTCTGATCTTTTTTTTCCCCTTTCTACTAAATACTTGAACCATTTGCGCTTTTCATCCCATTTTATTGTACCATTAGGAAAAGCAGTAAAGTGTTTTCAAATGTCAAGTTTAACTGGGAAGACTTAAAAATAATAAATACAGAGGCTATTTTCACTTATGTGATTTGCTTTGGTGTTGAAAAGCCAAAGAGCACACAAGGTATGGTGTTAGAGTGTACCAGATGGTGGTTTTTCTCCAGGAAAAGGAAAATGAGCTCTATTGTTTCCTTTTTTTGTGTAGCACAAGAAATTAGAATCTTTCTGGGAGATCTGGTGGCAAACCCACCTACCTTGGGTCATTCTCCTCCTTAGGGAATATTTGGCTTGTCACCTGCAGTTCTAGGAGCACTCCTAAAGGCCCAGGTGACAGGTCAGTGCTGTTAGGTGTGCTTTCCCTCCGAGCAATGTGAGCCATGAGAGGTGAGCAGTTTCCCTTCAGGAATCTACAGTAGGGCCGGTGCAGATATTTTGAAGAAGTCTGATTCTTCAGAAGCTTTCAAGCTGTTGACATTAATTTATTTTTTCAAGGCCAAACTGCTTAGGCTAGAAGGTCTTCAAGGTGTTAGAGACTTGTTCTAACCGCACAGGCTTTGCAGCTGCCTTCAGTTTACACAGCCCCCTGCATAAGGTATTTCTACAGCCTCCTGCAAGTGTTATTTATACAGCCCCCTGCAGATGTTATTTCTAAGTGTCGTGGCACCGTGGCTAAATTTACTGCAGTACCAGGACTGCTTTGTAAAGCTGCCAGTACCCTTGGAAGCTAAGGAGGAAAGGTGTTCTCCTGAACTACTGAGATTTTAAGGAAATTCACGCTTTGCAAAGTAAATCTAATGATTTGTATTTATTAGTATTTGTGGTGATGCTTTTTATAAGATAGTTTTAGTTGTACGTGTTGTGAAATCCACTGTTTCCTTTACAATAAATCAATCAGTCAGTCAGATCTGCCGGGAAGCACGGGCTGTGTGAGAGGCAGAGGGTCAGCAGAGGGAGCACAAGGAAACGAGCAGGACTGTGCTGTGTGTGATGGACTGGGTGGGAGTGCTGCTGAGCATGCAGTGGGTAATCAAATACCTGTTTGTTTGGTATTGCGTGAAGATTTAATCGCAGTGACACTTCCAGGCTGCCTCCATGAATGCTTAGATGGTGAATGATACGAACTTATTTCTAGAGGTGCATAAACCTGTCAAGTGAGACTGATCTGTGATATGGGGATGTGTGGTATTTCTACCGCCAACCCTGCATTACTTTTGGTGGTTCAACTTTGTTTTAGTTTGCCTTTTGCTGTCCTCCTGTGCCAATATGCAAATACTTGTGCAAATACATCCCTCCTGCTCACCTCTGGAGGGCCAGGACGGTGGGGGAGCAGGTGGGTGGAGGCTGCTTGCTCTGCAGGGTTTCCACACCCACGTTGGTGGCATTAAGCTTCCTGCTTGCCTTGACACTACTTTGGCCCAAAACAAGGGAGAAGAGATTTTTGAGAAATACATGTTTCATTTTTAAGCATGCTTAACCTTAATAGTTATGACAGATTTTTAAAAATATGTGCATTTGAGACGGCATTAATAATTCAAGTGTGTTTCATTAAGAAAAAGAACAAACTGTCTATAGGGCTATTAAATTCTTCCTTGGCTAAGATCATCAAAATTTAGATGACCTAAAATGGTACCTTGTTGGGGTCATAATATGCCGCTTGAAAAACAAATACCCTGTGATTTAGTTTTGATTCTGACAATACTCAAAAGGATTTGTTATGTCTTACAGACCTTTCTGCAAACTACTAATGGGATGAACACAATATATCACTTTTATAATAGTGAGCTATTAAAGGCAAACATAAAGCAGTCTGAAGCCCATAAGTGCTGCCAACAGCTCCTGCTTTAATGAATTCCCTTTTAGATGTCCATTAAATGCTCATGGCAAATGTACTCATAATGGAAATGGCAAATCTAAATGGGTAGATATGAATAATCCATGGAGTTTAAATTCTGTTTATGATCATCTTCACATTTAGTTTTCAAGACAACGCAGTTTAGTTTTCATTACAGTTTGGAATAAAGAGGACAGGGAGTAATTGATTGCTTCAAGCAGATTAAAATCAATGGGTTGCTTTTCAAAGAACCCGTTCAATGCAATAATTTCAACTTTAAACATTGATTTAGAGAACTCAACACAAAATGTTTTGTGCCGTGTGAACTTTTATGTGGAAAGACTAATACTAATTTTATTTCTATATATCTGTATATAGAAATATATAGAGGTTGTTATCAGTATGTGCATGAGTAAACAGTGATCTGTAGTAAGTTATTTTGGTATTATTGCACTCATATAATGAATCAATGAGATTCCCGTCATCATTGGGATACTGTTTGTAAACCATTAGCACACAGAAATTACAGCCCATCATACATCATTACTGTGATTGAGGCTTTATTACCATATTCTCAAATTGCTTGCTTGCTATAAAACTAAATAGACACCAGACAACTATAGGTAGACGATAGACTGTGCATTATTGGGCTGGAGTAATGAAGGATTATTGTAGCATAATGGGGCACAACTTATGAGGAAAATAAACTTGGCAGCAAAGGAAAGCTTGAGTGTTTTTAATGTTTGTTGTTACTGCTTTAAAGGTCAAATATATTTGTTATGATCGAGTTACTGTTTCCTTATTTCATGAATCATACACTTTCTGTGTTCCACATAGGCCTTGTTTTATACTTAAGCATTTAAAACACAGGAACTGCACTGCACCTTTCTGCTCCAGAGGTGGATTTACAGCTCTGGAGGGAGTGGTGTGGTTGGCGAGGTGCTGGGGTGGGCGAGAGCACGTCCGTAGCTCTGCACACATTGGTTTTGTGCTGGACAGAGGCAGGGAAGAAAAACTGCATCAACAGATGTCAGCTGTTCTACGTGATTCAAGTTCTCCAAACACACAGAGCAAAGTGTACATTAGGAATTTTGGGAGCTATAGTGAAAGGATTCATGATACCTTCATTTTAAAAGATGAGGGGACACACTGAATTTGGACTTGGGGAATTTAGCAATCTCTTGCGACAGAACCAGGGGCTTTACAGTACAACACCAGTATGCACAGGATATATTCAAGGTGTTACTTTCTCCAGCTTTGGGTGCTGAGGTGTTGGGAGAGCAGACTTCTTAGGGCTTGTTTATCTACAGGCAGAGATTGCTGAGAAAGATAACAGACCGTGTTAAATCTTCTGTAAGTTGTTAAAAAATTTCTGTAAGTTGATGTACTGCTATGTACCTGACAATTCCCATTTTGATAGTAGTGACATTCCATTTTTTTTTGCATGAAAGCTTCTGGAGTTCTTAATGGGGAGTAGTGAAACCATCAGGGTACAGTACTCAATTACTGAGAGGCAGTGAGCAACTCGATGTGCATTCACTTTTGCCAGGGGTTTTGGAAACACATGCTTTTTAATAAAGTACATTTGACCTTTCTTTGGCTTCCATTTGGCATGAATTCACATTTCATTTCAGTTCTGAAAGGAGAGGCAATGTCTGTAAACCACAACACATCATTATGCACCAGTCCAAACAGGAGGTAAGGATAGGGGAGGAAATTATTGTTTTGTTGTATTTTATAGATGCTCGACAACACACATGTATGAATATATTCTTAACTAGGATATACACAATAAGAGCATTCCAGGTTGAGAAATGGTCAAAACATATTGCTGATATGCAATCTAGACACAAATCCTGTTTCTGATGAGTAGAATGTGTCAGACCTGGAAAACTCGAAGAGCTTTTGTCTGAGTTTGCTGTGAGCACCTCTCCTGCGGGGCACACTGTCCTGCAGCTCCCCCCGTTAGATAAGCAACTTCCTCTGCTCAAGGAAAAATCCTTTGAAGTGATAATGATGCTGTAATGTATCGATGGACGTTTGTGTGATTCCATTATCTCCGCGATGGGCGTTGGTTTGGACAGAGCCTCCCCTTTGTCCTTTCATCAGGAGCTGGTTTGTTCAGTGCGCCATGAGGCAGTGTCTTGTTTCTTCAAAGAGAGGTGTCTGCCAGGAGGTCTGAGTGTTCTGGAGTAATCATCGTTAGGCAATGTTCTTTTCTTAAGACAGCTGTAATTATAAACCTCTCACCAGTTGGGTTTTTCATAGACATGATTACCAAATATGTTCAGCTGTTAGGTTTGAAGCATATATTTCTGTTAACTTTCAGGCAGATCTTTCATGTTGTTGCAGAAAGTGTCTCTAACTTTCTGACGTGTTGATACCATTTTTACATAATAGTGACTTATGTATTGTAGAGTGCTGCATGACACCACTCATTTTTATTTGTGTTAAATCTCTTCGTGCATATTTGGTAATATTTATATAGACATGTTTTCATTTAATCAGTGGAAATCAGTTAATTTGCTCATTTCTCAGAAATTGTGAGGTATGTACGATTTCTGTTTTTAATAATATAAACTATTTTGGTTTAAAATATTTTTTAAAACATTTCATTTGGAAGTATCACTCAGGTTTTGACTATTAGATTTAACATATGATTGCATTTGGTTTGCTCATCAAAAGTGGAGAACATTTAATATTTACTCATAACAAAAGTATTAGAGAAGCTGTCAATAAATTTTCTGTCATAATTGAATCATAGGATATCTAAATTGTTGATAATATGATCTGCTCGTTAAACAAAAGTGTCTGGAGAAAATGATGGATTAATTGACTGATGGCTAAGGTTTCTCTCAAATATAATGGTTTACCCAGTTTGATTTGATTTGTGTAAAATAACTTTCTCTAATAAACAATTTGCTCAGAGGCAATAGAAGAAATGAATGGTTATCAAACCAAACTTAATTAGTCTCTCCTAGATTGATATTACTTGGGGAGTCTTCGTTTTAATTGTGGAGAGCTGGATACAAAGAGTTTGGTTCATTATATTTTTCCTGTATAAACACTATTGTGTAACTACCTATGGAATATAACATGTAAATTCATTTTAATAAGTGCTTGTAAAGTGGATTAGCTAATTATGCCAGGCTAAAAATGATTCCTTTAATTATTTTACATATTTAACTAGTACTTCAATTTTATTATTGTTAGTCTGTAAACATAATTTGTATTAGCTCTGCCAAACTAATTAGAATATATAACTTAAACAGTTTTAACAGTTTTGTAATGCTCATAATGCACTCTTCTCTTAAAAATACATTTCTATTATAGGAATATTCAAACGATGAAAAAATTTTTGACAAAAAAGGTTTTTATATGTGAGGAAGAATAACTATTTCTCAAAAATACAAATTCAGAAAAGTTCATATGGTTTGATACTCTGGAATATTTGTCAAATGAAGGAAAACACCTTTCTTTTCCTCAGAGACAGAGTCAAACTAATCATAAATCATTGAGTAACATAACTTTGTGGGATTCCAGACCGTCAGATTGTCCATGGATAATACAAACCACAAATACAGTCACAATTCGCTCTTTCAAAGGCTAAGAACATACTTAATTGTGTTAGTAGGTGAGAATCTGCACTTTCAGAACTAAGAAGAGTTGGTCTTAAAGGCTTCCAGTTAATTTAAGGTAAATAATTTCCTCTTTTCTTTAAAAAAAAAAAAAAGAATTTTCAAAACATCTGTAGAAGCTTCACAAGATTTTAATATAAAATGTACATGAGAGGGCTGTTGTTTGAAGCTGAGTAAGTGTGGAAAGCAAGACATTAGTGAAGAGTAATTTGGGTGTTCTTAATTATATTCATTCATGATTAATCTTGGGCTTATAAACCCAGAAATTAATCTGGTTTATTGTTTCTTCTCACACATGAAGTTTTCATTTTGACAATTTGTTGCTTTAGTTTTACTTAGTGTAGGGAACTACAGATATAGCTGAAAATGCAGGGAGGAAATAAGGAACATGTTTTATTTGTCTGTGTGCAGTCACTGAATGTAGGTGTGCTCAGGCTTGGGGACGTGGAGCTTTCTGAGCAGGAATTGGTGCCGTGAGGCCGACCTGGCACACTGTGGCAGTGACAGGAGCCTGCTGCAGGCTGGCACACTGGGCATATCTTTGGAGCAGGAGCAGCATCGGGCAGAACCTCTGGTGCTCTCAATCACCGTGTTCTCGGGAGTTCTCCGGGAGACGCGGGCGCTGTGCTGCTCCTTCTCTCCCGTCTGTCAGGCCAGCAGAGCCCCGGGTCCGGGCGGGTGTCCTGCATCCCTCACTGGAACGGCTCTCTGGGAGCCTCACGGGCATCTGGGCAGCAAGACAGCAGGAACATACTGCCGTCTTTGGAGTGTGGTAGGCTGATGAAAATAAACAGTAAAGCCGAGCGAGTCCCTGGACACTATTTACATATCCAACTTTATCAGTTAAATCTCATTGAAGTCAGTGAGAGTCTCACAACTACCTTGAGATCCCTCCTGCTGTGGCTCAGCAGAGAGGCCACGTGGCCACCAAACCAAATCCAGATGTCAGAGTCTGCTGAAAACACTGAGAGCAGCTCTGTACGGACAGGAGTTCCAGTCTGGGGTGCAGGGAGGGCATCATGAATGTCAATATTTACCGCTCACCGATTTACAGATAAAATCCAATGATCCTGAGGTAGGGATCAGAACCACTCTCCTCACTGATTGTGGCAAGGACATCTCAGAGAAGAGTGTAGCAAGATTGTGAGGCAGTTCCAACTAAGATGTGTTATTTTGAAGATTCTTAGAAATAATTTCTTTTCTTTGGTAAACTATAATATTTTCCTTTACAAATCATTATTTCATTAGGCAATTTTACTCATTCTGAAATAAAAAAAATCAGAAACCTTTGTATACAAATTTTTGCCCTACGAGCAAGAAATAAGGATTCTTTGACTTTTTGCAAATCTTTATGATTCAAGGTAGTGATTTTTAATATAGAAGAAAACAAGTACAGGGCACAGAGAAAATTTTAGTTGGGTCAGAAATGCAAGGTTTATCCTAAAGCATTTACATGTTGGTATCTGAACTGGAGTATTTAAGAAATTTTAAACAGTATACAAATGAACATAGGAAATGATCTTGAAATATTTAAAATGCTTAAGATAAAGCATAAAAATAATTTGTGTTATTAAATTACATAGATATATTAAATTATATTAAACATTTATAATGTTTAATCCTAAAGCAAGGATAAGCACAATTTTTAGATCAAGTTTTGAAGCTGTAATACTGCAGAGATGTGTGCAAGGTGCTTCACCGAGGCTGTGTGCTGTTCAGTACCAAGGCACTGGTCTGAACTGGCGTGTTTCACTCCACTGACTGACACATTCCCGTGGTGTGATTCATGCCAAATCTTTCTAATCTCCACTGGTATCCAAACACTGTACATTGTTAGACACCCACATATCACATTTTGTGTTGGTGTCGCATTAACATTCCCCTACAATGTATAGCAAAAGTTTTGATGATTATTTAATATTTTCATTCTGATAGTTTCAGCTACAGAGTTTCAACACACACTTAGGAGGAGTTGTGTTGCTCATTGTGCTTCCCAAGGAGTATTTTATGGGAACAGTAAATTTCTCATTCAGTGTTTCGTGGAACCAGTGCAGAAGGGTTCTCTGCATTCCCTGCTCTCTCTGCTAGAGTACTGCTGGGCTGTGGGCCTGGCTAACAGTTTGTCCTTGATTTCCTGTCTGCTTGACAAACCAAACAACTTGGTTTTGTATTTCAGTCAAGGTCCTTCATGGACCCTTCTCAAGACTCCCATCAAAGTCTTGTGGGAGCAAGGTAAAAAAAAAAAAAAAAAAAAAGTTTACGTAAAACAAACAGCTCCTAATTCCCTTGTAGTAATAATTTTAATTTGAAAGCTAACCAGATAGTTATTAATTAGAAGAGTAACAACTTTGGTTTTACTGCATTTTGTGGTTTTTTTATGATCTGTGGTGGAAGCTGATTGCGTATTGTTAATATTCCTAGCTTGGTATCAAAGCCTATCACAGAATCACCGTCCTGGTTCCTGCCACAGCTCGTGGCACCTCTCAGTGCAGTGACTTTGACCTTTCTGTACACGTGGCACAGCTCCAGCAGCAGCTGGCCTTGAACTGGCCATTCAGAACCCAGGTGGTATAAAGAGATTCTTTGTTCACCCTAACACCTGTGACTCTCTCGTTTATGTTCATGCTTTCTAAACTAGAGCAACCTTTCGTAGGTCAATTGGCAAGGTGGACAAAAACTTTAAAGGTAACCTGCTGGAATAAATTCCTTTGGTTACACCAAACCGATATTTACTCTTGGCCCTCTTGGTATTTCATTTGAGATCTACCTTCGTGGTTTATTCTACAGATACTTGCAGGCTTCCAGACTCTACAGGTTTGGTTCTACACTTTATGTTCCATGCTTTCCCTCAGGATGTGAGTAACTGTTTAAAAGGCTAAAGAAAGCAGTGAGTTTTAGGGTTGTACTTGGTAGGTTTATGAAAGAAGTGATATGATCTGGTTGCCTGAAGCAGCAGCAGTCTGGATAAAAAGCCCCGGGAAACCTCTTTCAGGGCTGTGTTCTGCATTCCTCTGTTCATATATGTATATATTCAGTGGTTTAAAATACTGCATAGATAATTAGCAATGAGTCTGAGTTTAATTTAGAGGGTCCTTAGGATGTCTTTTTGTTACCTGTATATTGGCTTTGTATTCAGCAGCAGCTGTAAAAATAATCCTCTCTTCCTGGATGAAGTTCGGAATGGAATAAAAACAATCCTTGTAATACTTCAGTCATATAGTAAATGGCATTTGGGGGTAAATAGAGGAGGCGACTGCGAGCTTTAATGGAAAAAGCATTTTTAAAAGGATTGTCTCAAACACAGTACAATAACTCTTGAGATAAGCAAGGGGGTTAAAGATGCAAAAGTGAAAGAATGCGCTCTTACCTGTTGCCAAGTCTTTTTTCATGTATGCATTACAGCTCTTTTTTGTAATGGTCAGTATTGCCCTTATTGTGTTCTGTTTACATGTCTGACTTCTTGTTTGGATTTTACTTGGTGATTTGGTATTAATTTTTAATGTGAAAGCACTTAGCATTAGGAGTTTGACATTTTGTCTGACCTTAATCACCAAGAGGATCATGAGAGGTTTATTCAGTGGGAAGAGAATTGTTACAGCTCCGACAGAAATGATGGGAAATAAGTAAACAGCCTTTTAAATCTTCACCAGAAATCAATAGAGTTTAAAGATGATGGACGTTGGTGTTTTTTGCTGCTTAAGGACTTCAACCTTTTACGGGAAAATATCTTCTAGGAGTGTCAGCATTTTTTTGCCCAGCACCATGAATCACTGCTGCAAATAGAACACTCTGCATAGAGCACTTCATCATTGTTACATGGATGATGTTATAGATCTGTCTCTCTCTCATACTGCAGATGTTTATATTTTTACACATTGAGGTGTGGTGCTACTTCATAACGTTGCTAACTAATGGATGGTCCGCAAAATAATTATGTGTTTTTGATAGTATTTAAACTGATGAACTCCTGGTTTTATTCCGTAATTGTAAAGGCTGCTATTTAGAACTTTTCTATTTTTATCTCTTTCCTTGTGTCTATGGAAATACCTTAATTTAAGTGAGAATTCTCAACTTTTAGTAACTAGGAGTAAGAGCTCCCCTGAAGTCTTTGTGTCAGCAGGCCTTCAGAGTCAGGCAGATTTTGAGCAGTAGCACAGCAAATTGTGTACTTTGGCTTTTCATGAATGATTTATTAGATGTTAGGCTGGTACAGTAGTTAGCAATATATCCAGAAACAGCACTATTCAGATCCAAGTATTTGTACATTTGCATCATCATAAATCATTTGTTGTGCTATTTGGGGTTTTATTATACAGTATTGGATTCCATTTTAAAACAGCTAAGTATACAGTAAATTATATTCAAATATAGTAAAGTTGCTGTTAAATAGTAATTGAGAACTTGACTTTCAAGCTTTCAGTTAATTTGTTTGCATCCTTATGCAGCCATTTACTCTGAATAAAGTGAAGGGGATTTAATTTTGATTTGTAGAGAACCTTTTGTATTGAAAATAACTGTAGTGACTGCAGTTTCATGCTAATATCTAAGCATGCCACATATACTCTTAGGCAAAATTGTCCCTTAAGACCTCGTGATATGAAGTGATCTTTGATTTAAGGCTGCAGTACTTTGGCTACAACTGTGTTCAATGATTATTAAACTGGAGTTATTACATAGAAGCTGATGGAATTTTTTCCGTAGTTTATCTCAATTGATTACCCGTATTGAGAACAGAGTGGCAAAAAACATTTGAAGCCGTTCCTCGTGTTCCTGGTGCAGCAGCCAGGCACTGCACTGCGCTGGGCTTGGTGCTCCCCCGGGACTGCAGGGATGGAGCGGGGATGGAGCCAGGGATGGAGCCGGTGTGGAGCGGGGATGGAGCCGGGGATGGAGCCGGTGTGGAGCGGGGATGGA
>VZTF01004747.1:281576-292088 GCA_013397755.1 Cnemophilus loriae
CGGGGATGGAGCCCGGGATGGAGCCCGGGATAGACCCGGTGTGGAACGGGGATGGAGGCGGGGATGGAGGCGGGGATGGAATGAGGATGGAGCCTGGATGGAGCCGGGGATAGAGCCGGGGATGGAGCCGGGGTGGAGCCGAGGTGGAGAAAAAGAAGCACAGAAAAGGGAAACAAGCACATAATATGCCCACTCTTTAGTTCTTATTAAGTAGTTTAGTTGATCTGGGCCTAGATTTGCCACTGTTAAGCAGATAATTTTGCTTACTTTGTAGTATTTTTATATATTCAGAGATTTCTTCTCTGTGATGGCAGGCTGAAGTTTTGCCTTTACTTCTCTTTCATTGTTTTAAGAGGACAGACACAGACACTTGATGCTGGGTCAGAGACATTTCTTTCAGGGCCAGAAATCTGGACTTCTTTGGAGGTTCTCCCTGGATAGCAAGCATTTTTCTTCATTTTTCAACCTTTAAGCATTACATACTTTTTAGCTTTTTAATATTTGCCACGTACTAATGCTGAGTATGGATTTTCTGTAATAGCCTTTTTCCGATGATTTCATGTAGCTTTACTAAAGTTGAATAAGCTTTCTAAGGATTGATTAACCAGTGAATGCCACAATAGCAAGCTGCGAACTTTATTTTTTTTCAATTTATTTGTTGCTTTCCTTTTTAAACCCATTTATGAAGCTTATGTTATCTCAAAAGTGTCACTTCCTTTGTCCTGTCCCGTTGTAAATGTGGAGTAACAACTGTGTGAACGTTAACCCCCTCTGCTGTACCTTGGTTACAGCTCCTAGAGAGAGTCCTTCAAAGCAGGAGGGGTGTGCAGCAGGGCTGCAGACATCTAATGGAGCCTTTCCTGGCTGCCTGGGGAGCCCTGGGAATGAGGGCTGGGATGGGACAGGATCGATCGCCATAAGTGTGTGGGGGAGGGAGGGGACAGCTAAAAATGCTGGGCAGGTAAAAGAGCTTTTTAAATTAAGGATGCTGCTGGCACAGGAACAAATGGATATGGCTATCAAAAACCTTTGGTTAGAAATTCAAAACATCCAGGCTCATCCAGAAAAGCCTCCCAGAGGGGGAATTATGGAGGGAAAATTATTAACAGATTTTGAAATGAAATTTGAGTGATTTATAAAAGGATTAAGGGACATGGTTGCCTGTTTTGGTATGAAACTGTATTCGGCATCCACAAGATTCCTTCTAGATATTTTTGGTCTCTTTAGAGACTTTAACTGTTCTTTAACATGACTGAATCGTGTAGAAGTTAATTTTGCATTTCCCTTTTAAAATCTTGTATTAATACTTCTGAATCTATGAATATAGAGCATAACTAATGAGATTTCTGCCCGATTTTTCTATCTGAAAATAACCTCTAGATGACATCTTGTCCATCTGGAGAGCAAAGGAAGGCAGGACTCGTGCAGAAGGGAGTGGTGTTCCTGTGATGGAGCAGCCTTGCTGAGGTAGCTGGGGAGAGCGGGTGCTGCTCCTTTCACTGCCTGGTTTCTCTTCCTGAGCCCTCAGAGGTTGCCGTGTGGGTAGGAAGGGCAGTGCAGTACTCAAAAGAGGATTTTTCTGGCCTGTGCTCTGTAATCCAAGTGAAGCTGAGTGTGACCAGGCTCTGCTGCCCTGCAGTGCTCCCCGGGTGCCGAGGCTCTCTGTGACACCGCCGTGCTGCCTCAGCTGAACGGAGACAGCGCCAGGCAGAGCTCGCTGTGCTCGCAGCACTGCCCTGCTTGCTCTTTCCTGGGTACTGGAACGGCATGTCAGGCTGCGAGGGTGAGGTTGGTGCAGTTGCTGCAGTGCTGAGTGGGAAGCTTGGTCTGGTGGTTCCTCTGCTCTGTCATTTTAGATTTCTGGGAAATTGTAACCCCCCTTCTGCACTAGCACTGCGTGCCATGCGTGGAGTGTGTAAGAAGGTCTTACTTTGGCTGATCTTCGGGATGAAATCATTGAACTGTTCATTTATGATGTAATGCTCGTTTTATTTTCCCTTGCCTTGTAAGTGGTTTGTTACAGTAATTTTCAGACGTCTTTAAAATTCCCATCTCTTGCGCTTGCGTATCATTAACGAGACTCCTTTGCTGCACATTTCAATTCAGTGTTACAGAAGAGGGGACTGGAGATGGAACCAAGTGTTGATCCCTTCTCAGTGGTAATTTTGTTGGATATTAATCGGTAACTTGTTTTGGATTGACACCCAATTATCGATCCCTGGATTTAATAGAATAAAAAACATGGAGCAAAAGGCAGCAGAAAGAACACGCAGAGCAGTCTGTTCTCTGAGCGAGCGGGGCCGTGGCTCCGACACTGCCACCCGGAGCGGCAGGGTGGGTGTCGGGGTGGGTGTCAGCACCACGCGTGGTGCTGGAGGTGCCCTCCTGTGTCAGGGAGCTGCTGGGATCACGCTCTACATCTTCATCAGCCAGGCAGGCGCAGCAGCCTCGTGTTCCCCTGAGCTGTGGCCAGGCCATAATTAACCTTGTGAACCCCAATTTGTAACAGAATGTAAAATCAGCTCAGGTTATCAATTACAGTCACACTCCATTGATAGCTGCCAAGGAGAGCTTCTTAGGAAGAAAAAGACATTATGATTTGCTCATTTCCTCAGAAAGTAGCAAAAGATGTTACCATTCATTAAATCATAAATATAAGTAATAGCTAGTCCGCAGACTTAATATCACTCTGTTTTGGTGCATTGCTCACAGGTCATGGGCCAGTACCATGTCTGTCATTAGCAAGGCTCATGAGTAATTTTGTTATAAAACTGAATTAGGAAATGTTTTATAAAAAGAAATTAATGCTCTTTAAAATGAGGGAATTTTATCAGTGTTTTAAGTTTTTAATGTAATCATTTCAATCTATGTTGCAAATGCTTAACCCTTCAGTCTGTGGAAAACTAGTTTTACATAATTCAGGGACTTCAGATTCCATATATTTGTTGCAACTTTTAAGCATAATCATGAATTAAAAGCAGTATTTGAGATTATGATCTGTTGAGTCTATAAACTGTTCTCGACTAAACTGAATTTATCTTTTTAATACCAGTCAATGATAATGCTTTGTAGCTACTCACTGTGTTACATGCAAAGCAAACGATAATCTATTTGATTTAATTTTTTTATTGTGACACCGTACTGTATGAATATGCAGAGTATTTTTAAACAAACTTTTTACATTTGTTTTTCCTGTAATGTACTTCATTTGTCATAAAAATGGGTGAGGTTATCAGCCAAGGACTGATTGCTTTTTCTTGGTTTGATTGCCACCGTCACGAGTGTTTTACAAATCTGGAAGGATTTCCTTTAAGAATAGTTTTTCATTATTATTCTATAAATACAGACAGTAATTTGTCTGTCCACCCCTGCAATATCTTATGATAGAGGAAAAAAATCCTATTACAAGTCCGTAATATATACAAGATCTTTAGTATGCACTTCAATAATTCTTATTTGTTCTTTTCTCTTGTTAGCATTGAATATTTGATTTTCTAGCCTACTTAAGCAAATAAACACAGAATTACTAGAATATGTCATCTTTGAAAGGCAATAAATGTTATCTTCTTGAGAAGACTTGTAACATACTTCGGGTCTTTCACTTATTACTGTCTTTACCTACTAACAGTACCCACAGTCCATGCATGAGCAATCTTTTCTTAAACTTCCCTTAATCCTTTTCCTTACTTCATTTTCTGTACGTATGGATTTGGTAACTGCTTGTGAGATATTTTGGTCGTGTTTTTAATTAAGGCTGTCCATCAGCAGCCAAGGAAAGGGCCTTTAGGAGACCACTTGTCCTCACAAGGAAGGAGCCTGATAAAGTTGGAGGTTTTTCTTCCAGCCCACAATTTAAACACAGTCTTATTTAAAAAAAAACAACAACATGAACCTCGTGTAAGAGTAGTCCATCCATGGAATTTAAAATGTTACATTTCTTTCTGTATCCTTACTTGTTAGATTTGGGAAAACAAATTGTATTTAATTCTCTTTAAAGAAATGGCTGGTTCCTATGTAGAACATAGGAAAAAACACCTGAAGTATAAAATTCAAGTAACGTAAGTTTTTCCCTCAAAAAAACCCCAAACAACCAAACCAGAAATTATTTAATTGTGTTTTCAGTCAGGGTTTAATGCTGTCTGTTTCCATCCTCACCTATGGGCAGGGGTTCCCACTCTGGGTGGTTTTTCCCGACTGCAGCTCTGGCTCTGCTGTTCAGGAGGGCAGCACGGTTTGCACCAGGTGTGAGAGGATTTTGTGTGCAAGCACAGGGATGTGCTGAAGGCTGAGGGAATCAGTATTTGTTAGTTTGGATTTTTTGTGTCTGGCAGGAATTCTCGAGGGCTGTATGCAAGCACTGACAGAGGGTTGCCATCCCCAATTACAAGGGCAACAAAAGGTACCCAAATTCAATTCTGAATCTTTGAAACCAATTTAAAAATATTTTATTACCTGTTGGATTTCTTTCTCTGTCATTCCTTTCTGTCTTTTTCTGTCCTTCTACTGAACAAATGACTTTGTAATATATTTGCTGAAAGATTCTGAAGAGCTGCTTGAATAACAGTATAGGGTGCAGTGTTAATTATCCCTCTCAAATGCATTTGCACGTAGGTGATACCTGAATTATTCAAACAAAACACTTCTAGTTGCCTTTTTAGCTTGGGCAGAGACAAGCTCAGAATCTTGGACAACAGGATTCCTTAATGTGGGTTTGGGTTTTTTCCCCTCTCACCTCTTAATTAGGAAAGGAAAAGTGTAAGTGTATAAAATACAAACTAGGCTTCCAGATCTGAGCAGTATTTACTGGATTGTGCTTCTGCAACACTATTTAAGATACATGAATGGAAAAGCACATTGGCCTAAGCCTTGGAAACAATGAGTATTATTAATGCCATGGAAATCAGCAGAACTTGAAAATCAGATTCCTTAATAATAGGATCTCTTCTCTTGCATTTGGAATCTAAAAACTTCTTTAATTCTCAGGTTTATCATTTCACACTCTTAAAGTTCATTTCTTCCCTCAATCTGAGGGTGATTTATGGTTGCTCTGTTACAGATGAAGTAGTTTCATCTTTCAACCTCACTGCATTTTCTCTAGCATTTCTATCACTTAAGACCTTGATTCTCAAAATAAAGGTGAGAGAAGATGAATGTGTGTATGGAAGAACTCTCAACTGGACCCACCCCCAGGTATCTGAAACTTTGCAGTTCTCAAAGTTTAATGAATGTTTACTGTGCTCAGCGGAGCAAATCTGAAAGGTCAAATGAAAACCAAAGGTATTATTCCACCGAGCTTCATCACTGTGCCACTACTGGTATTACAGAAAAAAAAAATCCTCAGGTCCAGACACTTGTGACTGATGCTGTGGTTTTGTGCTGTGTAAAACAATCTCCATCAAACTGCTGATCAAAAGTGGCATTGTCTGATTAAAGGGAAAGGGAAAAAAACCAACCTCAAACTCTCAAGCAACTACTTCAGTCAGTATCAGCTCTCCACCTGTAATTCCATGTGGCCAAGGGTTCTGTGCACTGCTCCTGGGTGCTCCTGTGCTGGGAGTTGCACTGTCTCTGCAGAATGGTGCCATGCTACACAGAACTGTGAACAGGGATCTTTGTGTGGGCATGGTTCCTTTATTTGCTCCTTCACAAAGGAGCAAAATTAATCCTCAGTCATCATTTTTGAGATACGTGAAGTGTATTTACTGGTTTGATTAAAAAAGCTGTGTTCTGTTATAGAAGATAGTGTAGAAAAATCACACGAGAGAGTTCTGTGTTTGGAATTGTCCCCTTCCAGCTGGGCCACTGGCTTCACTGTGCATTGAAAGGGACACTCACCCAGCATAACCTCAACAGAACTCAGTATAAGCTCGGAGTGTTGGAGAGTTCAGTCAGGGCTGGAAATCAGAAAATGCCCTCCCTGAGAAGATGCTGCCTGAACATGCAGCTCCTCTGTTCACAGTGCCTGCCTCGTAGAGGGCTTTGTTACAGGCATGTCTTCAAAGCTGCGAGGAGGACTTAAAAATATTTTCATCCTGCTCTGATTCTGCTCTCGAAGCTAAGGGGTACAAGGTGCAAGATGGCATCAGTTCTGATTGCCCTCTGCAGCCCCACTGCCAGGGTCTGAGGTCCAGGGTGTGCCCCCACGCCCAGCAGGGCCCTCCCAGCTGGGGCAACATCTCTCCTGATCTGCAGCTGGAGCTGTGACTGTGTTACATCTGCCTGTAATTCTCAGTAAACGAAAAAGGGAAGGTTCTGAAGAATATTTTAAGTTAGAGATACTCAGCTATAAATGGCCCAATGCTCTGTGTATCTACTTTTTTTTCTAGTGAATTTTGGGACTGCTTTACAATATTCTTTAGCTCTCCCCTGGTCTGGATGATGGCTTCAGTGGGTGTGTGTGTTACCTAGTATTACACACACACAGACCTGTGTGTTCCCTGATTTCAGCCTTTCACTGCATTCCCAGGGCTTTGCTCTCCTCAGGTGGTTGGCACACATGGCATGGACACAGGCAGACCTGACACACCTGCCTGCCTGGCCGGGCTATTCTTGTGTGGCTTTTTTGAGTCTGTGTGTTCCTTTAAAGATTCCAAGACACGAACATGTTCCGATAAAGCGAGTGTAGCAGCAGTAGGTGGCTGTGTGAGCAGCAGGCAGTGCCCTGGGCTCAGCTGGGTGCAGGTACAGGCAGGGATGTGCCACCAGCCCTCTCCTGTGGGAGCAGGTCTGGAGCACAGGGCGGTGCTGGCTGCTTTGGGGTGCAGCCTGCCCGTGGGAGGGCTCTCCCCTGCTCCGGGGGTGCTGAGAGCAGCTCGCTGTGGGTGTCAGACGGGGGCCACGCTTTCCTCGCTGCCTGCGCTCACTGTGCCGAGAGCCGAGCCCAGGAAAGCCGGGATAATGAGCAGAGCAGTGCAGGGAGGTGATTGATGATGCCGGTTCTGACAGCTCCAGAGCCGAGATTCCCAGGGTATCCGGTACGGCATTAGCATGCTGACAGCTCAGCATTTAGGACATTATGGTAATTTATCCTGCATACGCTGTCACCTGCACTGTCAGAGTTTCTTTTTAATGATGGTATAACTATTTTGTTTGTTTGTACTGCATTCTTTTCATTTGGCTAATGTCTCCTCATTAGATTGCACCTAGTAAATGAGAGTAATTAAGTGTTTCCTATAGCTCAGATGCAATGATTAAGTTGCAGAGTTGGTGCTGATTATGTTTTGTCATTTATCTCTATTAATCTGAGAATAATCCAGATGATAAACACATGTAATTTTTTTAGCTAATGTTCAATAGATGAAATTTATAGCTTCTCAATGGAGCCAAACAATAAGTGTGTATTTATATATGAATAGTAAGTTATTGTACTTGTATTTCTGTTAAATAAACATAAAATTATCCGTACAGCTAAGGAAAAAAAGTGAAAAATCTACTGAATGTAGAGATTCTCACTTTTTAAAACCTCTTTTATATATGGAAAACTACTACTCATAATTCACGTTTCAGTGACTTTCTTTATTCTGCTTTCTCAAATACCTACAGAGATTCCTGTGGTGGTATTTCTGAAGACTTTTTTCCTGCAGTTATTTTCTGTATTTGTTACTATTAATTCTAGAATACAAATTGCATCTCTAGTACTGAAATGTAATTTTCATATAAATACTTCCAAATTACTCAGTTTAAAAACAAAAAAAATACACTAATACATCAAATTAAACACCTCACAGCAATTTGTAAATCTTTATCTAACTTTCAAGCTGTAGATAGACATTGAAAAAATAGCTTGAGCTATTACTTCAGCACAAAGTAGCAATAATTAATTTTGATACAAATAATAATGGCAACACTAGGAGCACCCTGAGTTGTTTGATGACGTTCCTTTGTTTTCGTGGCTCTATGAGCTTCCTAGAACATCACACTGTGATGTGCTGTTTCTAAATGTATTTACTATTTCTACATATATAATTCACTATTTCTAAATATATACCTTGGGAAAGTCAGACATCATAGCCCCGTAATTGTGTGGGGTTTATACATCAGAATTCTGATTGGCTTCAAAAGTAGCAGCTTTTGTGTGTCCCCAGTAAATAAACTGCTTTAACATGGCAGCTGGAGGAGCTGTTGAGGGACAGACCTCGGGCTAGTTTGGGACTTCTGTTAAATGCGTGTAAATGAATGAGCTGGACAATGTTTCAGGTGTGCCTCCTGCCCGCTGCTCCTGCCCAGCGAGGGATGCTGTCTGCGTGGTGTCTGTGGCGCCGGGTGTCCCTGGGTGCCCTGCGGCTGCTCGGGCACTGAGGGCTGGGTTGCGGTGAGATCCCAAACACGCTCTGCTTTGGAACTGTTCCTCTGGGCTGGACCACTGTTTCCTCCTCGGTGTGTTTCCCCGACCAGCTGCTGGCCCTCTCTGGGGAGCATCTCCCTGGCAGTGCTGTGACGAGTTTCACTGTGGTTCCTTGAGCTCAGAGCGCCCCGAAAGCCCCGGGCTGGCCGGGTCCCCTCGGGGGGCTGGGGGCACTGCCCGAGGCCAGCCCCCCCAGGCCCGGCCACCTTTGCTGCTGAGGGGCTGAATCCCGGAGCTGGGCTTGGTCCAGAGGGACTCTGCCGTGCTGCGAAGCCTGTCAATAAAACCCGTCAGATCTGCATCTGTCCCTATTTCAGGTGCTCTCACCCCTCACCAGCTGAAGATGGGGACGGAGGGTTTGAGCTGAGGGGAGCAGAGGGCCCAGGGGGAGCTGGGCACGGAAAGCTGCGGTGAGACTGGGCATGGTGTGGCACAGACAGCTGAAACGTGCTGGGCAGGAGAGCTCGGGGCTGATGGGCATGGCCCAGCCGTAGCCCACAAATCTAAGAGTTCTTTTCAGTTTGTGCATGTTGTTAGGTTGGCTGAGATTTTTCCGGTATGTCTTCTATATGAGTACACAATTATTTAAGGTTCAATTTTCATTTTTAATACATAAATTCACATTATTGACACAACTCGGCAGACTTCTAGCTTGAAATATATGTTAATCAGATCAAATTGTTGCTGATTAGAATTTATTTGCTTCCTCAGAACATCAGTTTTAGGGCATCAGCATTCTTTCTGGAAAAGCAAATACTCTGTTCTTTTTATGTGGGTCAGTCCTGGAGTAGCTGCTTAATATCCCATGTCTAGAATTCAGTTGTCTTTTCTCCTGGGTGGGTCAGGAAGGCAGTTGAAGCAGGCAGTGATGGCTGCTGGGCTTTCATTTCTTTGTGACTGGTAAATGAAACACATGCAGCCTCACCAAACTACATGACTAATGACAACCTCCAGTGGCTCCTGCAATCAAAGATTAATTTGCTTTATCAAGTTTAAGGAATAGTAGGTGATAAATCATGTCAAAAAGAAATAATCAGTGGCAGGCTGATGTTCTTTTGCACAGTGGAGGACAGGTGCAATAGAGGATTCATCTGCCGTAGACTGTTAATTTTGTTCTCATGCTGATGTGTTAATTTTTATTTAGTTGATTTTTAAGTCAAATGGGATGCATCGCCAACTAATATTTTTACCTAAAACATATAGTACTGTTTTTTAGCTCTAAAATTAAGCATGTTTAGAGTCTTATCACTTGCCATCAAAATATTTTCCACTTAATTCCTTTAATAATTGATGGATATATTTCACTCCCATTGGGTTTGCTGTCTTGGAGCACAGCTTAATGTGGACAGGAATAAAAATATGCTGTACGTATCTGGTGCATACATAATATATTTCTTTTTCCTGCTGTTGATTCCTGTTTAGCCAGATGTCCTCTGCTGTTCCCTCCGCAGGAGGAGGCTGATGTTAGTCCTAGGGTTACCCTGGTGCTGCAGGTGCTCTGGGTGCTGGCCCCTGGGCAGCCGAGGTTTGACCCGTGCAGGAATTGCTGCCACCTCCCCATGTGCTGGTGGCACAGCACGGGAGGGATCAGCGTGGGGCAGGAGGGACTCAGTTCTCCTGCTCCTCACTTAATGAAGCCGTTCAGAGACTGCAGCTCTGTCACTTCTGCAATTACTGAATATAACCATCCCAATAAAATCTGCAGTTAGAAAAATACCGTTGTGGTATGCCATGGCATAGCACGGCACTGACTGACCTCATTTACTGTGAATCCTGGTGTACAGAGCAAGGGCTGCAGCTGTTTGTTTTTCGAGGAAAATCCTCTCCTGACTTGGCTCTCCAGCTGCAGTGGGTCGTTGAGCATTTTCAGTCTGTATGTCAGTTAAACCATGGCCCAATAACATATTTGGCAACAATGTTTTCTGTGTGTGAGAGAATTTTAGTAAAGGAATAATGCAGATTCTGTAAACTTCAGTGCAGCCTAGCAATGTGTGTGATTTCATACCAATATGTGAGCCCTCTAGTGGCACTCTGAGCGCTGGAAGTGTGGCTGGCAGGGGTGCAGGGTGTGCAGGGTGTGCAGGGTGCAGGGTGTGCGGGGTGTGCGGGGTGTGCAGGGTGTGCAGGGGGCGCAGGGTGCGCAGGGTGCAGGGTGTGCAGGGGGTGCG
>VZTF01004747.1:292332-303287 GCA_013397755.1 Cnemophilus loriae
GTGTGCAGGGTGCGCAGGGTGCAGGGTGTGCAGGGTGTGCAGGGTGTGCAGGGTGCAGGGTGTGCAGGGTGTGCAGGGTGTGAGGGGAGTGCGGGGTGCCCTCGGAGAGCCGGGCATCCACACAGGGCGACTCATTCTTAACACGGTGATGGCCCTGGGAATAGATTTGGGGAACGAGGTGAGAAGAGTCTGTGTTTGTCTGTTTTGGGCCAAAAAAAGTAAAAATATCTCCCTCTCAATTTAAATTTAAAATTCTATAGCTAAATTAAGACGTTTCATAAATTTCCTTCAGCAGTCTTTCGGAATACAACTCATCATAGCAGCACTTTCACCCTGAAAAAATATCTGTATCTGTCTTCAAGTTGATAACAGATGAGTGAAGATAGGTAATAAATAATAGTATGGAAAGTCTTCTTGTTTGAACATATTTCGCCAAAAGCACTGAATATGGAGTTGGGTGAGAGAAAGGAGAAACATTCTGTGAGTATGACTGACACAATTTATGCTGACTTAGTGGAACAGCCCGTGGCCAACTGTCGCTTTTGTTCACAGGTGTTCTAAAGCTGTCACACCTCTCCTTCTCTCACACAACAAAGTCAAGAGCTAATTCATTGTTAATTGTTGAATGTTCCTTTTTATAGTATCCAGAGATGCCCCAGGAGCCACGTGGCTTCCCTAGCTTCTTACATGTTCAAAAAATGATAGAGTTACTACCTTAATATTTAAAGCAGTATGACTTGGGTTCATCTGTGGAGTGCTTGAACTTAGGAAGGCTTGGAGTTTTTCCCACCTCTGAAAAGGGTGTATTTTAGCTAAAACAAAAATGAAGATAAACATTTTCTCCAGAGCATCTGGTTCGGGTTTGTGTTAGACTTTGTCAGTGTGTGGTGTAGCAGGGTGTGATTTTCATACCTAATTGGATTAGTAGAAGGCAGAACAACTGGTGCATCTCTGTGCATCTGCACAGGAAGGAGCAGTGATAAGCTGTCTCACCCAGGCAGTGTGCAGGCTGGGGCAGTGGAGACTGTTATCTTGTCTATAACCATTTTCCATATCCTGAAATCAAATTTGCAGAACAAACAGCATTTGGGCTGTGCCTCATATTTCATTAGATACGTGCATCCTCACAAAATTATTTTTATCAGACTATGCAGAGATCTTTCTGACATTTGCTTTTGTGTGCTTATAGAGTAATCAAAAATGTTAGTAATGTCCTGATATGGGTCTGTTTCACATACAGGAATATATTTTTAAAGTACACTTTTCAGACTTCAATGCACTTTTGTTGAACATCACAGGAAGGCAAACAGTTTTCTGTCTGCTTCCACTTGCCCTCCTTCTGAAGCAAGGAGGGGAAAACTACCCCAAGTATTTCAGTGTTGTGTTTCACACAGGTTTCATCTGTATCGTCTTTGTTGGAAGAGTTGGTAGTTGGCATCAATTTGGATCAAAAGAACTGCAGTTAGGAAGGCCATGAGGAAGGTTCCGTATTATTTCTCCAGAGCATTCTCACTACTGACGAGTTGTTTCTTGAGGCATGCAGCTCTATTGAGAAGGACGTCTTCTGGGAACAAAAGTTTTATTTCTGAAGCAGGGTTTTATATCAATTTAAGTATTAAATGATTTGTATAGATATCATCTACACAATAATGTGGCTGATCACAAGATACATAAAAACTTTAGTATGTAAGTTAATATAAAACCATATTATTTTAGATTTTATAAGAACGTGCACAGAATCTGATGATTTAAGTAACATTAATAGAATAGACTATCTTTGAATGAGCTAGTAACAGCACAAGTCCATTGTAGTTTATGCATTTTCTTTAATAACCAATTTCTGCTGAATAACAGTAACATTTAGATTGTTATTTAGGTATTAATGTAATCTTGTCAATATGTGTGCTAAACTATATGGACTAAAAATTTAGTTTTGCAATATCTCATAAGATAAGGGTGAGTCAGCAGCACCCTTCCAGCTCACTGGGCCTCTGAGGTGCTCCAGGTTCTTCAGCTGAAAGCAGCTGTGTCTGACGGCATCTGACATCTTTGCATGGACAAGATTATCGTGTTTGCTAAAGGGGTCAGCAAAACGAACCATGTGCATGATCAAAGACTGTTACTGTCAGTCAGACTGTGAAAGGAGGGCAATACAGGAGGCCTGGCTGCACCTGCAGACACTGTGGCCTCGCTGCATGCAAGTCCTGCAGGGGCCCAGGGGTGTGCAGGACCCTGGGCTGCCGCGGGTGCTGCTGGCTGGGGCACCTGCGGCTCCTGTTTGGCTCCTCAGCATCAGCCACCCTGTCCTTCGCTGTGCTCACTGCTGTGTGCCACCCTGTCCTTCCCCGTGCTCACTGCTGTGTGCCACCCTGTCCTTCGCTGTGCTCACTGCTGTGTGCCACCCTGTCCTTCCCCGTGCTCACTGCTGTGTGCCACCCTGTCCTTCCCCGTGCTCACTGCTGAGTGCCACCCTGTCCTTCCCTGTGCTCACTGCTGTGTGCCCCAGCCACCCTGTCCTTCCCCGTGCTCACTGCTGTGTGCCTCGCTCAGCTGTGGGGTGAGAGGGCCTTTATTTACTTTGCCCTGCATTTTTCTCTCTTAGCCAGGTGACAGTCTGTGTTTCTCCTGCCAGAGCCACGGCAGGCTGCGTTTTTCTGTGCACAACTTCAGGGTGTCACCCCTTTGTTTCTGACTTTAACCTCAGTGGCTGCAATCTGAAGCTCCCCATGTGTTACTGACAATAATCACTGATCAAGATTCTTGACCAATTTTGATTGATTGGTTTCATTAGTTTTTATTACTTTTGTAAGCTTTTCAATAAATACTCATGTAACTATAATTCTGCTCCCTGCTGGTGATCCAGAGTTGGATCTATTGCTGTTATCTGTACAGCATATTTATGTTTGGAATTTCTTGACTTATAGTATGCTCTGTCAAATTTTGGCTATAGTTTAGTCGCTTAATTTCAGCAAAAGCTTAAGATTGACAACTTTCTCTTCAAATCATACCTCTCAAATACTTTGTGTGCTTGTAGGTCAGACCAGGTCATTCTTTTTTCCTAAGGTCTTGCTTGATTTCAGTGTCCTGTGTTTTAGCTTGAATTCTTGGGTGAAATTTGGAGTAGATGAATTTTCGGTGTCTGAGTATCACTATGTGTTTTTATATTTAAAGATATCTGTAACTCCTCTCGAACCAAACTGTTGTGTTTAAGGGTCTCTCCTATTAAATTCTCTTTCCTCTGCAGCGCTTTGAGGGCTCCTGTTCCTCCAAGGACCCTCCCGGTACAGACACACCAGGCTGCATTCACTCGTTACTCTCGACCATCTTAAAATTGCACCAATATTTCATCCCCACAAGTAGACAGACTAACCTGAATTAGGAAACCACAGGCTCTGCTTTGTTTGTTGTCCTGGCCACCTGGTTTGTTAAACCTTGTTTTTGTCTGCTTTAGATAAGGAACGTCTTTGTCTTGGCGTTTTACCCCCTGATGCTAAATACAAGAAAACACATATTATCAAGGTAAACCTAGGATTAAAGGAGCGGAAAAGTGTCTGAAAACTATTTCCCATCTCATTTTGCATCAAGCAGTGCTTGGCCAGGGTGAGAGATGTGCCCCACAGCATCTCAGTTCAGTGATGGATGGCTGTGGGGGTGCTGGGCTGTGGGAGGAATTCCTGGTCCTGCCATATCCTGCCAACATGTCAGGGGTGTTATCTTAACAGGGAACAGCAACGTCTTCAACGGCTTTATGATTAGGGAGTTAAGATTTGTTTCCATGCTCAGTTAAAGAACTGCCATTTTGGAACTACAGAGGGAAAGTTGTGTGAGCAAAGCAAAACCAAAGCTTCAGAAGCTGTAAAAATCATTGTGAGAGGAGGAAATAATTTTACAACTACACATCTGAATTTTAGATGCATGATGGTATAGACACAATTAAAAGGAATGTAGTGCTTAGTTTAATGATTTATGAGACAATCAAATTGTAAGGAACAAATATATGAAAATAGTTGAGCATATCAGCCTAAAAATAATGCAGATGGAAAGGCAAAGGCAGCACACCTCAGCACTCTGTGCCATCAGCTGTGAGGGCTGGGCTGGCCATGCAGCAAAAATATTTAAGAGCAGTTCAACGAGCTTAATAGATATGTCTAATTTAAAGCATTTCTTGGAGAGATGCGTGATGAAATAGAACTGCAGGATTTTTTGTTTTAAATCTGTTTTAACAAAGAAATGCTTTCCCAAAGCTCTGATACTTTGTTTAATTAAAAATACAAATTGTGGTTTGCATGGTATATGCTGGAGAATTATTGTTTTATATTACACTAACATGTTGCAATTATTATTGAAAACCTTATTTAATTTCTAGATTCAGGTGTAAATCAGTGTTATCATGCTATAACTGAAAAATGGCACTCACCTTTTTTTCCTGAAGGTATCTCGAAAGGCATTAATTAAAAATGCGAATTATTTTTAAAATACTTTCGCCTGAACTAGTGGTGCAAATTTTATGTTTAGTTATGTAAATCTGTAGGAAAGCCTTAAAAAGTTACCTTTTGTTTAATTTCATGTGGAGCCCCTGGTTCATGCTTGTCTGTTTAATAACAGGCCCGGTTTTATTTATGTGGTTAAGTAGAACATAAATGTAGACACTTCACACGATGTACCATGTAAATGTAAGCCTTTGTAGTTACAAGTTTTTGTAGCTGGAGAATTGTTTTAAAAGGCATGTAATTTATTAGCTATCAGTAGCTGCTTTATTGCCTTGCCGCGCTGCAGTAATAAATAAAAGAAAGTGAGCTGATTTTACAAATGGCACACAAGGTGCACATTTTGTGAAAAAAGTCTTTTTTTAAAGAATTGGCATTAAATCCTTTTTTGTGATGACAAAGAGGCTAAGAGTGCAAACTGTATTTTCTGTTTATCGAAAACAGAGTCTCTTTTTCTCGAGGGCATTTTTTCCTATGATCATCAAGGGATTTCAAAAGCAATAAAGTGTGGAATCATTGTTCGACTTGAACAGTATTAAAACTTAGGTTTTAATTTCAGTGAAGTAATAAGATTTGAACCTGTCTCACATTACAGCACTGTAAGGCATTTAGCAATTGTATTTTAAAGGAGGTTTTTAAAATGCAGCTCACTTGAAAGCTAACTGTCTATCGAGTAATTAATAGTTTCTCTTCAGCACAGGCTGTTGTGAATCATACTAAGAAATCTTGGTTTTGTTAATAACAAATTAAGATAATTGTAAGGAAGTTAATTCCTAATTAGTTTAAACCTACAATCTTTTTTGCCCCTTTCTGAGATGGATTTTCAAATGAAGACAAAAAAAAAAAAAAAAGAGGGTTTCAGCGTGATTTTCACCGTAGAATTAAAAAGGAATTATCCATGTTTACCTGTACATTTCAAGAAACTGTATTTCTTGGTTAGCAGCATATGTCAGCTTGCCTCTAAGCAGTGGTGAAGTATTTAATCTGTAACCACACTTTATAGCATTAATGCAATTTCTGTTTCAAAATTGCATGTTGAAGATAATTCTGCAGAGCTTCTCTCTGCTGACACGGGGAACGCTGGGAGCTCACTGTGCTCGCTTTGGCACAGATATTCCCCGGGTTCAAACTGAAAATATTCCTTCAGGTTGGTGGGTGAAATGTGGGCTGATGAAGGCATAGCCGTACCTGTGCCCTGCAGCCAGGAATGCTCAGGTGTGATTTTGGGGAGGGCAGTTTGGGCACGGGTGCCCGTTCAGGAGCCGCGGTGCCGGCGCGGGTGCCGTGAGCTATGGCCTTCCGTGGTGGTTTTGAGCAGTAACTGCCTCCATTAGCCATCAGGTTTGTTCCTGTATTTTAGTAGATGGCCTAGACTGTAAATATTAGAGGATCTAAAATAAATCAACATATTATCCTAAGGATACAAAACGTAAGAGCTATTTGTGGCGAGGAGCCCTTGACAGATAGTTTGGATGAGGCAGATGATTGCCCGCCTCTCGGATCTGGCTCCCATTGCTGTGCCTGCAGGCAGTGTGGTGTTATAGTTGTATATTGATGTCAGGGTTACTACTGAGTGGCTAGCAATGACAGATGTCTATAATTAGAGGCAATGCTGCCAGTATTTCAGAGGAGCCGGCCTATGTTGAACAATTATCTTATTTCTGGCTTGCCAAAGAGGGTTGTTCAAATTGCTGGTATTAGCTGTGGTGGCTGTAACACCTCTCCTTATGCCCTGGGATAAATGTGCAAAAGCACTGTCATGTACAACCCTGGTGCAAAACCTCTTCAAAAGACATGATCCTGCTGAATTCCATGTGCGTAAAGCTTGATCTGGAGATGCAGAACACCTGCAGTGATGTCAGTACAGTGGAATAGTTTTGGATATAGAAATTTTAGAGCTATGCTAAGTAGCTCTGATTTTTATTCCTTGTTTCTAAGTGTCAAACTGATGTTGATTCTTTAGCACTGGGTTTTATTGCACATAAGTGTGCTGAGTGGGCCACTCATTTAGATACAATTCAGCATCTGAATAAAATTTAGCTGCACACTTGTAATAGTTACAGGGGCAAGTCAGTGTCGATTACTGCTATTCAAGTACCTGTAATTCTGTATCTTTTGGAGTGTTCTGACTGGCACAAATCTCCTCTGGTAACTGCACACTAGTGCTTCATTTCAATCATTGAGGATTCTAAACCAGAATTTTGGCTTATTGTTAAGCAAATCCTTGACTGCATACATGGCTTGAATTTCTGCAGTGCAGCGTATAGTTCTGATGGAAAGTGCAGCCCAGAACTGTGCTTCAAAAGCTAAAAATCTTCTGGAAGATGTTCAAAAAGTAACAGCTGTTAATAGTATTTCTGTTTTCACTATAATATTTATTCTTTAAGCCCTGAAGGGGAGCACAAGAGACAGTGGAATTAAAACTCTGTAAGAGTGCTTTACAAAAATGAAAGTCTAAACAAGACTTTTAAAGCTAAGCATCCTTTTAACTAATGGCTAACTGAAAACCTAGCAGATAAACCCATTTCTTTTTTCTTCTTTGTTTTTCACGGAGAATGCTTCTCAGGCTGCATCAGTAATAAGAGGAGTTAGTTCACAGTAGGCCTCCTGTATAAGTTCAGCAGAATTGTACATCTTTCTTCCAAGATTTTCAGAAAACATGGATTAAGAAATGGAGAAATAAATAAATAAGTAAATAAAAGCTGAGAGATAGTCATTGAAATAGAGATCAATTTCCATCTAAGAGAAGGTTTATTGCTGGCACCGTATGGGCATTTTATGGAGCAAGAAGCAGGGAGTTAATCACTCTGGCACCCCAGACTCCTCTGAATCCTCCAGCTAACGGGGGAGGACTGGGGAACAGGGCCTGAAAAACAGCCTTTGTGGGAACTGTTAATACCTCTTACTGTCTGAGCTTGTGATGACAGAGTATTTCAACAGACTAGGAGGGAAATAACATCCATGACAATGACTGAGCCACACGGCAGATTTACTTTTCCCTAAAACAGAGCACTTGGTTACAATAAAAATCTCCCAATTTTTAAACGTTATGTTGTAGTAGGTCTCTTTCAGTTGAGGATAACTTTATGCAGTATTTTAAGCTGGGTTTAGAGGTTAGACAATAAATAGTCTATATCATTTACGTAATTGGTGTGGGTGCTCTGGCTGCTACAAACACAGGGTGCAGTGCATGGGAGAGGAGCTGACGTACGAAGCAGCTGAAAGCCCACCTGGATCTTCAGAGATCCTGTCTGAACCAACTGAGGCATTTCCTTACGGCCTGTTTGGAGAGCTTCTTCATTTAGAGAGTTTACTCTAAACCAGCAGATTAGCTCATTCTCTTGGTTTAGGCTCTGAGCTAAGAGCATTTTGAGATGTTACCTTTTTAAGACAGCCGGTCAGGAGTGGAAATGGCCAAGGTTTTCCTCTGCTAAGGAGAGGAGATAAAAGCCAGGGCTTTTGAACGCCTCGGTTTGATCAGGAGATAAAGATGAATGATCTGGCACCCTGATAGTCCAATTAGGGGATTCAATTCCCATTTCCTGAAGCTGTCTGTGGGATGTGGAAGCTGGATTTCTGCTGTGTTGTAATGGAGCTTTTAAGTGCTGAAAATTCAAAATACCTGAGCGTGATTTAAAAAGTAGGGGAAATTACAAAATGTGTTGTGGCACTCAACACCAAGAATGTCCCTTGCAGTCAGTGTGGAGGTTTGGGTGGTGCTGCCAGGGGTGTTGGTCAGGGAGGGCAGGGGCAGAACCCCGTGGCAGTTCCCCCTGCCCTGCCTGGATTCCCAAAAGGCCATGGGGACAGACGGACTCCCCTCCGTGTGCTTCAGCTCTGCCAGCCTGGGGTAAATGTGGTGCAGGTCTGCTTCTGCCCTCACTGCTCATGACAAAATGCTTTAATGTTGCAGTGATAGTTCTCTGCAGCGAGGCCTGGAGAGCTTCAAGAAGTTATAATATCTGCGGCATTTACGCTGTGCCTACGGGTAATAACTTTACTGTAATTTTCTGAAGATTCATTATCCAAAATCTTAATTCATTATAATAGCCCTTATGAAAACTATAGACACTAACATTTTCTTGTGTTTTCTTATTTGCACAGTGTGAGAGATTCATTGCTCTGTTTTAATTTGTTTCACGGGGTGTGTTTGAGTACATTCCATACAGTGCTGTTATTGAATTTCTGTGACTGTCATTACAGAGCCATACAACCTTTAGGAACTCATATTCTGAGCTTCCCAGTTCTGTAATCTGCTTCACATTTAAGAATTGATATAATTAGCTTCTTCAGAGTTATAATGATAGTGCCAAAAAGAGAAGACCTCCAAAGGCAAAGCAAAGTTAAACATATCTAAGGCCAAAGAGTAGGGAAGACAAGGAAATAAAGTTTTGGTGTGATTACTGGATTATTTCTGTTTTCTTGGTCTGTATTTATGCAAGTATTTTGCTTTATAAAACATTGCTTCCATGGTTTTATTTTCCTGTCCTTTTGGGACAGCTCAAGGAGTTGGGAAGTGTACGTTTCTGTAACTTGAACAGCTGATAACCCAGAGAAGCTGTGGCTGCCCCTGGATCCCTGGAAGTGTCCAAGGCCAGGCTGGACGGGGCTTGGAGCAACCTGGGACAGTGGAAGGTGTCCCTGCCCATGTTTTAGTTGCACAGCACTGGATTGACATGGAATTCTCTTTTGAAGTTGTAAATCTTGCAGCCATAAGGACCTGGGGCTCATTGTGGACTCTTGAACCAAGGGTTTGCTGCTGGAGGTTAATTCCCTGCTCCTTACTGGAAGTGTCTGGAGGGCAGTAAGGGTGTAAGTCTTGGGCTTCCTGCTGGAAGCAGAACAGGGAGGTGTGAAGGGAGGAGCCCCGGGTGTGTGGCTCTGAGAGCCACAGCCTCTGCTGCCCACACACACCCCCCTGACTCCCTGTAGGACCTAAGCAGAAGATGAGATCACTTCCACAGCTTTTTCTGACCCCTTTCAGCAGGGTTTCTCTCCGCCTTTTGAATATGTAGCACAGCCTTTGTTGTTGAAGTGTGTTTTATTATTATACGTCCAAAATGCTTTATCATTAATTTTTCATAGCGCTTAGAAGTCCGGGGGCATTGCATTGCTGTGGTGGGAGGGGATTACTTTTCTATTTTTATATGCTAAGAGCATGTGTGGGTTTTGAAAATGATTTTGAAGAAGGTGTTTAAAATATCATATTTATTTTAGCTTACAATTTGCCATGCTACAGATGAGGTAGTTTTTATTGCGAGCGCTATATTCATACTGACTTGGAATGACCCTGTCACACGTGAAAAGAAATCAGATTGTTGCTGTTAATGAGCTTTTCAATTTACTATTCAGTGGATCAGATAAGTGGATTTAAGAGGTAATGATCCTGCTTAGCACTCAGGCTTGTCTGTCAGATCCTGGTAGTGTGGGAAATCCCCAGGGACAAAAGCGTTGACACAGTTCTTGATGGGATAATGGGAATCAAAGCTAATGGATGATAAAAGGAGTAGTAAGAGTTACAAGGATAATTGTGGATTAAAGCACTGCTCTTTGTCAACACTGACTGCTGTTTTAGTATTTTATTTGTTAAACTCTGATGTGGGGAGAGCCTAGTTTGACAGCAGAGCACAAAGAGATGGGCTGGCTCCCGCAGCAGGAAGGGAGGCTCGGAACACACATGGGTGGCTGCTGATGCCTTTGCATTCCTTGCTGCCCCTTTTTTTCTTGTCATCATACCAAATACAAAAATTCCTAAACATTGCTAAAATGGCAGCTGCTGTAGCATTTCAACAGTGCGCTGTTTAGGGAGTGCATTTTTTTTTTAATTGGAAGCTATTATTTTTATATTTCAATTTTTTTTTGCTATGCTTAATTACTATAAACAATAACTTCACATTTACAGTGTGAACATAGTATTTTACAACATTTAAAGATCGTATTATATAGTACTATATTTTTCATATTTTGATTGTCCTTTCACTACTGATTTTGCCACCAAAAATTACATTCATACAATTATAAAAGGATAAATTAGCTTACAAATTAAGTTGCCCTTGATTTTGGTACAATTTCTGGGTAGAGCTGCAAGTTTACCTACTCGTGCCTTTATTATGCTGGAATTTAAAGTCTTTGGGATGTGAAAATACAATTGTTGTTATTGTTGTTATTGTTGTTATTGTTGTTATTGTTGTTATTGTTGTTATTGTTGTTTTAAACTGCCTCAGGGGTGGAGCACCGGTGATTTGGTTTTTAAGCCAAGTCCCAGGATTACATCACTGGCAGGAGGGAGGCTGGTGAGGGCAGGTGTGGGTGTGAGGATGGGACAGGGATGGAGATGGGACAGGGATGGGGATAGGGATAGGGATAGGGACAGGGACAGGGATAGGGATAGGGATGGGGATAGGGATAGGGATGGGGATGGGGATAGGGATGGGGATAGGGACAGGGATAGGGATGGGGATAGGGATA
>VZTF01004747.1:303614-345561 GCA_013397755.1 Cnemophilus loriae
GGCCGAGCTGTGCTGGGGCTCTCCCCGCACACCTCACTGCTGCTTGCCTTGATCCCATCGGAAGGCACGATGCCGTGTTGCCCGGGATGTCCGGGTCGGTGTCCCCAGGGGCTGGGATGGCTGCAGTGACACCCCTGAGTGCTGGCCGTGCGTTTCCCCCAGCAAAGCACAGCCCCCAAGCGCGGGGGGCGGCTGGTACAGGTTAGGACAGCACCCTTGCACTATCGTCGCCTTTCTGTCTCTGAAGTTGATTTAATCCTACGAAATGTTTTTATCCGAACTAAATGTTAGGCTGCTAAAACCACCAGAAAACTTTATGAAGATTCCACGGCAAGGAAAAGCACACACTTGCTGTGTCCTGTGCGTTAGCAGCTGCACGTTACCCACAGCTGGTCTGGCAGGCAGGGTGCTGGGAGACCCCCCCAAAATGGGTGTCCTGGACTTGAATAACGGGGACACGTACACAACTGCAAGCTACTGGGCTGCCAAAGCCTTTCTTCTCCTTTCAAGAAAACAAAACAATGTCTGAAGAGTACCAAATTTACCAGATTTTATGACCAGCAGTGCAAGAACTTGCAAGCTCAAGGACAGCGTTGAATTGCATCCCACTGAGGAGAGACCAACACAAGATGTTTCCTCCATCCCTTTGCAATTTTCTGTAATGAACCAGGTTTCTGAATAGAGACTGTATTGCTCTGAGAACAACAAAGTGAGGTTAATGTGAAAATTTACTCTCCTTTGTGGGAAGAAATGTTTGTAAGGGCAAGTAAAAGCCTCAGTCCTCAAATCACAGGACACCCTCAGAGAGTGGATAAGCCATCTCTTACAAGTGCTTCAGCTTGTAAGGTTGTGGGTTGGATGGACAGGCACTTATGCTTGTGCTTTTCTCATGCAAAATCAATTTGGGGAAGGTTTTAGAATAACTGAAAATGTTGATACCACTAAATATCTGTGATACATTACTGTTGAAATGTTTATTTCCAGGTGTATGCCTGAATGTCCGAAGTCTTGGGAATAACAGGTGACAACCATGTTCTGGAAGCATTTATGACAAAAATGTAAGTTTGTGCTTGGGTTCTATTGTGTATATCATTTGTTTTGTCTTTAACAGGCTGTTAAGTTTGCTCTTTGCCAGAAAAAGGTTTTCTGTGAATCTGAACTATTTGAAGTAAGGGATAACCATTTTCAGAAGGACTCATATCTTATTTTCTGAAGGTACTGCAGGCCTCTAAGTACAGCTGCAGCTCAGTATTTCCTCTGCAGTGCCTCTGTCCCCTCTCAAAATGGCTTGTGGGGGGTAGAGCTGAGATGTCCCAGCCTCTGGTTCAATGACAGCCTGGTGTAAACAGCCCCCATCCCTCCCCGCTCCTTCCTGCACCCTCGGGTGTGGAATTGCCTGTAAAGCTTCATGGCAATTCAAAGTGGGGAACTGACCAAGGTAAACTAATCTACCTTTGTTTTGGGAAGGTTCTTTTGGACTTTTTTTTTTTATATTCAAGATCTGGCAATTTTTGCTATCTTAAGAATACAGATTCACGGAGGACGATTATCAGGCCTCGTACTGGAGGAGACAAAAGGCATTATCATCACCTGTCTTTGCATCTCTGGCATTTGGCGGAATAACACAGTGTGTTATTTTGGCAGATAAGTGCTGCAGTACTCTCTTAAGAGTATTCCTAGACAATTACTCTGGAGAAAATACCTTTCCCCATGCCTCTGCTGCAGCCGCTTTCCTTGGCTGCCAGCAAAATTACGAGGATTTTGCCTTTTATTATGTATGGCCTTCATGATATTTTGCCAGTTTCTCCTGACACAAAAAGTTTCATCTAAAATGACTTTTGCTCTTGAAGCAAAACAAAATGATCCCTCTGAAAAACTGTGAATATACACTAAAACACCTGGGAGTCCTCAGGAGACAATGAGGTCCGTGTGCGACTGGAGAAAGAGGAACAAGTGTCTCACCTCTTCATTCTGCAGTGAGGGAGACGCTGCATCTGGTCATTTGCTTCATGTCCTCTGAATCTGACTTACAGGACCTTTAAACACTTCCAGCTGACTTTGGCCTGCTGGACAAAGCTCTCTGCTGGTGTCACCAGGCTGGCCGTGACCTGCTCGGGCAGTACTGAACAGGACTTGTCTTTGCTGCCATGGCAGCCAGCCTTGAGAAATAGTAGCAATTAAAACAAGGTCATTTTCTGATATGACTTAGATTTCTGTGGAATACAAGGCATAAATGCTTTGCTTCTTCAAACCAGAAGCTGAGTGCTATATCTTGCCTTAGGATAACAATAGTACCCGTCCAACCTTGCTATTTATCTGGAGTAGTCTTTGAAGACAGGTAAATGGAGGGTGATGGATGGAAAAATACTGATGGTGTTACTGTGGAGTTTCTGGAGGCAGCCCATGCCGTGGTGTGTGATGGCTGGGCTGTGTTAGGTTGTTTCAAACTGCAGTGAAACTTGAACAGCTGAGGAAAAAGGAGGAAGAGGACTCTTCTCTGGACACCAGACGCATCAGTTTGCTTCTCTTTCTACCCATTGCTACCACTGAGAGGAATTATCTGTAATGTTTGCCAGTTGAAGAATTAACATCATTTAACAAGTTGTACGAGTGACCCTACGTGTGTTTTGATTGGATAGGGTTGTGTTTGCACAACTACCGTAAATTAAGTAAAAAAAAATAGTTTTTTCATGTTAAAGAGTTTAGTGTTAATGGAAGATTTTAAAACAAAATAAGGTACATAAGAAGTAAAAATCAGAATCATAAGAAATCATAAGAAGTAAAAAGTGCTGCTTTTTTTAGATTACACACCACAGTTTTATTTTCTCTTTCCTCGTGGCTTACTGTGTTTTCATAAAGCTGTGAGTTGTTCATTGATTAGATTGAAGATCATATTTAACAGAATGGATGCTACAGCCTGACATGGACATTTCACTGAGTGGGTGTAAGAGGTGGCTGTGAATCCTGGATAAACACAGCTGTGTTTGTGACAATTAAAATAAAGGGTCTTCTTCCCAGTGGTGGCATGCCAGGTGGAAATTTTGGGTGTGAAATCACAGCATATTGATATATATATAATCCAAACCCGACGGTCTGATGGGGCAATCCAGTCTGGCAGTGTTCCTGGTGCTCAGTTCCTGGGAATATTCTTAGCACATTTGCAGCAGCAGCAGGCAGGATCCCCGACTGTGAGCCCATTCACCTGTTCCTCCTGTGGATGTTCTGAGTGTTTATAATCACAGGTATTTTACAAAGCCACTCGTCTACTCTGCTGTCTTACCCCACAGATCCAGTTTTTCTTTAAGCAGGTGAAATCTGTAGGATGTTATTCCTCAACAATAGGTTAAAAGGAAGCTCCGGGGAATTTCTGGTGTGCTCTTATGTTGAGTGGTGATATTCCTGTGCAGTACCTGCACAGTTTCACAGTGGCTCGTTCCTGCCGCGTTAGTGCCAAGCATTATGTGGGATGGAGGAGTTGTGCCTCAGAGTAGTCTGGTCTGAATAATGACACCTCGTGTTTCAAATCCCAAAGTGCTGGACAAAGTACCTTGTGTTAGCCTGCCATTAGCACTGAGGGATGATCAAAAGACATTGTCAGTTTATTTCCTTCTACTTTGCCATCAAAGAATCCAATGAAGGATGCATGCAGGAAGCATTTCATACTTGGTGTGAAGAGTAAACACAGCGATGGAATTCATGGTAGTGAAACAAGCTGTAGTCTTCCAAGACATATTAGATACTTTTTGTTCTGCTACTAGAGACTTAACCTCCTGTGATTGCTTACTGCTTGACACAAGGAATTTTCAGTTTTCTGAAGTGCGATGTGAGCTCAGGAATGTTTTGATGGATTTTGCCATGTAGCTTTAACCTGCTCTTTTGAGTTCACTGGTGGCAGCTTTGCACTGGAGGATTGGTGGTCAAACTCAATTCATTAACGGAAAACAGTTTGAAATACTTGTGTCATAGCTACCAGTAGCCACTGTTCTGTTAATGGACTAAAGGCTGTATGAAATAAATGTTCTTCACCAAACAGGAATATTTTGAGATTTGTCAGTGTAATAGGTGTCCTTTTGGCCTTCAGACTTAGTTGCAAGCACTACCGTCACATCAGGTCCTAGATCTTTTATCACCTTTCCTCTGGTAGTTAATGAATGTGCTTTTTACTGAATTCCTGTTAAACCATTTCTGAGGGGACAGAGTTTTATGTAGCCAGAATATCCATTGATGGCTGCATTTCCATCACAGTCTTGCTAGAAACTTTACAGGACATTTCTTTCAGCATTCACTGTGTTTGCATTCTTTGGCCACCACCTTACAGGAGGTGTGTGAGGGAGGAGAAAGACCAGCAGCAAGAACAGCTACCCTCACGTAAATCTTCTAATCTGTGTGGCATCTCAAGCTGCCTAACCTGCCTTGGTCCTTCCCTGCAGGAAATGTCCTGGGCATTTGGCTGGAAGTGTCTTGTATTTATTTTGGCTGCAATCACCTTTTCTTTTCTTCCCTTACCCCTTGTGAGCCTCTTCTGTTTTTTTTTTCAATTATTATCAAAATCATATGGAACTGATTTATCATCAGGTAGATTTACAAAATATTTTCCCAAGTATTTAGTATTTCTGGTCATGATAAAATAAGTGAAACATGAATAAAAGATGCACGTCCAAACATTGCTGTTGGATGCCACTGTGGTGAATGCACAAATATGTGTCAATAGAGGGATTTTGCACGTTAAAACTTTTAAGTGTGGATCTCTGAATATTTTTCGGAACACTCACACTGAAATGGCTCCTTGAATCATAGCAAACTAAAACTCAGGACTTTTACTCATGATAGAATGTACAGTTTTTAACTATTCACCTTTGTCCAGCTCTAATGAAAAGTATATATCCCATTGCTGTCTGAGGCATCGAGTGCTTTCAGAGTAAGTGACGATGATCTGTCAGGAATAATTAAAACCTGACTGTACAGAGCTTTCTTGCCAACAAATTGCTATCTGTGCTTTTACTGGAACTTCAGCACCACATAAGGAACAGATTTTCAAAGTCTTTTCAGGGGATTTGGAGGCCCATTTTTCTTGCACTGTAATGGGAATTGGATAGCACATCCTTAAGCAACTTTGAAAGTTTTGTTTAAAATGTATGATTTTTTTTTTAATCTTTATGATCTCTGTAATGCCACTACATTTGTAATATTCTTAACTTGAGACCAAGACTGTTGGTAAATTTACATTCCCAATTCATGTAATTCTTATATAAGCTTAAAAGGTTTTCACCCTCTCCTTTAATTATTTAACAAGTAAACAAAACCCAAAACCAACCACCTCGCCCAAACTTGTGCTTTATGGCAGTCATCATCCCTTCTGGCTGGTAGCAACTTCTCTTTTGCAACTGCTTCCTTGGCACATTCCCAGCTCCCCTGCGCATGGGAGGTCCAGCAGCCTGTGTGCGTGCAGGAATTCCTGCGTTCCTGGAATTCCTCTGCATTGTGATGATGAACCTGCCGTTACCTTTCAGAAAAGGGGTTCAGGGTTTTCTGGAAAGAGCATGACTCATCTGAAACCTCAGGGTTGTTTCCTTTGCCTCTGTTATATTTAGTTCATCTTTTAAATCACTGAATCACTTGAGTGACAAAGATACAGGAACCCTGGAGATTTCAGAGCTATCTTGCCATGATTTCTCTGAGACCTGTAAATTTTTCTGTTCTTTTGTTCATTGGCTTCTCTTCCCAATATACTGGAAAACTGCTTTTTGTATTAAGAAATTCCTCTCTAGATCTTTAGAAGTTTTCTCGGATACTTATAAAGTTTTGCGAATGTTTCTTAAAATTCTGTATTTTATATGTGTTTCATCTTGCCTGATACTGGCAAGGCAGAAGCAGAAATGGGAGTTGCTGTGTTCACTCATGAGTACTTTACAGCTTTTATATTATTGCTCCATCTTTCAGCATCCGAATCCAACCCTGAACCGAAAGAAGAGATGAAGACAAAAGTACCTTTTGTATGTTGGATGAAGAGACTTCCTTACACAGTTATAATTTTCTCTTCAAGCTGTCACTGTGGCTTCTTGTTTTTCTTTAAATGTCTCGTAACTGAAGGATAAAGATTTTGCTCTTTTGCAAAATAGCCTTTTTATGATTTTGATATTGGTGTCAAATCTGGGTGGTTCAAATTCCTGTCTATTGCCTTGTATGGTATATACTTGTTAAGGATTTAGTGCAACTATAAACATCTCCAGAACTCCCCATAGCAGGGATAAACTGTGAATTATGGACTTGTTAGAATGGGCTATTTCTTTAAGGCAATCTGAACCCCTATAGCTCTTCATAGAGATTTTATAAAGTAAATCAATGTCTGTCCGTAAATTTAAATTGAGGAATTGCTTTGGTAATTGCATTGTTATGTGCCTTTTCCTGAGCAAATAATCCTAAACATTTAGATGCTTTAAAACTGTGTTATTGAGTTTATAACTTCCTGAAAAAAACCATAGTTTATGTGTTGTATATATTCCTTAGCCTGTGAATATGTAAAATCAATAATCATTGCTGATTTTAAGGCATTTGACATCTCTTCTTCAGGTTCTCTGTTCCCAAAACTGAAATCCTACTGCCTCACAGTATAAATAACTGGTGCTGATGATATCTCTCACATCATGGTCTGTCGTCAATGGATGTGACAGCTGAAAGCGAGGATCATCGTGCACCTTCCACAGCCAGGGAAACGGAGCCCTGCAAAGCTGGGCTGGCTCACTGCACCGACACTGGGGCACACCTGGCTCCCAGGGCAGCGGTCGCAGCACCACCGTGGCAGAGCTCAGGGAGTGTTTGGACAGTGCTCTCAGTTACATGATGTGACTTTTGGGGATGTTCTGAGCAGGGCTGAGAGTTGGACTCGATGATCCTTCGGCCCCTTCCGACTCAGCTGATTCTGCGATTCTGTGAGTTCGATGCCATGGTCAGGAATAGGTGCCAGGAAATCACGGGGCCTTTTTATTTGAACAGGCTGGTATCTAAATGCAGGGTGTCAGAGAATGGACCAGGCTCTGCTCAGTGCTGCCAAAAACAGGACAAGAGGCAATAGGCACAAACTGATTCCCAGAAGATCCACCCACACAGGAGGCACAACTTCTGCCCTGGGCAGTGCCCAGCCCTGAACAGACTGTGCAGAGAGGCTGGGGAGGGGGAGGGTCCCTCCCTGGGGATGTTCCGGAGCTGTGTGCACACACTCCTGTGCTCTGGGATGGCCCTGCTGGAGCAGGGAGGTGGCACCAGTGACCCACTGTGGGTCCTTGCAGACTGACCCATCTGGGATTCTGTAACCTCACTTGAAAAAAAGCTCCATTTCTCCACTTCACTGGCTTCAGTCTACCCCTTTCATCTGAAGGCCAGTGCCACCTCTTCACCTCCCGCTGAGCGGAGCAGGTGAGCACAGGAGGTTCCATCCCAGCTCCCTGGGGGCTGCACTGACCCCATACGGCCCCGCAGCTGTAGGGTCCTGGCTCTGCCCCACGCCTCACCCGGGACCTGCGGAAGGCAGTGGAGCTGCAGGCTTTCACCGAGAGGCTCTTAACGTGTCCTGTCATTGCCAGATCCTGAGTTCCTCAGTGTGTCACTGGTGAGTCAGCCATGACTTTACAGGTGGGTTTTCGTCTGGGTTCAGATGTTTTTGTGAAATTCTTACCCAGTCATGGATGCTAACTTGCTCTCTGTTGCAACCTTTTGTAGCTTATTCTAATTAATATTCACTTACCATAAGTTGCAGAAGAATGTTTGTTCTTGGAATTTTCAGTCAGTCATGCAAGAAGATTGAAAAAAACCCCTAGTAGCAGTGTTTGATATGACACAATATTTAAAGGCATATGACAGATAATAAACCACCAGAGCTCATGAAAGCAACTTTTCAGTAATTTTCTAGAGGGGGTTGTTACACAAACAGAGGGGAAGGCACCTGGAATATGACAATTGGTATCATTTTATTTCTCCATAGAACTCTAATGCTGTAAGAATAATTTTAATATATTTCCTTGGGTTGAAAGATGAGTGTGGGTTTTCACATTCCATAAGTGAATTTTGTTTAATGAAAACCATACAAGGTGTACTTCTATATGCTGACTTGAAATGCCATTAAGCCGCTAACTTGATATTTTAAATATGCATGTGTTTATTTTCTCATGGCATCACAGAAATCCGACTGGAAAGGACTTGAAACATTGCTAAGGAATTCAACAAAACCAGAATGAGAGACATTTATTTCATTAACAAGATTTATGAAGGAACTAATGAGCTCTCTCCTCCTTTCTACTGGGTACTTACTGCTTCTGTAGGATTCAGAACGCTTTCAGAATCCCCACGAAACGTAGCACGGGCCCCTGACTGCAAGTGCCTGCCTGGTTATTCCTGTGTTTGCTGACAGAGTCACCTCGCATTGCTGCTAAAGCCAGCAAGCATTCAGCAGCTCCTGTTGTCTTCTGGAGGCTTGGAAAGGTGTGGATTCCCATGGGAGCTCCCCAAAAGTAGGGTCAGGATACACTGTTGGTGCAAATAACACTTTCCAAGGCTGAAAAGTCTGGGTAGCTTTCAGATTACTCACATTATATTTGCAATAAATGGGTTTCTGCTCATGAAATAAATGTAATAATATCAAGACCTAGAAGGGATGAAAAAGTAGATATTTAATACCCTAAGTTCTCTTGAAGACTAGCATTGCAATGAAACTGCGGGGTTTTTCTTTGCAGAAATTTGCTAACTGTTGCCAGAGTGGTTTCAGACCCCTCTGTGTGCTCGGGATGTCCAGCAGCAGCGTCCTCATAAATACACTTCTTTAGCAGCAGTGTGAAGGGTTGAAAGACCAGCAAAAAGAGGGATTAGCTGAAAACACAAATACCCCAAACGTGTTCCATTGGAATGAATCCAACAGGAGCTCTGGGAATGGTGGCTCTGATAGGAGGGGTGGGGTTGTGCCTCAGCAGCTTCAAGGCTGCTTCACTTCACCGTGAGCTTGTATCAGTTAAGTTTAAAATTGTGTTCCCTGGCAAACCATAAAAGATTTCAAAAGTATTAGACACCCACTTTTGTGCTGGAATTTAATATGCAACTTTTTATTGGAAAATAATCGTCCTTGTCTGGCGAAATCCACCATGCAATATTTCTGTTAGTAGGCATAATGCAATAAAGACAGGGAGGGCTATTTATCACTACAAATTTTGAGGATTTCAGGATTCTTTTTATTATTTTAATATATTTCTTTGGTATTAAATCAGAAAAATGATAAATTACACCTGTCGAGGCTGTTTTTCCTTTTTCCCAGAAAATGATGTACAACCTAATTTCACTGGTCATTTTGGCTTTTAAAGATATGTATTTTTTTCCTATTAAAAACTCTACCAATAGGGTTTTTTTTAATAATAATACTGAAGTACTTTTTATTTCAAACATATGAAGTAGTTTATAACTACTTCCTGGCATTGCAAACTTTGGCCTTTTCACATTATATTAGGGGTTTTTTTTAAGGCATTAAGTATATATTGCTTTGAAAGAAATAGTGTATTGTTAAGATGCTAGATCCAGTGGATCAATTTTCAGTATTTGAAATAGATTCAATTGTGGCTAGCCTGAAAGGTTAAAATAATAATTGATTTCATTTCAGTACTTTCCTGTACACCAATCAGCTTTTACCCAGTCTTAGAAATTGGTATTTTTCTTTTTTCATGTGTATTATCTTTTTCTAAGGGATAATGTAGAATTAAAAGCAAACCATAATTTCAGCAACTGCACTACATAACAGGAAAAAAAGAAGAAAAACCATAAGAAGGTATCAACAACAAAGGCAACAAATGTTTGGGGCTGGTATCAGGGTTTCCATTACTTTCACAATTATTCCAGGTTTGCATATTTTGAAATATATTAGTCCAATTTGATTTCAAAGCTCAGTTATTTGAATTATAAATCATTATGTCCCTCCTAGCTGATCAATTGTGAAGTATCTTTGAATTCATTTGCATAATGGAATATGTTAGTCATTCCTTTATGTTTGTGAAGCCGAGTGCTCTCTCATACATGTTTAGTTCTTTCTCATGATTAACTTTTCCACTATATGTTTTTGTAGCAAAATAGCTGCAGTTTTATTATTATTTTGTGTGGTAACTTGGGGTAAAATAATTTTAGTCTCTCAAATGTTCTCAGTCCCTGGCTTTGTTAGCCTTACGTTAGTAAAGGCTCTGCCCTGTAACTGGGGGGAACCAGCTACAAAGTTTTGCAATATAGAACCAGGTATTCCCACGCTGGATGTCACAGACTGACAGAGAAACAACTCTTAAAACTAAATTAGGAGATTTTCCAATAGCAGGCACCTATAAAACCTATTCTTACAATGTTACCTGTTTAAAAAGAGTTTCATCTACTTAAAATGAAAAGGGAAATTGTTTATTCTTATAAAAGTTGTCGAACTCTTTGGTGAGTGCTGTGCAGGGGTGGCAGAGTGAAGCGAGCACTCAGAAACCCCCAGTGACAGCAGCGAGTGTGAAACCCCAGTGACAGCAGCGAGTGTGAAACCCCAGTGACAGCAGCGAGTGTGCTGGGTGTTGGTGAAGTGTCCGTGAGCTCGGGATGTTGCGGGACAGAGCCAAAAACCTTGCTGAAGTGGAAGTAATCAACACCCACTGCTCTGTTTTAACTTCGGTGAAGTGTTTGACACAGCTCAGGACGGATGTGATGTATTTTTATCTCTTGTAACTGAAACAAGTGAGATAAAAGTCATTTAGTTCATGTGTCTCTTTTGTATGCCGTGAAAAGTAATTCCTTTAATTAATAACAGATTACAGTCTTTAATGTTCTAAGGAATATCTCTATTACATATATTTCGAGATGAAATTCAGATTGGATTTTCCCAAAGTCCATCAGACCCTTTGCTGCCAGCAGTAGCTTTGAAATCCAGCACAAAGCCCCTCTCTCTCTCGGGTTTGCTGCAAGTGAGGATGCAGCTCATGGGTTTGGGCAGACCCTTTACTGGTTTAAGAAAGTCCTTGAGCACAGATTGTGCTTTGAGGGCTCTGTAACTGAGCTGAGCAGTGAGCAGCAGTAAGTTATTGAATGTATTTCCTTTGCTTTTAAAAAGGTCTGGACAGCCCTGTATTAGAGGGGAGCAGTTCAGGCTACAAAGCCAGGGATTCGGGACTGAGGAAACGGCAGAGTTGGGACTGCCACTGCAACTGTAGATATTGACATTGTTACAGAGCAGCTTTAACTGCAGGATCACAGTTACTTCTCTCAGAGGATACTTGACTTTTCCAGTTCAGAAGACATGCTATCCCAGCGTCAAGAAAAGCTACTACCTACTATGATTTTTTTTTTTTTTCCAGGGTGTTGTCTGAATTTGTCAGTCCCTGGTGACTGCTCTTCCTGGCATTTTTTCTTTTCGGCCTTTTCTGTCATTCTTACAGTGGCACCGGGGTGAGTGATTTGTCTTGGCAGTATCCCCAAAGATCAGGGGCTGGAATTAGGCCTGTGTTACAGATGGATATGAGAAGTGTGGAAGCTAAACTGTAAAGCTCACCCTAACTCTGCACAACCAGTTCAACAGGCAAAAGACTCCTCCTAACTTCACTCGTCACTGAGTTTCCCAGAGTCTGCCCATGAAGAGAGGAGGGAGAGAAGCCCTATAGCCAAGAGCGCTTTGAAGAACATAAATTAAATTTCTACCCTGAATTAGTCTCAAGGGGAAGAAGCCTGCTACCCTCATTAGGGCCTAGAGATAAGTACGTGAGGGCTGATCCTCATGCAGATTGCCATTTCTAAAGTGTTGTCCACAGGTACTTGTTCAGGATCATGGCAAAACAAAATCAATCCAGGCTTCCGGGATACCTGTCAGCTGTCAATGTTTTTCCCTCCTCACAGCATCTTGTGTCTCCCAAACTCACATCTTCTGAAAAAAATGAGGCAGTGTCACACAAATAATCCCAACACAGTCCAGGGTCATTTCCAGGGCAGCTTCATTCTTTATACCAAATAGGTAGAGGCAGGAAAAATAGTATATGAACATAAAAGATTGCAGTTTAAATATCATAAACTACACATGTGAAGGGGTCTAATTTATTATTGTAGTTTTAAATTTACCATTTTCTAACTGTTGAATCTTGATTCTCCTATGTGAATATTCTTGTAGGGCAGTGAACAAATGCTGCAGGTTAACAGAGGAAAGAGAAATATGAAAAGGAGAAAGGTGTGAAATGTGGACACGAGCCAGTCTTAGATACAAGTTGTTTGGAATCAACAATTTGTGTTCTTTATACCTCAGTAAAAGTGTGTCATAGCTCAGGGTCTTGTTCCTATAGGTCCCATGAAGTTCCCACGATGTCAGGGAGATTTTCTGTGGAAGCCCCAGAGCCCGACCCTCTGAACACGTGCAAAGAGGAGGCTTTTGCTGGTTTGTTCTGGTTTCTTTCCCTGTAGGTGAAGATGAGGATGAGTTTGAGAGTTTCCTGCTCCCCCTCACAGTTTTGATTTGAAGGTGTGACTCAGATACTCAACAGCAGTTTTGAAGAAGAAACAAACGTAGGTTTATTCCTATTATAGGGGAAGAAATGATGCGTGGGAGGAGCTGACAGTGGGGCAAGCATTCAGCAGCAAGCTTGTCACCTCTGCTGCCAGTCTCCCTTGACTCCTGTTCCCCTGTATGTGGGTGTTTATATCTGAATACATCTATTTAATTAGGAATGTAGACAGTAGAGATGCTAAGGCTGTGAATGCTATCCTAGATAAACTTCGTGCAAAGATTTTCAAAGGCCTTGGGATTTCTCCAGTGTTTGCAGATCAAGTGACCCCATTTAAGGCTCATTTATAATCAAAGAGACAGATTTTTCTTCAGTGATAGCTTATCTGTTCCATATTGCCCTTTTCCATGCAAGTATCCTGTTTGTGTATATTAACATATTTATTTGGGGGTATGAGGAGACATGTAACACACTTGATAAAACACTGCTGCTTTAAAGTATTTTTTTTCCAAACAAGAATTTATTATATAAATCAAGACTTTATTAAATGGCTGGGCATATATGTATAAATTGGAACGGGTCTTGAAGTATTGCACCCTTAAACTGAACAAAGTGATTAGGATAACTGATAGCTAAATAAGGTTTTTATGTGCCTGTGGGAGCCATATTAGGATTGATTTGACAAGGCAGTTCAGCTGTGGCAACAGTCATAATATCTAACACAACATTATGTTTTATTAGTAAAATCCTTAAGTGTAGCAAGCTGTTTGTGTCAAAACAACAGTATATTTTAGGGAAGAAAAAGACTTACTGAATAGAAGGTGCATCATCAGGAATGATAATATATTAGGGCACTCTTGCATTAAAGAGCTCTCCTTCTGCCATCACTGAATCAGTGGTTAACTGCACGCTGGAGTACTCACTTCAGCTGAACAGGGTCATTTTGAAGAAATCCTAACAGTAGTTTTTAATTTACTATTTTAAAATATGATGGCAACTTAAATACTGCATCATCATATTTATCTGTTTTTTTCACAAGAAAATAAACAGATGTGCTGGAAGTATTTGGTAAATAATTGGCTGCAGTACGTTGCTGACACTACCCGAAGATGTGCAGTTCACAGTCATCCCTTGAATTAAGACAATATTTTTTTTTAAATTGTACTAAGGGTTATTTTGACAATTACTTAATTCTGGTTTCCTCCTTTGTTGTTGCTTTATGTATTTAATTATAATCACTTTTCATTTATAAGATAGACTCAGTTCACCTGTCTTGGATTCACCCCTCCTATGTTCAAGTTATAAATCCTAAAAATTAGAACAAAGAGGTCATTTGGTGGCATAACCATTTCTGTAGGAAGCTGGATTCCTCTTGTGTGAGGATTCAATTTATTAAAATAATTTTGCCATTGTCCTGTCTGGATTGCTTGAAACTGTCTTAGTTGAGAAATTTTAATGGAGTGCCAGTGATATATTCCTAAACTAGCAAGTTCTTAACGACCCTGGAAAGTGACTGCTTGATTACACTTTAACGGTATTTGCAAATAAAATCACAAGTAATTAAGGGGAAATCTCCAGGCTTTTGAGCAAGTTTGATGCATGATAACTGCCTGATTCAGCTTCATCTAGAGTAATGCTGTGTAGACAAGAGCTACTGAGATCAATAGCAACATAATGATAGTGGCAGAATTAAGTGAGTAACCTGAGAACTGTGTCTTCAAAATGCATGCAGCTGCCACCAGCCAGGGCCACACAGTGCACTCCTGCTTCCGTCCTAAATGTTCATCAAAAGACGCCCTGCAGGAAAATGGAGTTAGATGCTCTTTATTGCTGATCGTGTCTCTTGCCACATTTATCAGGGAAATTGGATTAGCAGTTGGCAGCTGCAGGTAGACAAGGTTCTGCAGTGATTAAATATGCAGCTTGGCTGCATTTGTTGTGACAGACCTTTAGTAAATTCTACTGTAAGCACCATCTGTCTAATTTGTATAAAGAAAACTTGGTGCTTTAAGCTACTGATGAAGAACTAAATCTGTTGCTTTATCATAAACAAAACTTTTGCTCTAAATTATCTTAAACACAATTTATTAGGTTAAAGCTATTTTTCTATCATAATGAATAAATAATACATGCAAAAGTGCTTTCAGGTACTTCATTTTGCAAGTACTGAAAACAAAACCAGTTCAGTTCTTCAATAAAATGCTTAGTATTGCAATCCACAGGGAGATGACACTGTTAAAATATCGCTATGAAAATGGTCCAGGACTGCCAAATTCATTTAATTTGTGGGTTTTACTAGGACTTTCTAACTGGCTAGGGGTTTTTTTAGGTTTTTAATATTTCTGAAATACACCACTGAAAAACAGTTGTAACAAGAGAGATCTTTCTATTTAAAATACATTCGTAATCATTACATCTGCATACAAGGCATATGTTTAGGTTTCTTTTCCAGGGATATCAAATATAATTGAAGATGGCTGAAGTCATTATGTGTGTTTTTCTTTTTTCTTTTTTGTTGGGTTTTTTCTTGCTACTTTCTTCTTCATGTTTTTATATTAATAGGAAAAATTTCCAGTATTACAACAGTGCCTAATTTTCTCCTAAGAATGTCAAGATTTCTCCTGACACTGTGGGTAAGTAATCTATTGCCTGGGCAGCTGGAATCTCAGTAGTACTTTGTTTATAGTTGTGACATCATCGGATTTGCTAGAAACGCACGGAAAAGGGATCTGAAGGAAAAGCAGTTAAATAGCAACATGCTATCTTTAGCTGGTTTGTAGAAACTCCATGCTGTTAAATTATTTAAAATCCTTGATTTTCAGCTTGCACACATTAAAAGTTTTCACACTAAGTGCCAAATGTTGCAAACAGCACTTTAACAGAATGATTTTGCTTTGATCCCTGTAGCAGTTCCTGAATAATTTATCACAGGTTATTGCCTTAATTCTGGAGAGGGATAGAGCAATAAAGGCAGATGAAAACACTCCAGTTGAAACACCTTGGGGCCTGCTCATTCCTCTGACACGGCTCTTTTGTTGGAACTATTTAGAGGTTATTAAGATGTGTCTCCAGAATTAAGAGTATGCTGTAAGGATGAAGACAGCCATCTTAATTCTAAAGACAAAGCACAATGACCCTTCACCTTTTTTTTCCTTTGTTGTTATTATATAGTAGAATTATGAGGGTAATATTATAGCTGCACCCAGTAGTGCCACTATAGTTAAGGGTCTGTCAGACTTTCCATTCCCAACCTGTTTTGGGGGTGCTGGGTGTGAGCAGGCTCGTCTGTTTTAGATGGCCTCAGTCAGACACTTGGCACATGTTGGCAAGTCAGAGGGGCTTTTCTGGGAATATTTACATCTTCAGCTCCTTTCCCTTGAAAAAAAATCCATTGAAAAATGTGCTCCAGGACTTTGAAACAAAATACTTGAATTTATTTTTAAAATGGCTTTGTTATAATTAAATCTTAAGAAAACCTGTCAGTGACATTCAGGGAAGGATATTCTGAAACTGAAATATGAACAAAACTGCTTCATTAGTGAGAAGAGCCCTGTTTAAGCCCCCAGAATGCTGACAGGCTCCTCCTGCTGTGTTTCCTGCATTTCCTGCTCTTCACTCCTCCTCTCACTCTTTGGCCACTGCTGGTGGTGCCCTTTGCTGCCCGTGGCCCCAGGAAGGGCTGGGATGCAGCTGGGAAAGGAGCAGCAGCCTCGGGTGTTCCTCCCATCACAGAGAAGTTTGCAGAGCACCTCGGCTCCCATGGGATGGCACACAAAAAGCAGATGTAAAAGTGTGTAATCTTGTTTGTCATTAATACATTTTATGCACATAAGTGCTATTTGATTACTTACAATGGGTTAAAACTAGATTCTCTTGGGATTTGAGGAGTTTGGGGGGAAGGTTCTTACTGAATGCAAGGTAAGCAAGCATGGAATCTAGGGTGATTTTTGCTCCTATTGGAGTTTAAGGGTATTTTGTACCAGTGACTTAAGTGGATCAGGATTTATTTCGGGATTCTGGAGGCTATTCCATGGGCTGTTCATCCAGTGCTGGCTGTGGCAGTGTTACCTTACACAGCTGGGTTCTGATGGATCCTGTCTGAACCTCTGGTTTGCTGGGGTTTTACAGGACAAGAATATTAGATATAAATCTTAGATCTTGCAGATTGAGGTAATTTATTAAGAAATGTGGTTATGGGCTTTTAATAACAATATCTCAATTTGAATAATAGAAAACCAAAAAACGTAGTTCATGTAGCAGCTGTTCTTTCATTAGAATTTGAGGTGTCTGAAGCTGCTTTGTGTGGGTTCCCAGAAACCTGGGACTGCAGTTCAAAGAAAGTGAGACATCTACTGTTATTAATAGTTTTAAAGTCTCACAACCAAACTGTTTCTTAAATAGATTTGCAAAGGAGTGTTTTCTTAAACCATTTTTTGGTAGAGACAGAATAAGCGTGCTGGAGGCCGTGGGTTGGGCTGTCCTTTTCCAGCCCACGTCCCACAGCCACACGAAGGTGGGGAGCTCTTTGTCCCCAGCAGTGCCCAAACAAAGGCGAGTTCCTGTCCTGCCAGAGGCCGTGGCTCCCCTTCTCCCTTGCCCCAGACTTGCTTTGTGCAGCCTTGTTGTCTCCTTTTTTGTGGCTGGAATGGGCAAAGGAACCAAAATCAGGGTGGAATATTTCCACTCCTTGTATCTGTTGCTGCATCTCTGGCTGCCTTCAGAGAGAAGTATAAAGTATTGCTGCCAAGTTCTTTGAATTCTTTGTGTTTTGGCCACTTTGTCTGCTGAACAGTGATTTTCTGTGCGGACAAAGCAGCACACCAAGTATGAAAATACGGAGGAGTATAAAGTTACAATTTTATATTGCATCTTCTCCGTATTGAACACTTCCTCTCTAGTGATTTCAGAGTCCCATTAAAGTTAATGAGAGTGGAGACCTCTGAGCATCTTTGCAAGTTCAGGCCATTTCAATGCACAACAGAAAGGAAATGCAAATATTAAAATACTCCCAGCAACCTCAGTAGTCTTTGGTAAAGAACTCCATTTGTCCTGGGATAAATCTGTGTGTCTGCACCCAAGTCAGCCAGGCTATGCATGAAAAGTAGAAATTAGGCTTGGTCTGAGCTCACGTGGAACAGTTTACAAGGCATCAGCCATAATTTGTTCTTTATGTGATCAATTAAAAGGAATATGTGACTCTTATCTTTTATATTTCTCAGCACCATAAATATTGCAGTGTTGGCACCAAGTGGTACATTACGGAAAACCCTGGATTTAAAGAGAGAACTCCTTACTGGGTTTTTTTGCCACGGTTCTATGACTGTTTTTTCCCAGACTCTGCAGAACTGTGACCTTGTTTTGTAAAAAGTACAAATCCCACTTGCAGTTTAAAAAAGAATACTTATGTCTGAGTAAATCGAAAAGTTTGTTTATGCTGTGAAAATATCTTTCATTCACTGGTGTTTCTTATTGATGTCTATTAATTATCCTGAAAACATCCCCGTAGCAGAAGCTAATTATCTGCATACAGTGTGGTCTACATGGGAGCAGGAAGGATTCTGGGGCCACACTTCAGTCATTAAAGGGGAAAAAATGCATCTCAGAACCAACGTTAACACGGGCAGAGATTTGCATTGTTTCCTCTAAACTGAAAAGTAATTTTTTGAAGAAAACTTACTTGGAAAATTACTTTAAAAAACCCCAACAAAACAACAAAGATATGTTAAAATAACAGTACAATGGGAGTCTCAGTGCAGCCTTAATTGTAGCTTGTTATGAGTATCAGTTAGTCTTACACCATTCAAAATATTATAAGCTTAAATTAACATTTTATTGTTATTATCACTTTAAATATATTAATACAGGAAGCACTTTTAAACATTAATACATAGTATTCATATATTGTGTTTTAATTTGCATTATTCATTGTGAGAGCATATCGAATAATCCAAAGCATTTCCTAAGCATTTTCCTAGTGTCAGCACTAGAAAACTTGTGGAAATCTTTTTTATCTGAGGATCTTTGTGTTTCTTCTGAGAAAAAAAAGAAGGGGTTTGAGCAAGACATTTAAACTAATGAATCAAAATCAGATATGTGCTCATTATTGGCTGATTATTGCTCCATCTGCTCGGCGCTAACGTGAAAATCAATTAGGGAGTCTCGTCCCGCTGGCAGCGGTGCTGGGCTGGGGCACAGAGCCCCCACCCGCGTGTGCCCGTGCCAGCCCCTGCACCGGGTGGTGGTGGCACAGAAGGGGCAGGAAACCCAGGGGCGATGGTGGCACAGGAGGACAGGAAAGCCAGCTGATGAACTCGTGTGATGGCTGAAATCACCACGCAGTGGCAAGCAGAGCGGGTAACAGAGGGCACTTCGCTGTTGTGTCACTCCGCCAATCCAGAAAACACATCCGAGGGGGTTCCTTCCCTTTGTACATCCCTGATGTTGTCATGAAAAGAAAAAAAAACAAACCCGTGTCTTTAATTCCAAACACAATGTACCTACATTTGGTTTAACATCAAAAGTGCTTAAAAATACCATACAAGTGCTATCTGGGGAGATTTCTTTCTCTGGTATGAATCATGTCTTTAATTTAGTCAGTTACTTTCTATTTATGTCAAGTCTATTAATATCGCAACACCTGCAGTTGTCTTGATCCAGAAGAAAATGGACTTCTGCAAACAAAATCAAAATCTTTACGTTGTAGTTTTATTCAATAAGTAATAATAATAATGAACTCTGCTTGTTTTAAATATCGTGTACATTTTAAAACTAGCATGTACAATAATGCCCCCGGGTATTTTCTTAACCCTACAGAGAAATGTTTTGTATTTTTATAAATACAGTAGCTGCAGTTCTCTCTCAGGCACACTGTCATGTTGGAAATAAACTGCTGAAATACGTAGTGAGGGATTATGAAAATATTTGGTTTATAACTTAGATCTCACAAAACTATGAAAATTAATTATGTGTTTGTTTTACGGACAGAAAAAATAGCATTTAAGAATAGTGATTTACATGAATTGCATGATTTACATGATTTACAAGAAACCAAGCTTTTAAAAATATTTTTATTTTAAGTCAATTGTGAAACTCTACTCTCACTAATAATCTTTTTAAGATAGGGAAATGCATCAATATCAAATCACGGTAGGAAATGATCCTTTTGGGACTGCCAGGCTGTACAGCAGCCCCCGATGATCTGAGGGCCATCCTCGGGTGCTGGGGAGTAGGATCCCGATGACCACTCAGAAAACCCCTGTTTAAGACCTTTGCAAGCCTGCGGAGATTTTGTCTGTGCAGGCTCAGTAGTAAGAAAGTCCAAAACAGAAAGCACTGTAATCTTTATTTCTCCTAAAATCAGTGGAAAGCATCCCTTATTTTCAGTCTGAGAGGACTGGAGGGAAAAAAAACCCACAACAACAACAACAACGACAAACCACCCAGCTCCTGAAGCCAGACTGAATTAGCATCTCATTTCCCGTGGGCACCACTGGGCACATTTAACTTCGTTAGTACTGTTCATGCTTGTGTTACCCTAAAACTTCATAACACCAGGAAGATGTGTAAAAGCAGATCAGTGCTGCTTCCACTTCAGATTGGTTTGACTTTGTTTTGCCTTGTGTACCGTGAGGGTCATGCTCCTGTGCAGAGCTGTGGGAGGAGTAACAGCATCTTACCGCTGCTCCTCTTGAAAGAAAGGGATGCATCCATGCAGATGGCTTTCTGTGGAAGGATCCAGGATATACAAGCCTCAGGACCCTTTCCTGATTTGTTTATTAATTTATTCCTTCCACTTTATGGATCAAGTTCATTTCAAAGAAATAAAAACAGCATCCAACTTTTGGATTTCAGCATTCCGTATTCTCAGTAAAAATACATGGAAATGAAGCTTTGTGTGGAGTTCAAAGCTCAGGCCTTCCCAGTTCCTTCTCCCTTGCACAGGTCCAAAATGTTTTCTTCCTCCCCTTCAGCTACAGAGGAGAAGTGGATGCTTCTGTTCAGTGGATCTCTCCTCGTTTGGACAAGTCCAGCTGCATCCAGGTATTGATCCCAAGCATTAGAGCAATGAGCTGCTATGATCACAATTCTTACTTACTGTAGATAAAAACAAAAAGGTAAATGGGAACAGAAGGGAGGGTCAGGTGCCAATTTTATTGTATCAAATTTAAATATCCTTTGATTAAAATGTTTCTTTCTTAGTTTCAAATACATCATCAGAAAATGAGTTTAATAGCAAAGAAAAACTGTTTTACAAAGAGATTTTACTCTGTTATGTTTGAGGCCCTAGTATTTCAATATTGAAAATGGAAAATACAGAATATTATAAAAAATAATGTCCGTTTACTTACATTTGTTCAATAAATAAACAATACAAAGAGGCAAGAGATAAAAGACTAAGCTTTTAATATATCATAAGGTGATGTTTGTTCTGTATTGAATACTAGCAGAAATAGTCACTTATAAATCATTGGTAGAAGAATGTCTTGATAAACTTTTCAAGTGATTGTAGGAAATATTTGGGGTCTAAGGCCTGTCCATAAGAAAACAAATCACTCTGGGTAATCTCTCACCTGATCACAGTGTTTAGGATTTAAGCTTTGTCCAGTAGGTGGCAAAAATGAGCAGAAATAATTTCTTTGAAGTCCTTTTGGTCTGGGGAGGAGAGAGGGAAGGCAGAGCACTGCTGTATTTTAGCACCAGGATGGAGCTGTCAGGCTCGTGGTTCAGAGGAGCATTGCAGGTACACTGAGGCTGTGCTGGGCTGCCAAACGGGGCTGCTCTGCAGCAGGCTTGCTTATACTAATTGAGTTTCTCCAGCAAATCAGGCTCCTTGGAAAAAGGCCAAAGGCTTTTCATAATTGTATTGACAAGAAAATGAATATGATAAATGGTGTTCATTCAGCTGAGACAAGATTTATAGTTTTCCTCTGGCAAAGGATGAAGAGAAAATATTTATAATAATAGTAAAATTTGTTTTAAAGTTGTATTAGGTGATCTCTCAAAAGACTTCATTAAAATATTTCCAAATATTTTAAGCAGCTTCAGGTGTTAAGTGTAGCATCTTCCCAAAGTATCCAGTAATGAATGATAAAAAAAAAGAAATCACACAAACAAACAAACAAACAAAACCAAGAATACCAAATCCCTGGATATGAAAGTCATTTATTCTTCCTGAAATATTGATATGTCAAGCTGTCAATGACGATTGCAGTACCACAGCTTGGGAAAGTTTATTTGTCTTTTGTATTCGCAACGTGTGGGCTCCGTAGTTTGTAGGTCAGTCCTGAATGAGCAGACGTGGCCTGGCAAACCCTGAGTACCCAGAGGTGGGCAGGCAAAACCTGGTTTTCCTTAACAGTGGTGATTCTCCCTATGGAATTTATCCTCCTTCCAGGCTGCCTGGGTAAGATGTTGGGTGTTTAATCTGTTTTTTCCATACTAGTACCAGATTGCAGTCTGAGGTCCTTGGTCTGGAGTCAGATATGTCCATGGAAATTCGATTGTGAGTTCAGGGAAATATCCACCTTTTTGTTCTTTCCACTTGGTGTTTCCTACAGTTAGGTGGGAACCCAGAGCAGTCCTTCCCTGTGTTCCTCGCAGCTGATCCTTGGGTTTAAGGATTTCTGTTCTCTCTAAAAGAAAGAGGTTGCAATAAGAAAATGAGTTGCAAGAATGAAATCATTAGGTTTACTCAGAGCTGCAGTCAGCTCGATCACAGCTGCTGTCTGTGGGTGAGTGCATGAAGCTGCCTGGAGAAAATACCTATGTGTACAGACAGACACTGAGCTCACAGAAAAGGGATCTGCCAGGGACGGGGCTCATCTCATGGTCATTTAAAAGTTCCAGCTGAGCTGGATACTGGGCTGGCTGGTCCCGTGCTGCTCCAGATGTGGATTACTGGGACAAGCAGAACAATCTTTTCACCAGACTAACAATGTTACACATTTGTCCAAATTCATATCATATTTCTGAACAAAATAAAACCATGAGCAGCAATAAGATGGCTTCTTCAATATTATTCTGATTTTGAAGAACTAAACTTTTGTGTGATGTGTTTTAACTATTCAGGATTAGGTACAAGCTTGAAAGAGCCAAACCACTGTAGAGATTGAAGTTTCCTAATCACAAGAGGAGAATGCATTTCTCATGAAGCAGTAATCTGTTTGTAATAGCAGTTATTGCCCACTTGCAGGGACTCAAACCTTGATATCATTTTTTGCAGCTTGAATTCCTTTGTGCTTGAACTGACTGCTCAGGTTAAGTTCATACCTTAGCCAGATTCCTTGAAACTTGTGGTTAAAAACACTTAAAAATAATACTCTGCTTAAAACCAATTTATTCCACCTTATTGGATTTATAAAAGAAGCAATAAATTGCCAAAGCCTTTCTGTTGACCCTGGCTTTTATAAAATTTGACTGTAAAATTTGACAGTCTTCCCTGGTCAATGAATGTGGGCTCAATGCTTCAAGTTTCTGCATTAAGATAGCGAATCGTCCTGGATGTATCGCCAGCCTTTGCTGCTGGCTTGTGTTTTGCTTGGAGGGTTTGGCTGTCAAGTTACTCTCCTTCCCACGAAATCTTGAAGGGTGATTGCTTTCTATCCCATGAAATTCCAGTGAGGCTGTGCAGCATGGCACCCTCTCCCTGCAGTGCTCACGGGGTGCTCAGAAGGCTGAGGAATGAGGACGACTGAAGAGAATTAGCGACACAGCTCAGTTCTGTACCTTACGTGGCATCTGCTGCATTTGGAGAATATTGACCGTCCTCTCTTGAGAGTGAGCTGGATTGGAAGTCTACCTCAGCAAAAATGTAGCTGCCATTAGTGTGCTCTTAGAGGTATGAGATGGCCTGGGTCATCTGTGCCCTTTGAGAGTATCTCAGGTATGTGAGATTTGAATTTAAATCCCAGTTTGTTGCTGGACAGCTCTCCGTGGTGTGTTTAACTCATTTGTTTGATTTGAAATATTAAGAACTCCGTAAGGGAGTGAGAAGCAAGGCCTAAAAGTACATTTCTGATGTCAGCCTCTTCCCCTGTATAGTTCAGCTGCAGAGCCTGGGGCAGGTGGCAGCAGGATGCAGCAGTGTGGAGCTGCCTCAGGCAGCAGCAGCCCGTCCGTCTGTCTGTCTGTCCATCTGTCTGTCTGTCTGTCTGTCTGTCCACACAGTGCTGCTGTTGGTTGGCAGGGCTGTGGCTGGGCTTCAGCTCCACCCCAGACGGGGGTCAAACCACAGCATAGCTGGGACTGCATGGCCGGGAAGTGTGAAACCCTTCCTGTGTATATATCTCCATAGAGTTAGTTTATCATTTAATTGTACTCTGTAATCAGCAAATTTGTTTGTTTGTTTGTTTGTTTGTTTGTTTTAGGAGTAAATCCATCGCCGTTTTCAGCTCTGATGAAGATCTGAATGTTTTTCTGTTATTTTTTAGATCACAGCACTAAGCGTTGATGGATCATCTCCACACAGAATTCTTCTCTTCAGAGAAGCCAGTAAAGTGATCTGTACATTGGTAGGTGTTTGTTAATGGTTCCTCTGCAGTGTAATCCTTTGCCTGGCTTGTGATACAAAAGTCCTGTGAGTCGATTTTGCTGAGCAGGGATGGGTTTGGGGAATCCACAGCAGGACTGTGAGGTGCTGCAGCCAGAGCCCCCTTGGCAGTGCCGGGCTCAGGGAGCTCTCTTTGCCTGGCCCGGGGTTCATTCCTGTCCCAGGGCTGCTCGTGTCACCTTTAACCCAAGGCTGTTCTGGCAGCTGCAGATGTGTTCCAGCAAAGACACAAACACTCGAGAGGTGTTTGATCCAGGCTGCTGATTGATAGGTGTGGGTTGATTTTATGGATTCAAATTATATTCCAGCACTTCTGAAGCATAATAGGGCCGTAACAGCTTTACCCTAGAGCACTGTTAAAAGTGTTTATAATAAGTTGCTCCATTTTACTACTCTCACTCATGCGTGCAACTGCAACAGGTCTCTGACACCAGCAGTTTGTATCACACCCCAACTGACATTGCAGCTGACGATTTTGCTTTCTCAATATTTTGAAAGGAACATTACCAAGTTTTTGTAGAGAAACCTCATTTGTAATTTGTGTAAACTAGAAGAGCCATTAATGGCTTGTTTCGTTTAAAGAAAGAAAGTTAGTGCATCAAAGTTGCTTCTACTGCTTTCAGGCTGATTTTGGGTCTGGAAATTGTGTGTTGCATGGCAGCCTTCATAAAAAACTTCAAATGTGATGTTAAGTTTGATCTGTAGGACATGGAAACAGTATCTGTGGAATGCCTAAAGCATTTATTTGTAACAAAAAAAATACACACAAGTAATTTTCAGTCTTTGCAAAATAATTTTTCTGTTTCTTTTGCAAATGTACTGTGTTGTAAGTGACCAAATTTTTTCAGCTGTGTTCTTAAGGAAATTTGTTAGAATGATTAAACAAAGTAAAATTAAGATCTGAAAATGTGTGAAAGATAAAAGGCAAATCTTTAGATGATCTAAAAAAAATCAAATGTAGTAATCATGATGATGATTCAGCCCTACTTGTCTTATGGTACCTGATCCCACAGCAATCATATTTTCCTTTTTAATTTTTTATTTTAATTTATTTCCATCAGCTTTCTCCATCCTTTCTGCACTTAGGAAAAACATAACCATATTATTGGGCATCCATTCAGCACAGTTGTTGGCATCAAGTTTCTAAACCTTGCTGAGTAAACCACACGAGTTGTTTTCAACCTGCTTCATTCCTAATTCATGCCTAAAAAACCCTAAAATCCTTTGTAAAGAAACCTTCTGCTTTCAATTGCAGCTTTTATGGTGTGTATGCAGTTCATAAAATCCTCAGCCCTAAGGTATTGGTAGCTCTTGCACAAAAGGACCAGACAGCATTTTCTGACTCATGCTGGGATTTAATTGTGCAATGTAAAAGGGAATCTCAGCCAGTGCAGATCTGGGAGTAAAAACTGAGCAGCAGAGCCAGGCGCCTGTGGGAGCTGAGCCCAAAGTCTGATCACCCTCTTTGTTAATTATGGGAGAGATCCTCAGGACTGTGTGGCATCTCCCCAGAGCTGTGTGCCACAGAAAAGGGGACGTGAGCAGAGGATCACAGAGTGGGGTGGGTTGGGTTGGGTTGGGTTGGGTTGAGGGAACCTGCTAAAGGTCACCGAGCACATCCCCTGCAATGAGCGGGGGCATCTTCAACCCCATCGTGTCCATAAGAGCTTTCCTCCGTGTTCTCTTCCATGTATTTCATAACTGCTTTCCTAGGGAAGGATGACATTTCACTCAGCACAGCTTTAAGAGGAGAACTGTACCTAATGTCCTCCAGAAGAAACATTTAAAACAACCCATCAGATAAAAGCAGAGAAAAAATGGATCTGTGGGAGACAGCCTCCACCCAGTATCTGTGGGGGGGGTTTACTTTGCTTTAAAACACATGCATGTGAACATCAGGACCCCATCAGTGATCCCACTCAGGTGTGTCTTTAGAGGAACTGTTCAGGTTTTCTGCTGGGTGAGTGACTGCCAGGATTTATTCTGGGCAGAGCCCACTCACGAGCCCTGCCCATGTAGGAGCAGGGATTTCACAGGACGCAGCTGGCGCAGCTGGCACAGCTGGCCAGCACAGCCTGGCCATCGCCCTGCTGGGCTCTGGGCACTGGAGTAAAGCCCTGCTCAGCCCCATTTCACACTGCTCTGGGAAGGTTTCACTGCCCACTGCAAGTATTCCAAGATACTACAACTGATCACACTGAATAATGGCTGTTAGCATTTTTAGCTTTTATCACTAAGTGGTAATTTCTGAGATTTCTGTTCCAGTGTACAGAAAGATGTAACTTCTGGAAATGTGCTATAGAGATTCATTAATTATGTATGACCTTTTGAACATACAAAGTCCCATAAAAGTACTGATATAAAGGGATTATGCATTATTTTCAGATGTCTTCCTGAAAATCTTAATAACTATATTTTTAAGGAAAACTGTAATCCATAATACTCTATGATCTTTTCAAGAGTATTTGTCTTTTAAGCATGTGTAATCTTGGCAGACATCTGGGGAAAAATAAACAAGTAAACCAAGTGATGATCGTAAAATTCACTCTGTGTTATTGAACAATGTTTCCAGACCCTGAATTTTCCAATTCTAAAGAACTGTGTGATTCAGGTAAAAGAATGAATCTGTACATGCTTTCCAATCCTTGGACTCTGTTTTCAAGTTTTCTTCTGTACAATTCCTCCAAGTAACTTAAAATCACAAAAACAGTTGAGATTCTCTCACTCAGCACGATTTTATGACTGAAGTATTAGAAAAAAAAAAAGAAGATGCACAGCAAATGTCAGGAGATGACAACAGACAGTATGTGCTCATTTATCTTACCAAGTCAGACCTCTTGGATGTGCCTGCAGCTTACGGTGAGCTCCTCAGAGCTGGTCAGAGACACATTTTAACTCAGGATAGATTTGACTGAAATTTATATGATAGTAACTTCCTTTTTACACTGAGAGAAACACAAGGTGAAGGTATGAGGCAGAGGGGGAAATAGAAGCGAGCATCTCTTTCTTTCAGCCCACTGTCCTTGTGGGAAGGCGCTTCCTGTCGGTCTCTGTCTCAGTTAATCCACTGGCTGAGAGGATTGCCACAAACTCTGCCCAGGCTCCTCTCATCCCTAAGAAGTTCTATTTTCCACCACCTGGAGCCCTGGCTATGGTTGCTCCTCCTGGCAAACCCCTGTCTGAGCACCAGGCTTCCAGCTGTGTTGCCTCTCCCCTCTCCTCCCTGCCATGCCCTTGACACTGAGAGTTTCTGGCCCTGGCTCTGTAGGGAAGGACTTGGTCCCTCTCTACAGACAGTGCAGCTCTGCCTGGCTGTTCCTTTTCCTGAGAAGAACATAAATGAAAATATGGCTTCGTTGTATTGTGCTTCCACTGCTAAGTGAAATTCAAATTTGTTTTAGAACAGGATTTTTCCTCCTCTTTCATATGCAATGATATACAGAAAATGCACGTAAAAGTATTGTTTTCATGAACTTCATTTGCACCAAATTAAACACAAAAATTTCTGGTTAAGTCTTAGGTCAACTGGGAGTTTTCTTGCTATGCCAACCTGTAGGTACATAAAAATGTGATCTGATATATGCCTCTGTCCAGTCAACACTTTGAGAAGGAATTAGTGACTGAAGTGAGGTGCATCAGGTGATTCTTCTCCCCCACGGTGGTGATTGCTGACATCATGTGCATTCTTCCAAAGTCTGGACTACACCAATCAAGGCAGTTTTGAATAACACAGAGATAATTCACACATATGGCCTTCTTCAGGCGATGCAAATCAGCTAAAATTTATATGTGGCTTTGTTCTGTGTGGGCCCTGTACTGCTGTGTGCAGGAAATAACTGTGGAAATTACTCTGAAACAAACATTGGTCACCCAGTGTGTTGCTTTCTTTCCATCTTCAGTTTTACCCAAGTTTGTGATGTCTATTTGTGTCCAAATGATCCCTCCATTTCTCTATGAGCTGTAAGGTCTGTGCTTGGGCTGAAGAGAGAAGGGGAAGAAAAGCATAGAACCATGTTTGGGGAGGGTGAACGTACACGAAAGCTTGTGACTATGGGTGCTGAAATCTTTAATACCAGACTGGAGCAGAGACCCTTTTCTCTTTTTAAGTGCAAAGCAGAAAAAAACCCAAAATGCCGATTTTAAGATACGCAAGTATGTTCAGTTGTCAGGCAGTAAAATTCAAAAGATGAATTTTTTTGTAGTTTGGAAGAGGAACACCTCAGCGAGTGCTGAGTTGTGCCGCACAGATCCAGCTGTGCTCTGGGGGAGTGCTGGTGTGTCCTCTCCTGCTCATTTATCACTGATCCTGTGCTGCAGACAGCTCCGAGATGCCTTTGCTAATGTGATCTGCTCAGAAGATGGGAAGCCTGGCGTAGGATGCACTTAGTCAGGCAATTATCCGTGTTGGGGCTCCACAGCTTCTTGGCAAGGGCCGTTGTGTCTTGTCCATTATGGCTGGAGCCGGTCTGAGGGAGCGATAGTGATTTAAAATAAACAGCAGAGAGGAGAGAATTGAGAGGAGTTGGAATAGTGTAGTTCACCGTTCTTCATCCCCAGTATATTTCACTTTTAATTCTGTATGTACAGGTCTCCTTACTGTGTGTTTCTGAACTCCCAGTGGCACAGGAATGATGTTTCAATGCACCTTGGGACCATCTATTTTTTGTTTCGTGGTTTCTTTACATTTTAGTAAACCTCTTCCCTTTCATTAGAAGAGGCTGACATAAAAATAATATTTTCAATATGCTGTTTTTATTTATCTACATTCTGTCATGATATACTTTGATGTAAGTTTTTAATTTTGCTTCAGCTTTCAGCTGCTGTAGCAGTTACTGCTCAGGGTCAGCGATGAGGTTAGGCACAGTAGCACAAAACAATTTCCTGTGCTCACAGCTCAGGTAGCATTTGGATGTGGATTAAATTTTACCACATTTTCCAGTAGCCAGACACAATTATTTCTAATGAGCTTTAAATTGCTTCCAGAACATGTATTTCAAAACTTAGTGTGGTAATCCATTCAGTGTCAACTTCATAAGATAACAGGTCTTCTTCAAAATTTTGGTTAAATGGATTCTTGCAGTCTAACAGGTATTTCTCAGCAACAGCTGAGCTTGGCAGGGGTGTGCTCCGTGCTCTGAGCTGGCTGCTCTGCCCTCCTCGTTCCTGGAGTGGTGGTTCACAATATCATGTGCTTCATTGCTAACTCGTGTTTCCCAATCGCTTTCTTTCAGCAAATTTATCTTGGTGCTGGGCATGCTCATTGTGCTGACTTCAGAGTTTTGTGCACATTTGTGGTTCTGGAAGCTTTAAAAAAATAACTTTTTGAAGATCTCTCTCATCTTTATGATTCATGTTTTCCTTTTTTGTCTGGGCACTTCTTTGCACTGCCCAGCATTCCGAATGCCTGGAGAGTGTGGCTCAAGCCATCTTTATGGGCAGTGGTGAATAATAAAAATAGGAAAGGGGAAAAGGAAAAAACCACTTTTTCTCTATAAATATGATACATTCTCATGACCTTTGTTTAATCTCACCGAAGTCTTTTTATATCTTCATCTAATTCACACATGTTAAAATATGATTCAGGTGCATTATTATCATCCAAAGCCCTTACTGGTTTGAAATCTAGAACAAGCCCTGCTGTAATGAAACTCAGCCATAAGGAAATCATTCTGTGTTACTGCTTCTCCTGTAAAAGCAGTGGAGGAGAGCTGGAAGGAAAGCTGCGTGTGCTGACATCTCCCACGTCCAGGGAGGGAGGGAGGGAAGGGTTGGCTGTGGGTGCTGAGCCTGGGGATGTTCCCTGGAGCCCGAACAGCCCACGCTGCTTTTGGCTGCCTTGGAACTTCCCTCTGCACAGACTCCTTTTTCTTCCAGCACCTTCGGTTGTACTGAGGAGTCTTTCAGTAATTAACTCATTAAATTGGCAGCCAAATTCAAGCCCCTATTTCCTCTCCAGCAGTTTTAACAATATCTTTAAAAATCCCTTTCTTATTCCTATCAGAATTTTGTATCACCCCTGAGTCTGAGAGAGTTCATAATTTTTGTGAGTGACATTGCTGTCAAGTGCAGGGCAAAACACTGGATTAAAGGAAATTATTGAGAATTTTGGAAGTCAATGTATTTTAAGGTAGTGAGATGCAATTTCTCCCACAGTAAGAAGAAATTGATGCAAGTTGGATTTTTTCATTTGATTTTTACCTCAGTATTAGCACTGGGACTTCAGTGATTAGTCTCTACAGAGTTTTTGTTTTGACAGGAGCTGTGAATTTCAAACACGATTTTTGAATTCAACACGTCAAAGGTCACTTTTCTGTTGATTTAATTTCTTTAAATGGTTTCTTTTAACAATAGGAGTTTATAAAATTGTATTTTGGTCTTCCACTATAAGGATTATAAATGTAAGCATATCTTCAGTAGCTGAGGAGTTGTTCTTGACCTGAATCCAAGTACCTCTGTAAATTAGTTTATGTTCAGTAGTATCCATTGTGTATAAAAATATTCCCCTGAAGCTCCTGCTAAATGTTACAAGTAGATCATTCTTTTTTTACCTACTCAGGCCTGGCCCTGTAGTTCCTATTTTGTTCAGTAAGTGCTGAAACACTGCTCTGTGCAGGAGCCCTGACTGCGGCGGGGGCGCAGGACCCGGCACCGCTGGGCCCTCCCCACGGCTGCTCTCTCCTGGTGGATAAATTGCCTTGTACTTGCTAGAGGTGGTGACCAACATTAATGTTTTAAACAGTAGCTTAGGCCTTCCTGTCCTTGCATCAGATGACACCAAATGGGTGGTACTTCGATGCATTAGGTGTTTGGAAACAAGGTTTGCCGCTTCATTTTTTAACTGTATGATGTAAATTTGTCACTGCTGGTAACCAATAGCTTTAAGGAAAAGAACTGAAATGAGGCAGGGAGATGATTTGTAGGTGGGAATTTGCTTGGGTAGGAAGGAGAGCTGTGTAGAAGCTGACCCAGTTTAGGGTTAGGCCTCAATATGTGTGAAACAATGCTCCATCTGTGCCATCTCACACAAGGTTTTAGGGCATTTTCTAACTGCCTACTATAAAATCACAACTGCGTTGTCGTGACTCCCTCTCCCAGCAGGCAGTGTCTGGGTTGAGAACAGGTAATGCCCAGCTTGCTCACTGCTCCTTGATCCAAGCTGTCATGACAGCCAGGACAGCACGGAGTGCAGACAGGCCGAGCGCCTCACCTGTGGGCTGCTGTGCTGTTCCTTACGGGACTCCTTCCAAAAACCTACAGCTCTGTGCTATCTTCCTCGGGTTCAAATTGCCAAGAATGATGAGTAGTAACAAAGCCAAGACTGGCACTTGGGTTCTGTGCAGGCCAGGCTTGTCAAGGTCACGTCAGAGGGCTCAGTTGAGTCAGGCTGCTCCATGGTGGGCAGGAGCTTCAGCCTTGCTGTGCTCACTCTCATTAATTGCTTCAGCTTTGAAAAAACCTGTCATGGAGACAAACTCCCTCTGGGGTGCTGTGAAGATGAGCATTAAATTGTTACAAGGTACTTAGAAAACTTGGTAACGAGACCTTGTGAGCACAGAAATGTGCACAGAGGATTGCACTGGGATCTGCTGCATGGTGGATCCAAAAGTCACTACTGCCTGTTAATAGCAACGAAAATATTTAACAGTCACTGTTATTTTTACATTATAAACATGGAGTTGAATTAAAAAGTCATTCCCATCTGTGACTGGTAAAAGAGAGGCTTTTGAAAATGACATGTTTACTTTCTGAGGAATATATTTGGGGTGTATATATCAGCAAGAGGCCCCAGAGACCATTCTGGTAATGGATAAAACCCGGGTTTTGCTGAGGCATGAAAAACTATAAAACTGTGTTGCAGCTCTGTTCAGATCAAGGAATTCATGCTGATAGACCCAGCCATGCTGTACATCAGTGGCAGGAATTCAAAGCTTTTAGTTTAAATTTTGCGTACTAATTGCTTAGTGGCTTTTAAGCTCTAGTCATGCTTACTTAACAGATCTTTTACATCTTCTACATCTTCTATGTCTTTCTTCCAAATAGTAATGAAAATAAAGGCAAAAAAGAAGTTTAGATAGTGCCATCAAAATATTTTAGATTTGCAGCTGCTTAAATATGTCTTTCTTTCTTTCTTACTTTCTTTCTTTCTTAACAGGTAATCAGATCGTCTCTCATGGGACTTTGTCAAAAGATCAGGTTCATCTGCTGAAACTCAAGGGCATTTCCAGCTGTTACCCTCCACTCAAATCTGCCTCATGTGGAAGTTATGTCAGCTTTGGCGTCTTCGAATTGAACAGGGACGACCACTTTGACAATGTATTTCAGGCCTGTGTCAAAATGCTGCTTTCAGCATCCCTCGGTGACCTGCTGGTAAGCAATTACTCATCTGGGGAGTCTTTATGTGAAATATGAAATAACACCACCACAGGCTTTGTGTTGGTATAATGAGAGGGATCTAGAACAGCTCAAATGCAGTTTTCAGTTCACCTATTTGAATTTATTTATATAGCAGCATCTGAAATACAGGTATGACGGAGGTCCCATGTGAAACAGGAGCTTTTCAAGAACTCTCACTAGGCTTGTAAAAGAGAGAAATGCTATTTTTTTTTTTCCTTTCTATACTTGCAAACCCATTTCATTGCCTGCATGCACTGTAAAGCATCCTCATATACCCAGTTACTCTGCAATTAGTTTCAATCTGTAAATTGTCACTGCGCTGTGTATTCCCCATAAAACTGAAAACTTTAAAATTAAAGTACACCATGTTCCCACTTCTCTGTGGGAAGACAGCAGATCTTGCATAATATCAGCCTGAATGTGAACTGTGACTTTTTCCTTGTGACACTTTTGTTCTGAGCTGTTGTTGTCTTGCAGGAAGGGACAAATCCGGGGTAGTTAAAGATGGTAACACCCAGGTTTATTTTTGCCTCATAAAGAAAGTCCATGGAAGTGGAAAGTTGCTCTCAGTTAAGTCAGTGTGTTGTCTGTATAGTCAAACATGCCTGATGGGCACACTGCCAGCTGTCCAAAGCTTGATTCCCTAAACAGGAATCCTTAGGAGGAAGATGATGGTTGGATTGATGGATGGGCTGATGGGCTCCAGCAAGGACCTTTGCCTGCACACAGCCTGTTAAAGGAGCTCACTTAGGTACCAGAAAAAGTCTCTTTCTGTGAGGTGGTTTGGGGAAATCTGTGATAAATCTTGGTGAGATTTCCTGCAGAAGGCATGATACGCCTGGAGTCCTGGACAGAACTATCCCACTCTTCCTGGACTGAGAGCTGTGGCAGATGGCAAAGCAATGGAGTGGGTTTGGACTATCCTGAGCTTATTTTAGACTAATAGCAAGTTATATGTAATGTTAAATTTCAAAAGTTGAAATCTACTGAAGACAAGAAAATATTTTGTCTCTCAAAATATTCTGATTTCTTGGCCAGTTTAGAATTTATCATATGGTCAAATCTGCAAGATCATTCTTCTGTCATCTGTTAATGTTGTTAATATTAGTCAGTGGTAGTATCAGTATTTTCTATGAATGCGTTCTCCTTTTTTTCAGTAATATCCAAAACTAAGCCACTCTTAAGAGCCCGTTTTTGGAGTGTCTGACCCAGGATCTTACGAGTTCCATTACCAGTTTAGAACCTCATGTCTGAATCTGTATTCTGACCTCAGTATCTGAAGGACTCACTGCAGTAGGTAAGAATTGTTTTCACTTCACTAAAGAAAGAATTAAAGTATTTGGATAGCTCAGATTTTCAAGGCAGCACATTCATGTGTATCTTCAAAAAATTAATATAGGGACAATGGAAGATGAAGAACTTTGATGTTTGGAATTTGGAAGATGCTTGGATTTTGACTATTTAAAGAAAGTGATTATTTTGGTTACTGGAGCTAAGTCCTTTTAAACCTGTAGATTTTTACAGAGAGTGTTTTTAAATACTCCTTTCTTACAAGCCTGAACTGTTAAACTTGTTAATGTGCCTCTCCTGGAATCATACTGAAAAGTCACGCATTTGTTATTCAGAAGAAAAATATTAATGTGTGTACAGGTATCTGTGGGGTTTTGTTTTATTTGATCAGCATAGCTGTTGTGTAAATAATGCTTGTTCTGCACAGCTGTGATGTGATTTGAGGAATGTAAAGGTATCTGCCTATGGAAAAAAGAAACCAGTTACTCAGTACTTCCTGAATACACTTCAGGGGAGAATTAGAGCCACAGAAGCACATCTGGAGTATGGTACAAACCCAGCGTCTGATTGCAGTTCACTGAATTCACTTGCACTGTTTAATTTATGCTTCTGAACCAGATGACTGTCCAATGACTGGGGGTTTGGGCTGGGGAGTGCTGGTCTAAAGTAATCTGGAATATGGAGAAGGAGATAGCATTTGGGGTCAGAAAAAATAAATCCTGCAGTTACATTGTGGTCACCTCGGAACACCCTGCAGTTTCTGACAGGGAAGCTGTTCAAAGCCTTCAGTCACACTTATTGAGTAGGGGAATTACTGGGAGAAGAAACAGGAGCACACACCCTGAGCGTGTGTAGATGTGGCTCTGTAGGAGCTGGTGCTGCTCATTCTGCCCAGGGCCAGCCCAGGAGAGCAGGGAGGCTCCGAGGAGCGCTCGCTGTGCTGAGCACAGCCAGCACTTTGGGCTGCAGGAGGGGAGCCACTCCGAGAGGAAATGGGCAGGGAAGAGCTGAGCAGCAGCATGAGGAGTATTCAGGTCATTCTGTCATATAACGAAATCCATCTCCCGGGTATTTTGAGTGCTCTGTCACGTGTGGTGATGGCATGGTGGTCTCTGCCCATGGCTGGCCCTGCCTGTCATTGCAGGAGGAAATTCTGCACTGAGCCTGACCCTGGCCAGTTCAGCAAGCCCTGACCTGGGCTCTGTTATCCTCCACATCTCTTCCACGTGAGAGGCTGGCTATGTTCATTTTGTATCATTCACTAGCATACCATGTTTACTTTAACCATATATACTCTTTGAAGTGCAAATTGAACTAATGTAAAAGGTAGAGAAGAAAATGTAAAAGCTAAATAAGCTTCAGCTTTCAGATGTTATGTTTACTTTTCCCTCTCAAAAAGTGTTGATCTCTCACTCAAGGCAGGTAGGAGGAGTAAGAAAAGTATGTCTTTCCAGATTTAGCTTCAAACTTTTGTGGTTTAGGCATGCGGGAGTTTAATGATGAAAACTATTCATTTTTTAGGAGCATCTTAAAAATTTATATTCTGTAGAATTCCTGATATTCTGCTGAGAAAAGTATCAACAGAAATGCTAACAGCTCACTTTTTTTCATAAGCCCTAGATTTCTTATCCAATACTCTCCTTCAGTTCATCTCAACGTCTTTAAAGCGCCAAAAATAAATACAAACACACAAGACCAAAACAGAGTGTGGAGTCTCATCCCTGGAGGTATTCCCAGATACTGGCAGAAGTCCTGAGGAACCTGTCTGGTGCTGACCCTGTTTTTGACAGGAGGTTGGATGGACAATGGTCCCATTTGGTTTCTGCCTCCATCTTTAGGATCCTACTGATCTTTTTCACTTGTTTTCTTGCTAGCTCCCCAAGACATGTTTTGGTTGTGTCCACACGCCTATGCTCACTTCCCATGATTAGTCAGCTGAAAAAGGCTTCTTTTTTTTTTTTTTTAGTTTCCATGTTGCAGTGATAAAGTGATTATTTTTCCTTAATATATCAAGAATTGATATTCAAGTCAGCCATTAAATTCCTCATTTGTGTTAAAGAAATGTTATTTTCCATACTGCTGTAATGACATGTCCAGAAGAGTACTGGACAGTTTATAGCTCTTAATGTTAATTTGATTTTAATCATCTCAAGAGTCTCACTTCTCACTGTATTTTCCTAAGTCATTCTTCTAAATGTTTTATCCCTCTTAAAATGTTTGTATTTGGGACATTATCAATTATCAAACAGTGCAATATAAATTTATTTCCTCAGTGTAATTTGGTTACATACATCCTTGTGAGTAGATCCAAGCATTGCCTTTTTCACTGAATTGTATCAGTGCCACAAGAACATCTCAGAACAGTAGGGCTCAGGGCTATAAGCCATGTGAGGGAGAATTGTGTTTTAAACTGATTAGAACATACAAGTCATTTTCAGAAATGTTTATAAAATTAAATAGCTGTCTTTTTATTTTAAAAATTAAATACCAGGAATCACTTCTCTTTCACAGAAAAAAAAGTATCTGACATTTTTCTCTATTCTCTTTATGTATGTGAAACCTTTGAGACTCTCGTTGCTGTCAGCTGTAGGACAAACACTCCCCAAATTCTTTTTCCTGAGGAGTGTTCATTGTGTTGCTGAGTAAATACCTTTCTTGATTCCCCACTCTGTAAGGAATATGTATCCCTTCCGAGGCACCTCACTGCAAACCAGCTGTAATGGAAGCCCTCATCCGAGCTTTTATGGGAGGATAAGCACTCCAACAGTTCCCTTCCAAAGTGTTTACCTGGCTTTTTCACAGCTGACTCCGTGGATCAGAGACTGTTAAGGCAGTCTGTCTGGCATTTTGTCACTAATCTCTGCAAAGCTTTTCTAATTCTCATATGATTAATAGTATAGGATGCTGTTCATTGAGGAAAAAGTAAAACATTTTTTCTGTCTTGCTGCCTAATTTAGATGTTAAATTGCTAAATCTATTTACTTTCCAGGTTTAGTCTCAAAGGCAAATAATGCCAGTATTGAACTACAAGCAGTTGATGGACAAAGAAAACACCACTTAACTCCCTCTCCTTGCCTTTATGTGAAAACCAAACCAAAATCTTTTAATTTGCAGAGATTCAGCAATGTCATTAAATTGCTGAAAAACAATTTCCCTCCAGCAGGTTGTTGTCATATTGCTGAGACCAAAAGGCATCCTCGAGTCCTCTGGGGGTCTTGTTGGCTCTTCTAAAATAATAGAACTCATTCTAAGATGCATGCTCAACCTGCAGTTAAGTGAGCTGATGGTTGATTGCAATTGAAATGCATGAGGCAAAACCACACAGATAAGAGGAGTGCAGGTAAGCCCCCAAACCTGAAATGAACACCTGCTAGCAAAGGAGAACCCCATGGGGCTGGTGACTGGTGCCACAGTTGCCATCCGTGTCCTCTGCCCATCCCCAGCCCCCAGCTGGCCATCAGGGAGGTTGGCCAAAGCTGCTGAAGTGCTGCTGCTCCTGCTGACACACCCGGAGCTGGGGGCGGTGTTCGTGTAACCACGACTTGCTCGCTTTTCATGATCCGAATGATTCACACACAGGGGATGGAGCTGAGGGGACCAGGAGCGAGAAACGTGGTTTGACTGCATTTTTCCTGATTATACCAAGATTTTATCTCCGTTTCCTTTATAATTCTATCCTTATTCTGTCTTCTCACCCATTTATCTGTCCATAGCCTAGAGCTGGTAGCTCCTCGTTGCTCCTGTTTGTGCTATTTATTTGGCTGGCTTGTCTCACTAAGATTTAGTGAGAACACTGTTCTGCAAAGCACAGGGTTCCACATGCCCAAAAGAGTCATTCAAGGGAGTTTGCTTGACACTCTCTGTCTGCAATCAAAAGGAAAAATGAGCATAGGGAAGCATATTTGATATATAGTTATGGGCAAATTTAAGTAGCTCTTAACACTCATATCAGATTCTCATGAGCAAATGATAGCATAGACCTGCCTGCTGTCCTGCTAAAATCACTTACTGTCGAGTGTAAAATACCTACTTGTACAGTATCAGCATGTTTAGAACTACTGCTGTTTTGTAAACTGATGATAGTGATTTACTTTGTATTATTCAATTTAAAAAGAAATAGAGTTAAGCACTGGTTAGGAAATGCAGCAGAGTCCTCCCATGAAATATGTATTTTCAAATCTCTCACTTGTTGTTATTGATGGTGATTCAATTCCACCATGAATTGCATTTCTAGTTTATATGCAGGACTGTTTTGGTTGGGAATACGACAGTGCCAGGTTCTGCGGCCTTGGCTTTGGCAACACTCACAGCTTTGAGCTCAGCTCTGTTCCAGCAATGTCCTGCCCTCTTGCCCTGTTGAGTTCAGCCCTCAGAAGCTCATGGGTCCCGTGGAGACAGAGTTGAGATGCTCCAGCTCATTTTGTGAGCTGTTAGGTCACTCCCAGCTCCTGCTGCTGAGTCAGCTGGTTGCTTTGGAAGATCAAGCCTTAGCAGACCACTTCTTGTCTGGCTGTAAATGTCCCTTTAGTGTTTCCTCCAAAACACCCTTAGCAAGATGCAGTTAGGATTTAGACGGTGAAGGGTTAATAGTGTCGGCACAGAGCTCAAGGAGTTAAATAGACACAGATCAAAATACTCCAGTGTCTAGAGGGATATGTTTAAATGAACACTGCAAGGTTGGCAGGCCTCCAAATTAGCATAGTTTAAAGAATTCAAGGTACATTTAATTGGATCCTTCTAATCCCTTTTCCCTTAGAATGAGCATTTTAACAGTTTAATTCCTTTTGCAACCCCCACATCCCTTACTCCAGTGGCCCATCTAAAATAAATACTGTGAACTATAAAAGGCCTACAGAAGCTCTTGCTGAAGCGAGTGGCAACAGGATGGAGTCCTCAACACTCCTCTCATGGATGGGATGTTTGGAATTGCAGAGAGCATCAGGGCTAAGCCTGGCACCCAGCAGGTTCAGCTGCTGCCTGCACGAGGAGCTTCAGGGGCTGTGCCGAGATGGAGGCAGCAGCTGTGAAATAAGTGGGCACAGGGTGGGAGCTGGAGGCAGCACTGGGTCCGTGTCCAGGCGCCCAGGGAGTCCTTTGGGTGCCAGGACAGGGAGGTGGCAGCTGGGCAGGGGAAGGTGCCCCGCTGTTTGCCAGAGCAAGGCGAGGGAAGCTTGCATGAGAACCACAGGCCAGGACGCTGCTTTTAATGTATTTAACATACTTTAACCCACTTTAATTACTAGTTGGTAAGTGAACTGACTAACTGGCTGGTTTACGATGACCTTTTTACCGCCTTTAATGGCCCTTGTTCAGTGTTTGGCAGCTGACATGGATGTAAGCTCCTTGGGGCACAGAAACACTGGGAAACCCTTCTTGAGAAAAGCCTGGACAACAGCTCTGTTTGGTTTAACCTCGTCTTCTCAGTAGGCAGATCAAACCAGAATTTTTGTTTCCAGGAATCTGCAGTCTCTTGAATGTGCAACCGAATACCAGTAAAATGTCAGCCCTTATCCTGCACTTCCCAGAGGGACCATGGAGGGATTCATGCAGTCGTGAATGAGGCTAGCTGGAGTTCCCGGATCCTTAACACGGATATACCATGAAATGGTATAACATGAATAACCCGTTCCCCAGCAGCAAAGGTGCCTTAGTGAAAGTAGTCTTCAAAGCTGGTCAGCCGCTGTGTCAAAACCAGACTGGCTGATTTATCACCTAGCCTAATGTCAAAGAAATTAAACTTTGAGCTCTCTAAGTACTGTGAAATGCCATTATTAGTTATTTTTTACAGAAACAATTACAAAACTGTTTCATATTTTACACAGATACAATTGTCTCCTCCAGGTGCTCTGCTAGTTCAGACTACATTGTCACCTGCTTCTTCGGGCACCTTGCAAAAGGAGACAAGAAGACTCTCACAGGTAGAGGGACACTTCACAGGAGGGACAGAGATCGCTCCATTTCATGCAGCAGAACCCAGAAGTTCTACAGCACGTGAATTCACAGTCTTTTCTATGGGGTATTATTATATTTCTGAATTCTCCTGGGTTTTGGGGTACTTAACACCAGGTAGCATTGGCTATTTAGTGACAGAACAAATCTCTCTGTGCTGGGATGCAACCCTGAGTAGCTTCAGCTGTGTTCTCATGACAACCAAGGATTGAAGGTATTTTTTGTCATGCTGAACAGTGTAGGCTCTGTACTTGGCTGTACAGCATCTTACAACTGGGTGTTTCATTTTTGCTGATAAAAAGATGTGTATGAGATCATCAATACATTTCTATAGACAAATGGGAAGGAAAGTCTCTAAAGTATTTTAGGATGAAGAAGAACAAATTCTGGCATTGAGCTACACATTTTGGTAATGAAATGTGTAAATTGAATGTCTGTATGCTGTCAAGTTTGAATATTTTATTTTGCAGTAGATGACTCAGTGGGATTTTTTCTATTAAAGGTAAATACAATAGAAATTAAATCTCATGCTTCGGAAAGGAAGTGGCCACTGTAGTGCTTAGGAGAGACTGCCCCTTCTCAGCTCCCTCAGGTTTTCACAGCCCGGGTGCATTACAGGGAGACCAAGATGTTCATAGCTTCAGATCTCCACGTTTGCTCCATGCCACGTGCCCTTAAAATCTCATTAAACTATTTGAAAATGCTTATTTACAAGAATCTCTGGATTCCTAAGGAGTTGCAGAAATGCCATTTAAGGAGGTGTGTTTCACAGGTCAGGAGGCTTTTAATGAAAACAGAAATTAACTAAATGCAAATGATGAAGTGTGGTCATTTGTGTTTCCCCGCTAGGTGGGTGTCATTTGTAAAAAGCTTGGCATGCAGTCACCAGTTGCTGTTGGCATTTACTTGCTGTTCTAATTGAAGGTGAAAAGGAACTAATGGTAGCTAATATAATCTTGGCACTATATTTTGAGAATATTAATGGTGTTTATTATTGACATCATTACCAGAATAGGATGATTCCCTTGTCATTTTACAGGTTCTTATGCTTTGCACGCCTGACAGGGGTTTCCTGGAGCAGCAGTCAGCATTTGGGGCTGTTGGATTGCTCCACACTGTGCCCCACGTGCGGTGATTGCAGGGGCAGAGCAGCAGCCTGGGCTCTGGGCTGCCCTCCATTTGTGGCAATCCTGATGTAATACTTTGTCTGTTAATATGCAGTAATCTTTCACTTTACAGCCTATGACTAGGCAGCGATCTGTCTTTATTAACTTCAGATTCTGCGGAATACGTTATATTTATTTTGAATGCAGGCTTTCACATACTCTTTTAAATATTAATGGCTGGTCTCCAGCAGTCAGCATAAATATGATTTGCATTAGCACTAGTCATATCATATTGAGAGCCTTTGATGTCAACTATTCAGGGTACTAATATCTGACATCATCTCCCGAGGTCACTGACAACTTTGACCTTTATTCTCATGCACAGTTTCTGTAGTCTCAGAAGCTCTTTTGAATTGATTTGAAATTTTGACTCTTCCCTTTATGAGGCAGTAAAATTGATAATTATTCAGATGGGAACTGAGCACTGAGCGAAAAATCAATTCCACCCGCTCTCTGCTGCGTATAAAATTACTTCTGAGTCTGCCGGACTGAACGGATGGCCAAGGTAAAAGCAGCAGGCAGGAATAGTGGAGAGGATTAGCTGGACGAAACTAATAGCCTAAAGGGATGGCTTTGGAGATGAGGGAGTGTGCCGGTTGGGGGTTATTATTAGCAATGATGGGACTCATTGATCATATGTTTACATCAGGTTTCCATTGGGTTATAAATCAGCCCTGAATAGAAACGGAACCCAGGGCCTGGTGCGCTACCGGGGGCATGGCGTATTAGATTATTCTCACTTTCACACTCGGATGAAAAGTGAGACATTGATTATTCATTGGCTGGCCATTAAACACTGGCTTTATAGACGATTTGACTATCATGGAAGCTAATGAACAAGATTGCTGCTTCCTAACCAGCGGTTTCAGTTTTCAGGACATCTGTTTGGGCTCAGTAATGCGTAACCCTGTTAAGGAGTGGGTCACAGGCGCTTAACGGCGCTGAAAACCTGGGGCCTGCTGGCAAACTGTGCCCCGCTTTGGAGGTTTGGCAGCTCGGTACCCGCGCCGCTGCCGCGCTCCCTGCACAGCTCCCAGCCGGGGCTCGGGGCTGCGGCGGGGGCTCCGGCAGCAGCCGCACACCGACCCGGCCCCGCCCGGGCCCCGCAGCGCCGCGCGTGC
>VZTF01004748.1:7596-35038 GCA_013397755.1 Cnemophilus loriae
ATTTGTATTTGTATTTGTATTTGTATTTATATTTATATTTATATTTATATTTATATTTATATTTATATTTATATTTATATTTCCAGTGGTCCCTGTGTTCATTCCTGGATCTTCTCAAGCAGTTTGTGTATCCCAATCTTCTGGGGTCTTCAGCGTCCACATAAAATTTTATAAATTAAATGTCTTTGACCAAAGTGGGATCCACTGGGATCTCTGGGATCTCCCTAGTGCTGTTTATCCTCCCTGCCAAGCCCCCTAAGGGAGCCCTCAAAGATGAAAATTGTTCAAGTTCCAGTGAACTTAGGTAAAACCCTCCCTTTGGACTTCAGCTTTCGTTCTGAATTAAAAATCCCAATGAAGTTTCCATAATTAATCTCTTGAAGGTTTGCGAACGGGCTCTGCACCCACATTTACATCCATTTTAGCTGTTTTCTCAGGACTGGGTGGAAGGCGCTGCCTGTAAAAATCGGGAGGTTCACAGAATATTCCGAGCTGGAAGGGTCCCTCGAGGATCATGGAGTCCAAGCCTTAACGGCCCACACGGGTTCTGTATGAGCCGTGTTGGGACCACACGGACCCAAAATTCCCAATAAAACCTCAGCATTTGCAGAGCAAAAGCAGAAAAATACACATCCCTTCTCCCAGCATCCCACACCCATTTCTGAGGGAACCCCCACTCCCCCGGCCCTTCCCATGCCCGGACCAGCTCAGCTGGCCTGGCCCAACACCTCCAGGCAGAGCCTGAGCTGCTCCTCTTCCCCCCAGGCACTCCCTGGCCCCCAGGAATGTCACGGAGGGAACACATCAGGATCAGAAAGTGCAGCTTTGACCGACGTCTGCTTTTCATTTCTAGTTAAGGATGGAAAAATGACCTCCAAGCACCGGGACCAAGGGATGGCTCCTCAAACCCTCCTTATCCATGGAGAGCGAGCAGAGAGGGATCCCCCGGGCACGGAGTGATCTGGGGACACGGCACTGATCACCACCAGGTCACCACGTCCCCATTCCACACCCCTGGAGGAATTCCTTGTGGAGGGAAGCATCTTCCATGGGAAGCAACCTGACAGCGGAGTGTGCAAGGGTGGAGGGAAGGCTGGGGATGCAGCTGGAGAGGCTGCCAGGGAGGAATTTGGAACCAGAGGCTGATGTTCCACTGGGATTCAGCCCCTGGGCCCCCATGCTGCATGGAAAAGCAGCCCCAGGACGGAACCATCCCGGCTCTGCTCAGGGAGTTCAGGCTCTGACCAACACAGGACTCAAGGAAATGCTTCCCTTCCCAGAGCGGCTCCTCCCGGGGGATCCGTCTGCTCCTTCCACGGCATCGCTGAAGGGCCCTGCTGAGCTGGGACCCCACTCCCAAACACTCCTGCTCCAGCACTGAGCTGGGATTCCGGCTGTGCCAATGCATGAGACCGGGAAAATCGGGAAACGTTGGGGGTTTGGCTTTTTGGGGTGCTGGGAAGCATCGAGTGGCTCCATGGATGTGTACAGAGATATGTACATGTAGGGATAGATAATTCGTAGAGATGAGAGACAGCTGGGAGATTGACGAGAGATAATTGACAGATCGATGAGAGATAATTGACAGATTGATGATAGAAAACTGATAGATCATCAGCTGTCTATCAATTGTGCATCAATTGACAGATAGACAACTGATCCACAATTGATAGATGGATAATCTTCCCTCACACTGTGGGATTTTTCTCCCGCCTTTGAGAAGAAATTCCCCAAATTCAGAGTGGACTTTCAAACCCACGTCCCAGTTTAATATGAGAGAAAAGGTCCCTATTTCCAGAATTCCCGTTTTGCCGCTGGGTTGGATCCTGCCCCCCCAGCACAGCACCTCAGCGAGGTGGCTTTGGGAGCAAAGGCACCCTGGTGTTTCTGTGACCCGCCCAGGCAAATGTCAGCGTGAACTCCTCGGAGCTGAGCAGCCGGACTGTGCTGGACACACATGGATTGGGAGTGGAGGCACCTGGAGAGCCCCTGGACTGCGCCGATCCAGCGGCTGCACCTCTGGACACGGTCACGGACACGAGGGATGCTCGTGGCACGGCCGGGTGGTGCCCTGGGAACGGGGTGATTCACCAATGAAAACATCCTAAATAGAAATACAGACACATGTCCGCATCCTGGAGGACAAAGCACGGCAGCTCTTGGACAAAAACGGTGTCACCAACCCGCCAGCAATCCGTCCCTCCCGCCATCCCGCTGGGAATTTTCCAGCCCCAGATTCGCTGGGAACACCCAGCCCTCAGAATGAGCCTGGAAATAAAGGCCGGGTTAAAGGCAGAGCATCCCAAGCGGAGGGGCCCCGGCCCTTTCCTCCCTTCCAGCCCCACGCGGGCGGCCGCAAGGTAAACACGGAGCGCTGCCGGCGGCGCGTTCCGCGCCGGAATGTTGACAGCGTTATTTCCAAAGGTATCACGGCTTAATCAAACCTCAAACTCGAGCATCGCCGCGCCGAGCTCCGCCGTAAACCCCCAAAATTATATAACACACATGTTTTTATGCTTTGCCAATTACAGCTGGAATAGGGACTGTTTGTTTCAGCCCCTCTCAAAATGAGGCGAGGATGGGAAAACAACCTATTTTCCTTATTAGGTTCAGGAGTCAAAGGACTCAGCCAGGAGCCGCAGGCTTCAAGAGCATAGAAGATTAAGACATATATTGGATTCATGATGGAGGGCACAAAGTTCATTTTCAAAATAAAACAGAATTTTATTCATATTCCTTTTAAAATTCAGATTGCCATTTGCCAGCTGACCTGTGACATGGCAGCAGTGTATTACATTTTCAATGAGCAGCCTGTCTGGAGCTGGCAGGAGAGGAAACTGCTTCCTGGTGGAGTTTTTTCACCACCCTTAAATAGTAAGAATTTGTCGGGATTGTTGTCAGTAATGGGAGACGGTGCAAACAGGGACAGGGCAGCATATTTATTTTTAATAAGGCGACATGCAGAATAGCAAAGTCCCTGGCATTATGCACCGCAAAGGGCTGAAAAAATAGAAAAAAAGGAGAAACCAGAGCTCGGTTGCAATTTGTATGTGGAAATCAGGGGTGGAAATACTTGGCAGATACATTGAAAATCAAAACAAAAGCAGAGCAGGGGGAAAAAAAATCCGCATCTATATTAAAAACTGAAATGCAAACGCAGTCGGCAGCGAGTTTGCGGAGAGCGCGAGTCAAGCCAAGGGTTTCTCTAGCAAGGAGCGAGATTTATGGAGCTCGCCATCTGTCAAAATTAGATTACAAAAGGCACATATGCAAAGATACACCACGCCTGATTTTCATATATATTAAACCCCGCAACTCCTGCGGAAAATGAGGCTCCGCACGCGGCGGCGCCCGAAAGCTCCCGCGGCCAACTTCGGGGCTTCGCTGGGATTGTGCCGCCACGGGGACAGGGGGGATGTCCTGCGGGGTCTGGAGATCCAGCCCCACGTGGGCCTGGGTACGCAGCTCCACGGAACACCCAAAATGCAGCACCTGGGCTGGAAAGTGCTCACGTGGAGGGAGGGGCGGGTCCGGTGGAAAAGGGACGTGGAGCACGCTCAGCCCAGCCGTGTGGTGATGCTGCTTTGGGGTCTGAGCCAACGGACAGAAGGATGACACAGAACCCTTTTCCAACCCCCTTTCCCTCATGGCAGGCTCCAAGCCCCCATTTCTGGGGTGACACAGCGGGATTCCCAGTCCCTCCTGGTCCCACACCAATTATTTGTGGATGAGGTGCCTTTTGTCCCCGCAATCAAAGCCTGAGTACAAACCACACCGCTCTCCTGATAACTTAATCAAGGACTCTCTGCTCCAATCTACCTGTAGATAAAACCCAGGGTGTATTTTGACACGGAGAAACAAATCCACTTAGGGCAGGTGAATTAGCTAATCATCATCTCAGCACCGCACGGCTCGCGCTCGGCGCGGGGATGCTGCTGAATATCAATTCCGCCCGCGCTGGATCGCAGCCTGGCCCTGCCCCGGCTCTCTCATGTGAGCCATGTTAACCTGCACTGGGGAAATCCTCTCCTGTTGACAATGGAGGAGCAGGAGAAGCAATTTTGTTGGCAATCTATTTTACTTTGGGAACAGCTGAGCTCCGAGGCGGAGCGCTCGGGAGAGAGCCGGGATTCAGGGCAGGGAAGGGACGCTCAGCCCTGCTCCCAGGTGTTGGCAGCCCTGGCATCGATGTCCAAGCCGTGCCAGGATGCTCAGCGGGGAGTTTCCACCAGGGATGACACATGGCTGGGACATTCCTCATCAGTTTTACACCAATATCTATTTTTACTTGATTCATGGGGGTTTAATCAACCACAGCGTCACCTCACAGCTGTCCATGAGCTCCAGCTACCAGGTAGAAACACTGAGTTCTAAATATGCCAAAAATATAAAAGGAAAAGTCTCCTCTTTCTCTGCAGGATCATTGCATTTCAGATCCTAATATTTTTTAATTCCTGATGGTTCTCATTTCACATTTCATCTCAGTTTAGAACATAGAACATTTTGAAACACCAACCTGCAAAGCTGTGCATTTACTTCGTACCTTTATTTACAAAACTGCCTGCTGGAAGGTGCTGAGGCTGGTTGCGTATTAAAATAATAATTAATATTAACAGTGTCACACCACTGCTCGACGCCATGGCCACTTTTTGCATTAATCATAGGAAGAATTCCAGGCTGCTCGGGCCATTCCCAGCATTTCAATGGATAACACAGTGCAGGAAGGGCCTTGGGGGCTCTGCAAACACCTCCAGCCGTGGGTGGGAGCCGTGTTGGATGCCAGCACCGTGCCTGCTCCTCCTGGGAGGAGCCACACCTTGGGAAGGTGGAGGAGAGGAACCCAAACCGGAGAGAGGAGCCTCGAGCAGCCAGGAGGACTGAGCGAGGAGCGGAGCCGCCGCTCGCTCGGCTCTTCCTCCCAAACCCCGCTCCTCGTTGGGCATAAAATACAGGCTCCTTAATTGGTGTGTGCTTCTCCAACATGTTTTTAATGAAAAGGCGGCACATAACTCTCGGTTTGTTGGCTGGCAGAGCCCAATTTACAAAAGTGGGAGTGCGAGATAAGAACAGAGTACATCTGCAGCGCAGGCTGTGCAATGAATCACGCCGTGCCAGAGTTGAGCAGAATATAATTGAGTCCAACATCTCTGAGCACTTTCACCATAATTAATGATAATCTGTAACAGAGGAATCTGAGATTCCAGTTCAGAGAACTGTTTAATTAGGCCAAGTAATGAAAGCAGCAGCAGTACAAGAATATGGCCTGCCTCATGATTAATGATTCATGCTACGGAACACAAAAGTGCCGCGCCGTTAACTCCAACGGGGCTGCGGCGCCCTGGCATTTACAGAACGGGGAAATGCAGCAGTGCCGGGCTCGGGATGGAGCTGGCAGCAGCCCTGCCCCAGCTATTTACATGATAAATAAGGTTGCAAAGGTAACAGTCTCCCCCGGCCGCCTTTGTTCCGGCGGGGCTCGAACAGAAATACGGGCTCAGCCTGGACATCAGTATTAGGGAAGATCTCCCTGCTCAATAATTAATATCCTCACTTCTAAAGTTAGGCACACAGCGCTGCTTTCCCTTTGTGCGTGGCTCACACAGACAAGGCCTGGTGAGAGGATGTGCTCTGGGTGCAGCTCCAGACACACTCGCACAGACACAGCTTCATACAGAGACACACTCAGCTCGCGGGGAGGAAAAATAGTTCAGTTCACAAAGTATGAAATGTAAAAAAGAAAGGGAAAAAAAAAAGGATGAAGAGTGGTAAGTTTTTTGCAGGCTTCCACTTTTGCTGGGTCAGGGTGCAAAATGTAGAGCAATTTGACACAGAATTGCCCTGGAAGTGTAAGGGACATGACAAAAGAAGTGATAAGACTGCCTGGGGCTTTAACTTACAAGCCAGCAAATTATATGGGTTTTATGTGACTATTTACTGCTCCTTTCAATGAAACAGGGAGTCCTACTTATCGTGGGCCCTGCAGAAGGCCCGCTACATATGCAAGGTGTGAGATAAGAACATTTTCCACAGGAGCATGTTCCCTAATGTCTCCATTCCCCCCCCAGATTAGGGCTCCTTGGGTGCCTCTTCAGAGCTGCCACGGCTCAGCACCCACCGTGACAAATGCCCGTGCAGGGACATTATCTGCTCTCTGCCATAATGGCCCAGCATTTCCACCGTCCTCCCCTGCCTGGGGGACCCCCTGCCCTGCACCCCCACCTTCCCCTCTCCTCCTCCCTGGCACACAGACTCCTTCAGCTCCATCCTCGGCCTGAGCGCGGGGACATCGGGGCTCCAGGGGAGGCGGTAGAAGGGGGTGTGAGACTGCTGGGGGAATCAAGATTGGAATCACGATGTCCTGAGCTGGAAGGGACCCACAGGCTCACTGATCCAGCTCCTGGCCCCGCACAGACACCCCAAGTTCCCACCCGGGGCATCCCTGGCAGCGCTGTCCAAACACTCCTGGAGCTCTGGCAGCCTCGGGGCCGTGCCCATTCCCTGGGCAGCCTGAGCAGTGCCCAGCACCCTCTGGGGGAAGAACCTTGCCCTGAGATCCAACCTGGATCTCCCCTGGCACAGCTTCACACCGGCAGTGAGAAACCAGTGACCACTACAAGATTTTATCAGCACATTTCCCTGAAGAAGAAAAGCTTAAAGAAAACCCCCACCTAAAATGAGAGGAGAACAAAGGTGCTTAAATTATAACATCAAATAATGAGCACGGCAACTTGTGAATCTTTAATGGACATTTTAAAGAGCTCATAAACTTTTGGCTGAGATTCCAGAGGCTCTGAAGCTGTCAAACACCCCTCAGTTGTTTTACAAAGACACACTGGGAACCTCAGAGCAGGGGAACTGTGGAAGGGGAACTGTGGGAAACTCCCGAGGGAGGCGGGGGGAGGAGGAGGAGGAGGAGGCTGTGATTGAGGACAGCAGCGTGGCTGGGTCCTGCTTAACTAATCTCTGGTGTTCTTTGAAGATGTTACTGCCACAGCAGAGAAGGGAAATTCAGTAGATGCTAAATTAAAGTTAAATTTTCCAAAAGACATCTGAGGAGGCTTCACTGAGCAGAAATCTGCAGATACATCCAGGGCCAGCACAGCCTGGAGAAGGTTGGGTGACATCAAGCAGAGCAGCTCTGGATACCAGAGGAGCAATGAGGGGGTTTGGGGCAGCTCCCAAATTCCAGAGGTGCTTCCTGCAGACCCAGCGAGGGCATGGGGACAGCCAGGAAGGGTTCCAGTGACAGGACAGTGCCATAAGCACCAGGAAAGGTCTCACCAGAAATCCAGAAGTGCACAGTGACTGTTCAGCCTTGCCCTGTATCACACAGGCTGCTCAGGGCATCTCCCACATTCCTGCAAGGGGCACAAGGGGATTTTTAAGGAATCTCTCTCTTTTCCCATTCAGTACTCCAGGGGACAGGGAATTCAGCCCATTTATAAGAGGCAGCAGTGGCTCCTGCTTCCCTACGGCTAATTAAAGCAGGATCAGCATCACAAGAGATCAGAAATGAAGCAGCAGCAGCATCCTGGAATCTCAAAAGCTGCCACAATCTGCCCTGTTCCATAACTTAGCCTGCATGTCATTAGCAAGTGATCTTAATATTTAAATTAGAGGGGGTTTTGCCCCGTCATGGAAAGATCTCTGTGCTCATCATTGTCAGCACCAATCCCTGCATTCTCTGCAAGTTTGCCATGGACATTCCTGCAGATGAAACTCAGCTGCTCGAGGGCTCAGAAGGGAAACGCTGAGATGATATCGCTGCAGGAAGATTTGTCAGCTAAAGTTAGCATCCCTAATTTTTTCCCATCATCAGCCCAAGAAAAATTAGCCTGGTGACGTCTGGCCCCGCTGAGAAAATAAACAGAGAAGGAAGTGTTGAAATCAGCCAGTGCTTTCCATGCCCTGATGCCAAACACTGACTTATTTTAGGGTTCTCCAGAAGTCTCAAGCAGAGTTCGAGGCTTAGGCCACTGGGAGATGGGTGCAGGGAACCTGGCTCGGCCCTTGGTGAGAATTCCAAATGTGGCCAAGGGTTTTTTCTTAGAAATTCCTGTAAAAGTGATGCAGAGAGGGAAAAATTCCAATTCACAAAACCCAATGGCTGGAAATGTTTTCTCAAAGCCCTGGCACATGGGGAGGGAGGGAAAGAGATCCTGCTCCCTCTGAAAACCAGCGAGGGCTGCTCCAGAAATGGAAATCACAGCAGAGGCTGGACAGGGAGAGAGGCTGAGGAGCAGGGCCAGGCATTAAAATGCTGAGGAAACCTTGAGGCTGCACCTGAAACCTGGGGCAGTTCTGGGCCCCTCGGGACAAGGGAGACCCTGAGGGGCTGGGAGAGTCCAGGTAAGGGAATGGAGCTGGGAAGGGGCTGGAGCAGCAGAATCAGCTGAGGGAGCTGGAAAGGGGCTCAGCCTGGAGAAAAGGAGGATCCAGAAGGGAAAAGCTCTGCAGCAGAGTCTTCCTCAGACTTCCCTCACTTTTTTTCCCCCTCACGTTTTCTCCCACTTTTTGATTTTCCCCTCATGAGAAGAGGGACCCTGACGGGCTGGAGCGTGTCCAGGGAAGGGAACGGAGCTGGGAAGGGGCTGGAGCAGCAGAATCAGCTGAGGGAGCTGGAAAGGGGCTCAGCCTGGAGAAAAGGAGGCTCAGGGGGGACCTTGTGGCTCTGCACAACTCCCTGACAGGAGGGGGCAGCCGGGGGGGTCGGGCTCTGCTCCAGGGAACAGGGACAGGAGGAGAGGGAACGGCCTCAGGCTGGGCCAGGGCAGGCTCAGGGTGGATATTGGGGAAATTCCTTCCCTGAAAGGGAGCTCAGGGCAGAGTTGGAATCCCCATCCCTGGAGGGATTTCAAAGCCCTGTGGATGTGGCACTGGGGACGTGGGCATCGGTGGCTGAAGGAAATGTTTGAATTCGATGGTCTCAGAGGACTTTTCCAACCCTTTCCATGGTTTTATCTCCCCTGGCCATGCTTTGAACACCCCTCAGTAGGGCTTTTTCCAGCCTGTCCCACCTGAGCCTCACCAGCAGGTCCAGGAATGCCCAAGCACGGAGTTTTGCACTTGGCCCGAAGCAAGGGAGACCCTTTGTGCCGGGATTCCGAGATTCCATCAGTGCTTGGTGGGAATCCTGATCCAGGGAGGGGATGGCCCAGGGCAGCTCCTCCTCTCCTCCCTGGCTGGGAGAGCAGCAGAGGCTGCAGATCCATCTGCAGGGAGCCAAACAAACTCCAGCAGTGCCTGGGACTGACTAATGCCACCCTCAGAACAGCCGGATTTATTGACTTTGCAGAATCAATAGCTATTTTTATTAATCATCTTTAGATAGCAGGATGCTCCTACTATATCTCTTTCAGTGACTAATACAATAAATTTCCCCTTTTGATGTTCTCTGACATTTGAGCAAATTAAATGGAGCATTAAATATGATCCTCTTTGGGACAAAAGTGGGCAGAATCATTTGTGACTACTTTATTAACTGTTCTGAGAGCGCTGGCAGCACCTTCCAAAGTGCTGTTCAGCATGCCATGTTTATTATTATTTAAATTTTCCCCAGCACTGCTATATTACTATGGATCAAATGGTTTTAGTTGGGTGGAATGGAAATATTTCCATATTTACTTTTATTTTGAACATGGCACCAGCTGAAGGACCGGAGTCCATCTTTGCTCGGTGTATTACAGGCAATATTTAGGGTATTTTTGCTCCTAAAGTGGATGACAACCCTTAAAAAGTTCACATTTAAGTCATTTTGTAATGAAATAGTTAAATTAATCTTTTTAAGGTGTGATTGCATAAGAACAATTGTTTTATTGTGAAAAAGTGAGCCCAGTTTTCACGCTTAGTCAAATGATCAATTAAATACTGCAGCCTGGAAAACTGAACAGGGGGAATTCCCCAGAGTGGGGGTCCCTGACCCCACCCAGACCCCAGGAAGGCCCACGTGGTTCCTGGTGTGTTTTCCATGTACAGCCACGGCCAGAGCATTTTATATCAGCCATTCCTGCATTTAAATATCCAAATAACAGTAAAGCTAAACCCATCAAATGGCCCCACGTGGGTATTCCCTTCATCCCCATCTTCCGGGGGAGGCACTCCAGGAGGAGGGGTGGGAAGAAGTCAATTACTGAGCCCATGGGTCACTTCTGTCCATCAACTGTTTATCAGTTCCTGCACAAAACACCCCCGCACCCCTGGATTGCCTCGATTATGTCTTGATACCAGATGAACGCTGCCCAGCTCTCTCCTGCCTCCCGAACTGGAAGCAGCATTCCCATCATCTCCGCGGCAGCGCGAGGCCTTTCGGAGCCGCTCCGGGCAAACATTGGAGTTTCAGATTAAGGAGATAAGAACCAATTGACATAAAATAAGAACCACCCGGAAATTTAGAGCCAGGCTCCGGATGAAGCCAGGCAGGAGCTGGGATTGGAGGTGGAATATGAGAAGGAATTGCAGTCCCCCCCATCCCCGAGCGCCTCCCGTGCAGGAGCGATGCAGGTGAGTTAGCACAGAGCTCAGCTCCTAATTAGCCCTGCAAAGGAACTAATTAACCCAAGCTGAGCACTGTCTCAATACAGCTCTGCCTTTCCCAGCATCCAAGAGGTGCAAAATGGGACTGGGCAGTGCTGGAGGCGGATGGGGGCCCCTGGAAGGCTCAGCTGGGGCAGCTCTGGGGTGGCACAGGACACTCCAGGCACCGTCCCTGCATCCCAACCTCTCCCTCCTGGCACCATCCCTGCATCCCAACCTCTCCCTCTGCCTGAGCCTCTGGGTTTGGGGAGCACCCAGCAGCACTTCTGGGAAGAGACGTCCCACAGCAGAATCCCGGGATTACTGAGGTTGGAAAGTCCTCCCAGCCCATCAAGTCCAAGCTGTGCCTGACCCCACCTTGTCCCGAGCCCAGAGCCCTGAGTGCCACGTCCAGGAATTCCTTGGACACCTCCAGGGATGGAAACTCCAAACCTCCCTGGGCAGCCCCTCCCAATTTTTAACAACCCTTTCCATGGGGAAATTCCTGCTGGTGTCCAACCTGAGCCTCCCCTGGCCCAGCCTGAGGCCGTTCCCTCTCACCCTGTCCCTGGTTACACCAGACCACAAATCAATTTTTCTACACGTTCCCCACTGATGAAACGTTACTGCAGGAAACAGGAAAAATAAATGATTTGCCAAAATTTATTCCTTTTTGGGAAAAAGTACCAAGGGGAAAAAAGAAGTCCTAAGTTAATGAGAATCAGCTACGCAGGTCCCATCATTTTTTAATAAAAGCAGTTACTTTTCCTAAGTATTTCTTTTTATTATTCCCTTCACAATGTAATTTAAAAAAAAATAATCAGGTATTTAGATAATAAGATAGCAGATTGAAACCTCTACTCTTGCCTGCTGTAGTTTCCTTCCTTAGGACAGACCCTGAGCCAAGTGGTCCCAAGGATGCTCTGAACTGGTCCCTGCCCTGGCGAGAAGAGCAACGGCCACGCCCAGCACCCTGAGAAGGTAAAATTGCTTAGACACTCAAATATTTTTCATTTCTATGGAATTTTTTGTATTTTAGCATCAGGAAAAGAAAAAAAATGAGGAAGAGCTCGTTTCTGCCTCTTGGAAGAGGATGGAGAGAAGGACCTGAGGCTCTTCCCAATATCAGCGAGTGCCTGAAATGAGCTTTGTGCAATAAGCCCAGCCATGTCACCAGGCTCCTCTCAGACGATCTAAAGATTAAAGGCTCTATTCCTGGAGGGTTCCCGTGGCATTTACTCAGGGATTTTGATCAAGCTTTATGTGATGGGCTACCTAACACACCTCTCCCAACCTTAAGAGCTAACAGGAATTTGGTATCTCTCAACATGGATTTCTCGCTGTACTGGGGGATATTTGGCAAACATCTCGAGACTGTAGCCAGGCACAGGCAGGAGGGAAAATGAAAGAAGGGGAGAAAAGTGGCCAAAGAGTCAGAGCAAACACTGAGATTTGGAGGCAAAGTCTGTATGAATACAGAGCAAGTGAGGGTGTTAAATCCCCAGTTTAACTGAGGGGGTGTAATTTTCCACGCAGCAGATTTTCCATGGCCCATGTCCATGGGGTGCCCCGGGCAGCCAGACCTGGGCACCAAAACAGCCCCAGAGCCACTGCAGTGACCGGGACCTGCAGCGCCATGGGCAGGGTGGGATGTGGTGCAGCCAGAGGAAATCCAGGAATGTGCTCAGAGATTCCAGTGCCACAAAACTCCACAGAAATTTACCAGGAAATAGAGGTGTGGCAAAGAGTTGAGGCTACCACAACATCCAACGCTCGTCCCAGCCTCATCCAGCCGCACACACAGCCCACAGCAGCCACAGAAACTCCTCTTCATGTCAGGATGATCAAAACCCATCCCAACCCCCAAAACCACACCAGGGTGTCCCTGCCCTTGGCAGGGGTTTGGAACGAGATGCTCTTGAAGGTCCTTCCCAATCCAAACCATTCTGTGTTTCTGTGAACCTCCCAAACCCCCCCGAAAACAACCAGCAAAACCCCAACACAAACCCCAAACTAAAACAAACAACCCCACAACAACAACAACAAAAATCAGTCATTTGACACTTGGCACTGGTGCATAAGGAAGACAATCCAAAGGATGTTGAATAAAGAACCAACAGCAGGAGCAGCAGGAAAAGAGATTTCCTGGCAGTGCTGCCTCTGTGCAAGGAGCCACCCACGGCCTCTGAGGTGCTGTCTGCAGGTAAATATCTGGATTTTTTTGCCCTCTCAGCACGGCTATAAACCACAGGTGGGTGTGGGCAGGCCTGGGCCACAATCCCTTCCCAAACACAGCAAAAACCATTCCCAGCACAGGGATAACCATCCTAAAGGCCTAAAACCCACTGCAGCTACAAAGCCATCAACAGAAATGTTTGCTGTGAGGAGTGGAGAGCAAAAGAAGGGGCCACACAACTCTGATATTAACGAGCGATGGACAGAGTCTACACCGAGCGCGCGCTTCGCTAGGCCGGGCTGCAGACGGGGCTGCCTTGGGGACCGCGGGGGGATCTCAGCTGTCAGGTTTGTCCTGGGCTCTGAGGGGATTTAAAACCTGAAAACCATCACCTTACACCAGCAGCCAGGCCAAGGCCACCCCAGAGCAGTGCTGGCAGCAGCTGCAGCACACCCGTGTCCCCGGGGCCCAGCCCTGCGGCGGTGCCACCTCCCCGTGGCACAGGCAGTGCCCAGGACACGTGGCACGGGGGGGTAAAAGTCACAACACGTGTTTTAAATGGCTCCTGTGTCACTGCAGCCGAGGGGAAGAGCGGCTTTACCCTCAGTCCCACCCAGGGCCAGCTGGAGCTGCTCCAGGGGAGCCGGCGGCTGGTCCCGCCCAGGAGCAGGGCAGAAGGGCTCTCCTGGAGGTGTTTGCTGCAGGAATGCTGCTCTGCTGGGCTCAGTGCAGCTGCAGAAGGCTACGAAAAGCCCTGGGGGTCACCCAGAGCCCCGGCAGGGCAGAGCCCTTCCCTCACCCACCAGCCGGAGCCAGGGGCTGGGCAGCTTTGAGTTCCTCCGTTCCAAAGCGGAGCAATTCCTGCAGGTCAGGAACACCAAATGCCACGGGCATGTCCAGCTGTGCCTCCCGAAAAAGGGCTGCAATAAAAACCTGCCAGGTGCAGCCCCAGTCCCGGGGTCACTGACAGTGCCGGTAATGCACAAAACCCCGCGGAAACCCCAGGGCCCTGGCTCTGGCATCCATCGCTTCCAGCACGGTTTGTCTCCCACTCCGGACAGACTGGTTTTACTGGGGCACTTTGAAAGGGTGAACAGGCCCCAGCTGAACTGCTCCATCTCCAGGAAAAGGCATTAGAGGAACTTTTACCTTCACACTCGGAGCAGGCTCGGGAAGCGCAGCGGAGGAGCCGGAGCTGTGCTCGCCTGGCTGGACCCAGGCAGCTCCAGGAGGCACAGGTGGAGCAGCTCCTGCTGCTGGAAAAGCCCTGGGAAGGGGAGCACCCGCACCAAACACCCAAAAGGGTGGGGAGGGATGAAAGGGAAAAATATCAGGGCTTGTCAGAGGGAATTCAAGGGCAGGTGGTCCCTGTGAGGGTGGAGAGACAGAGAAATCTGCCCCACTTGTGGCTGAGAAATGCTCTGGGATCAGCCCAGCTGGAGAGGGGAGAAGGCTGCAGGAAGCAATTTGTTGGGTGCAAAGGGTTAGGAGAGAGCTCCTGGCAGAGAAAAAGAGAGGAGAAAGGGATGAAAAAGGGTGGTAGAGAGCAGGGGAGGAGCTCGGCCACATCAAAGAGAGGCACCAGCCCTCGGGGACTCGTGTGAGGTTTTATTCAAGTTCCTACTAAAAAGAAAAAATCAATTAAATTAACAAAATGGTTTACATTAGAATTCATCAAAAATACCCTTCAAAGAACAAAAAAAAAAAGGCTTTAAACAGGGTGATATTCCTGTAACTCTGGCTGCTGTACCCGACACGTCCTCCCGGCTCCGGGAGGGCCCAGCTCCTGTGCCCGGCTCTGTCCCAGCACGGGGGGCAAGGATTGACCCCATCCCCAGGAAAACACTCCCTGGATCGGTCTGAGAGCCTCTGGGATTCACAGGCAACGTTGTCCAGCCCTGTAGTCACACCCTCACACCCAAGGCTTCGGATGCATCTCCCACAGCTCCCTCCTGCCTCCTCTCCTGCACCCACATCCCCCTTTTTAACCACCCCAGGGGAAATCAAAGCCTCATTTTGTAAAATTCTAATTTATTACTGCCGGTAGAGGTTTTCACTGCAAAAAACCTCGGGGGTTTTTGCCTCAGAAATTTTCAGTTTCAAGACAGGCTCGAACTGAGGGGCAGCTTCCCAAAATGTGTGTCCTTATGGAATCCCAGGATTTGGGTTCGGAGGGACCTTAAAGATCTTCTTGTTCCAGCTGTGTCCTTGCACTCTCTGGTTGGGGATTGGAGGCAGAGGAGAAACCCCACTGTTCTCATCAGTGAGAGCTTTTCACTGCCTTTTTTATTAATGCAGGTGTTAAACGAGACCACACATTTCTGACAATTTACATTCCCCTGCCTGAGCTGCGTGGACAGGTGGACAGGGAACAGGGAATTAAACCAGAGGACACCGTGGTTGAACATGCAACGGTGCTGGTGTCCATGTATGCCTAAAATAAAGGTCTGGCAGCTAAAAATACCCAGGCAAGAGTGTTTCCTCACATCCCAGGCTGGTATTTCATGGCAGAAATGTGAGAAAACAGATTTATTTTTTTTATTGACTTGGAAGAAAGTTGTCTATTTAAAAATCTCTCTGAATAGGGGACGGCGCAGTCTGTCCAAAGCCGTGATTCTCTCTCTGTAATCACCTTCCCCTGGTCTGTGAGTGCCCCTGGATTTGGGGAGCACCCAGCTGCATTTCTGGGGAGAAGTGTCCCACAGCAGAATCCCAGGATCCCTGAGGCTGGGAAAACCCTCCAAGGTCATCAAATCCAACCCGTGCCCGATGCCCACCTTGTCCCCAGCCCAGAGCTCTGAGCGCCACCTCCAAGAATTCCTTGGGCACCTCCAGGGATGGGGACTCCAAACCTCCCTGGGCAGCCCCTGCCAAGGCCTGAGCACCCTTTCCATGGGGAAATTCCTGCTGGTGTCCACCCTGAGCCTCCCCTGGCCCAGCCTGAGGCCGTTCCCTCTCCTCCTGTCCCTGTTCCCTGGAGCAGAGCCCGACCCCCCCGGCTGCCCCCTCCTGTCAGGGAGTTGTGCAGAGCCACAAGGTCCCCCCTGAGCCTCCTTTTCTCCAGGCTGAGCCCCTTTCCAGCTCCCTCAGGAATTCTCCAGCCCCTTCCCAGCTCCGTTCCCTCCCCTGGTCACGCTCCAGCCCCTCAGGGTCTCCCTTGCCGTGAGGGAACCAGAACTGGACACAGCCCTGGAGGTGACCCCAGCAGTGCCAGCACAGGGGGACAGTCAGTGCCCTTCACCCAACAGGGTGAAGAGAAGGATCTTGGATGGAGAGAAGGATCTTGGATGAAGAGGCTGAGGAACAGCAGGAACATTTTCCCATGTCCACGTGCTGCAATATCCGACCCCACAGGCTGATGAATCCCGCCCCCGAGGAACCCTTCCTCGGGATTCACACGGGTGCCGGGAAGTGGCAACCACCTCCAAACCCCTTAAATAATCCCGCTTTTATCCTCTCCCTCTCTCCTGACCTGGATCCGGCCGCTGCCGCACACGAAGGAAATTGGAGAGCTCCTCGGTGGCTGCGGCTCGGGCTCCTCAGCACCACAGCATTTGTCATTGCCAAAGCAGCAGAGTTTAATTAAGTGTTGTGAGCAGCCTAGTGAGAAACACACTTTAAATTAAACCTCTGCACAGGCGGCTCCTGGGTCTGTCCCTCCGGAACGATCAGCGGGGCCTGGGCAGAAATCCCCGCTCCCGCGGGAGCGGCACCTCCCCGAGCCAGGAGCGCTCTGCCCGCCCCGCCAGGCCTGATTAAAGCCCATTTCATTCTCCCTTACTTGTAAATGAAGGCCATAATTAATGTGCCCACCACTAAACATTTTATTTACTCTCCCTGGCAGTGTCCATTACCGGGAAATGCCCCACGGTTTCGGGTTTAACCAAATCACTCAGCAGATTCTCTTTGGGTGCACCAAGAACTCGTTAGGATAATGGGATAAATTATTTTAACACCTCAGTAGTAACCAGTGGGCACAGGTGCATAAAGATTTGAGTTTTCAAAATGTTTTTACAATTTTTTTTCACACTTTCAGATTACAGGAGATATTTAAATTAATGACGCAGCAGTGAGGAGTAAGAGGGAAAAAATATCCCAACCTAAAAAAGATTTGATGGTGGGTTTTCCGTGGGAGAGAAATATTTCAACCTACCTGGTCCTTCCAGGAGGAAGGATCCTGCTGCAAAATGATCCCCCTAAAAATCCCAATTGTGAGTAGCAGGCGAGAAATATCCCAGTGACATTCAGGCATTTTTCCTGCCAACTGCAAACGCTGATTTATCTCCTGGAAATTCAAACTGGGATTGAGGCTTCTGGGGATAAATCCATGTCTTCTTAACAAATGTTGTGTCTCCAAATGTGGTGGGGAGGGAAAACATTTGAGCCCGTGGATACCATGGAATGATGCTCCAAAGGTGTCCAGGGGGTGACCCTGACCCCGTCCCTGAACGGAGCCACCCCAGGCAGGGCTGCCCAGGGATCCTCAGCCCTTTTGTGCTCAAACCTGGCCTTTCAAGAAAGGAAAACTGATGCTTTTCATCATTACACACAATATTGTCAGAGATATTTTTATCGCCCCCTATGATGCCTTTTTTGGTGGAATGAAAGCACAATTTCCCACCAAAATGAAGTTTTTGTAGCAAAAATATCTTTGGAATGATCCCAGTAAATAAATCAGGGGTATTTTGTTACAATAATTCATGGAAATCTTGAGATTGGAAAACTAAAACAAGGATTTGGATTTTCTGGGCACAGGGGAAGAGATCTGGACTTGGGTATCAGTGGTCCAGAGCTGAAGATCAGCCCCTTGTGCTCATCCTGGGCAGGATCAGAGATTTTGGGTGGTGAGAGCTGAGCATGGCTGAGCCCACCCTGAACCCTCTGCCCTCGTCGCTCCTCTGCTCAGCCCAGGGTGTCCCCAGAAATGGGGCAATTCATTTAAACTGCCACTCAGAGCCTCGACTCCGGAATTATTTCCAGGATGTCCTGAGGCTGGGCAGCAGGAACTCCAGCTTCTCTCTTTGGACAGGGGATGTTTTCCAGCTGCAAACAAAAATATTTGTGGTCACCTATTTTCTGGATATTCCAAGTAATCTGGAGATAAATGTCCAAGCTGCGGCTGCCCCTGGATCCCTGGCAGTGTCCAAGGCCAGGCTGGAGCAGCCTGCGACAGTGGGAGGTGTCCCTGCCCATGGTGGGGTGGAATGGGATGGGATTTAAGGTCCCTTCCATCCCAAACCAGTCTGGGATTGATGTGTACAAAGGGTGTCCTGCTTGCGGGGTTTTCTCCCAGTTCCAGGCACAGCCTGGGGATCCCTCTCCCTCATTTCAGTCCATGTTTCCCTGGAGCCTCAGGAACATCAGAGAAAAAATAATGAACAATTTTATTATTTTTCGAGGGCTAGATGGGGTGGGGTTTGTCTAACAGATAATGCCCAGTGAGAGCCAAACAGAGAGAGTCAAAGTACTTTTAACAAAGGAAAGACTCAGAGGAAGAGATGCAGGGGCAGGAATCCATCATTGGATCCCTAAATAAATAAATAAATAAATAAATAAATGTCTCTGCTCTGCAGCGCCAGCCAAGCCAGCACTCGAGCAAAATGCTATTTTAAAAAGCACTGAAGCATTTTCTAACTTATCCCCAGGGATTCACACTTAAAAAAATTAAAAAAAAAAAAATCACATAATTCACTGGTTTCCTTCAGATGCTCGGAGCAAATCCCAGCTCTGTGGAAAACACAGGGCCAGGAGGAGAGCCCTGAGCCCACCAGGATGGGCTCCCAGCAGAGGTAACATCACCTGGATGGGTTTGATATCACTGGTGTGGTTTGAAGGGGAAAGCAGCCCCAGTAAATGGAGAAAATAAAAGTGAGCATTTGATTCTCCGAGCATTTGCATGAGGAGGGGGCGATTTCTGTCTGCTGGCCACTTTGTTTGGGCACTTATATCTATATTTCCTCTTATTGTGGCTCTCTCAAGTGTTTGATAGACTAAGATGGAGGCATTAATTGAATTCAAGTGTAGACACCTGAAGTATTTTTATTATTATTTTTAGTTCTCTCACCTTTTATTTCCATTAGCACAGAAACGTGGTCGCGGTGGGGATTTCTGCCTGAAGGACACAAACAGAGCTGCTTGCAGTTATTAAAATACAACTACTTTACCTGGAAAAAAAAATAGTTCCCAAACCACTTAAGCTGAAAAAATAATTTAAAAAATAGACCAAAACCTCTGTATTTTCCCACATTTCAGAGGTCTAACTTTTCCCACTGCATCGTGTTGTACCAGACAAAATTCCAGCCCTGGAGGTGTCCAGGGAAGGCCTGGATGTGGCACTCAGTGCTTTGGGCTGGGGACAAGGTGGGGATTGGTCACAGCTTGGACCCAGTGATCCTGGAGGGCTTTTCCAGCCTCAGCGATCCTGGGATTTGGTGATCAGGGTGTTGGGCTCGGGCAGTTTTGCCTTTTAGGAATTGGATTCCTCCATCGGGGAGGGAGAGGTGAGGCACAAAGAGCTTCATCTGCCCGGAGCAGCCCCACAGCCTCCTGCTCCTCACACACCCAGAGCGGGGGACAGAGACTCTGACATTCCACCTTTCCGTGCTTAAAACAAAACTCAACTCTCTGAGGATGAACAGGACAAGGGGCTGCCCGTGGGAGAGGGAAAAAGGGGAAGATGGAATAAATGTGTGTGTTCCCATGCAGGGCAGGGCTGCACCCCAAATCCTGACACCAGACACTTCTGTTCCAGCTTGGGAATCAGGAAAGTGAGAAAAGCAGCACAGAAAATCAGGAAAGGGAAACTGCAGGCAGAAAAGGGAGGAAGATTTAGGGGAACTGAGAATCAAATACTTGGAACCCCACAGCTCGTCAGATTTAAACAGGAACCCATTATTTGATGAAAACTCAGATGAGTGACCAAGAACCCTCTTCCCTGCTGCGGGATCCCATTTTCTGACACTCGGACACAGCTCTGGAAATGCTCTGTGTACTAAAATCCCAAGCAATTGAGGAATATGTTATAAACATGAAAATATAAATATAAAAATCAGGGCATGACACCCCCCTGTCCCCTCTGGAGAGAACAAAGGGGGCAGCTCTCCCAAATATGAATGTTCTACACCTGTGGCCAGACATTCCAGGCATTTCTGCAGAGCATTCCTCATTCCATCATTTTTCCCTATCCCAAACCTCCTAAACAGCATCGCCCTGGATGCTCCAGACAGGAGGGATCCTGCACATCCAGCAGCTCTCTGCAGAGCAAAGCTGCTCACACCCGGGGCTGGGCAGCACAACCTTCCCAGCACCAGCAGCAAATCCGAGATGTGCCCCTGGAATGGGATCTCAGATTCCCAGCTCCTCCCACCTTCACTCACGGATCGTCTCCAAAACAAACTCCGTGCAAATCATCAAGTTTTTGGTGGAAGAAAAGCAAAAAAACCTTAAATAACCACACTAACCCCCTGTGCTATATTCAGAAGTCAGCAGATAATTGGAAGATTTTATGGAAAGCTCTGTTTTCCCAACTCTTTTCCCAGGTGGATGCCAGGTTGCAGAGCAGGAGTGGGAATTTGAGCACCACAAGCGAAATGCAGCGATGGAAACTGACAAATCGCTGCAATTCCTGCTGCACACGTTGCATCGTTAGCCTGGGATTTGAATGTGATCCATTAGGAAGGGATTCAGATTAAAATGCACACACATATGGCGTGTGGGGGGAGAGAGGAAATTCCGGCGGAATTCGGAGTTACTGCGAGATTTCCAAGGAGAAAGACACGAGGAGCACGTTTTCCAGCCTAACACCGAAGTGCAGCCCCTCGTATCGATTTCAGTTCAGGGATTCAGAGAGCAGACAGGAGCCTCCTGAGGGCCATTCCCAGAATCCAGACTAGAAAGCCCCAATTTGGCTGTTTAAAGGATGAGAATCCACGGCACGGGAAGGAAAACTCCAGCACCTGTGTGAATTCCATTCCTAGCTGGAAAGTCATACATTCTGCTCCTATATTCCTATTATTTAGCATTAATAATTTCCCTCAGCCTCTGTTTTTCTGTGAGTTTAGGGTTTAACCGAGAGGTTGTTTGGATTTTTCTTTTCTTGCGATTTTTTTCACATCTTGGGATGAGCTTTGAACCCTTGCCTGGGCCAAATAAGTGGCCAGTTTGAGACTACTTCAGCTTTTACCAACAAATGCTGGATTGACAGCTTCATTACAAGGTATTTATTTTCAGCTACAGCTCCTGAAACAGGATTTCTTTATGGAGACTTTATCAAAAAGAGAAAAATGAAAGTGTTTGGGATGGGAGGGGGGAAAGGAGTAGAACAGCAAGAATTAGGGCCAGATTATGGCCATAATTAAGACTGGCTACATCCCAGCAATGAAGATCTAGAAAAGACTTGGGGTCGTAGTAGAGCCCTGAATTTTTCTTAGCAGAAGAAACCAAATTTTGCCGTATTGACAAGAAAATATCCAAGTCCAGGGTAGCTGGGATGGGCTGAAGGGGGAGAGGAACACCAGGTACAACAGCTGTGAGTGGAAAATATGTAGAATTGATTACAGAATTCCAGACTGGTTTGGGTTGGAAGGTACCTTAAAGTTCATCCCATTCCACCTCTCTCCACGGGCAGGGACACCTCCCTATCCCAGGTTCCTCAAGTGTTATGGATGAGTTCAGGGTGAGGGAAATAAACCCCACCATCCCTGACTCCTGTCCCTTGGCCCTGCTCATGCTGCTGACTGCACACCCAAAGGTCCAAACCCATTTCCTGAGCCACACACTTCACTTTTAGAGGTTACTGAGGGACAATTCCACCCCTTTCACCTTCCCTCAAGGAGATAAATTGGGCTTTTAAAATAAATACAGGTAAAAACTTCCATGTAAACGGAGAGGAATAATCCAGCAGGGCAGAGCCATCCCTGGCATTCCCCTCCGTGTGCATGGGAAGGGTGTGCTGGACATTTCCCACCCCACAGGACAAAGCTGTGGGTTGAACAATACCAGAATCACAGAGGCACACAGGGTCTCCCCCAGCTCCCTCCTTCCATCCGAACCCTTCCTGTGCTTTTCCACAGGGCAAGAACCTCCCGGCTCTCAGCCCGGATGGGCTCTCCCCAGTCTGTACAGCTCCAAAGGGAGACGCCCAGGCGGCCTTTCCAGCCCCCTCAGCCCTGACCTTGCCACGCTCTCACATCCAGGGATGCTCCATCCCAACGCGCAGGAGCAGCACGAGGGGTGGGAGGTGTCCCAGGGGAGGTGTGCAGGGTGAAGGTGCCGCTGCAGCACACCCAGGGAACATCGGCCTCGGCCCCGACCTCCTCCGACCCCGCGGCGCCTCAAGGCCCCCTCCGCGATTCTCCCACACGTTCATCCGTGCAGTGTCTGAGCCCCTCTGGAGCGGCTGCTCGCTATTTATTTATTTCTTTCTTTCTGTCGTTAATCTGCCAGCACCGTTAATTACTGCTGCTGCAGCCCAGTCCATATTGCCAGCCCGATTACCCCGGCTGCCCTTCGGTTCCCTGCAATGAGTTGTGCCACGGCACTTAAGAAGTCGCGAGCGCTCGCCCGCCGCGGTGGCACGTGGCAAATGCGAAGTGACACCGGGACTTTGCTCGCCGGGAGAGGGGAGGACAAGGCCACCACGACGGGGAGGGACGGGCACAGCCTTTATCTCAGCTGACAAACCCAACCCCACCCCAACCGCAGCTCCCGGATCCGCGCGCAGCCCGGCGGCCCCGTGCGCGGCAGAGCCGGGGTTAACGCGGCAGCGCAGCCGTGGCCGTGAACCTTAAACAAACTTCCAGCAGCATTTTCCTCGCAGCCGCCTGACATTTTTCTTTATGTTTCGTCAGTCATATCTGAGCGATCAGACAGCCGCCACACGTGGTACACCCACCAGGATTATTATCTCGAGCAGAGGCCCAGAGCTCATTGTAGCAGGCATGTAATTCTTTACAATGTATGCCACGTTAAGTGTGTTGGGTTATCTATTCAACAGCTGACTGAGCCGGGCTCTCAGCTCTCCTCAACAACCATGTAAGAAGCGATGACAATTGTACTACTTCATAAGGGCTGCATGCAACTCTGACACACACTTCACAGCAACCAGTCATCTATATAAACCAATTTCAAGAGCAAAATTGCACGGTGCCTCCACTCTGTTATAAACACAATGATATCCACTCAGAGCTGATAAATGCGCTGCATTTCTCCCGAGCTTTAAAGAACCGCTTCCCTCCCCGCTGCCCGCGGCTCCCGGCGGCGCGTGGGGATAGCGGGAAGGGGACACCGGCACCCGGCACAGGGACGTTCCCCCTCCTCAGAGCCCGCATCTGATGAGCTGGGAGAGAAAACAAGGTTAGGCCTAATTAAGGTTTTAAATACTTCTCGACTCCGGAGCAATTTTCAAATTAATTACGGTATCTTTTCGTAGGATTAATGCAATGTAATCCTCGTTACGGAGTAAAATATCTATAGCAACCACCAAGTCCTTGAAAAAATACTTCAACACCAAACACTCCAACAAAGGGGGAGATTAAAGACTGTCAGACAAATTAAACCCATTTTTCCTGGCTATTACGGCTGGGTAAAAGGGTGTGTGGAACCAGCAATGCTGGTTACGGATGTGCTGGCAACGTGCGAGGCTCTAATTTTAGGAATTCTGCAAATTCTCACCCGTTTGAGGCGGCAAATGTCATTTCTGGACTGCGAGCAACAACTCAGCCTCCTGCACTGAGCGCAGAACCCCCCCAGTGTCACAGTGCAATGGAAAGATGAAATATGGCTACAGCGATCTTGATTTAATGAACCCTGTAATTGAATACCCAGCCAAATAGACATCCTGATAAAACACAACAAAGCGTTGTTTTTTTAATTCAGATAAAGAATAGGATCAATCTGTGTTTGTTTGCATTGTTCAGCAGTCCTACAGGAGAGTTAAAAAAGTGATCGAGAACCATCCAGAGGTGATTCTGTCTTGCTGTGTGCTGTAGAATAATTTAAATATTATAAAAATCCACAAAATAACTTAAAAATTAACATTTTTGCATTGCTATCACACTGCTTTTTTCTTTTAGTCCTGACCACTGAAAACAGACCCCAAGGTTCATCCAAACACGCGGTGCTGACTCCAAATGTTGTCCTTCGGAGGACAACCAAGGTTGTCCCTCGGAGCTGGGATGCTCTGGGACAAATTCCCAGCGCTGTGCCTGGGAAGTGGCGGCTGGGGAACGGTGACAGGGTGGGGAAACAGGCCCGGAGGACACCCTGGGGTGGTGGCCATGGGCACAGGACAGTGACACTCCGGACCATGGGCACAGGGCAGTGACACACAGGGACACGGGACAGTGACACACAGGGACACGGGACAGTGACACACAGGGACACAGGCACAGGACAGTGACACACAGGGCCATGGACACGGGACAGTGACACACAGGGACACAGGACAGTGACACTCCAGGCCACGGGCACAGGCTGAAGGTCCAGGTGGCTGCACAGACTCTCCCTCGGTCCCTCTGCTTCCTCTGCTCTGCCCCACCCAGAACCCTCCCAATGTTTGTTCCGTTTGCTTTCTGCAAAACCCTTCCAAAATCCACCTTTCTGCACTGCTCAGAAAATAAAGTTTTGTGCAAGCCTTGCACTGCCCTCCCTGAGAGTTCCCAGCCCTGACTCATCCTCCCACATCCGAATTTATTTTTAAGGAAACAATTCACGCTGATCCACGTGGAAAAGCTTCCCAATCCCGAGCTCTCCGTGCAGTTAGGGCTGAGAACAGCGGGCAGAACAGGCACCGGCTCACAACTGACTTTGCTTCCTAGATTGGTCCACAATCCTCATTTTACTCTAATTTAACCTTTCCTAGTTAATTTATATCAGTTCAGCTTGCCAGCCTGTACCTGCCAGAGTGATCATCTCCCATCAAGGGGCTGGGCGTGGACAGGGCTGCTCTCTGTCGGCTCCGTAACCAACACACCTAATTAAAGTCCTTAAAAACCTTTAATGTGACAAGACGAGACAGCAACGGGCAGGAAAAATAAGAGAGGATCTTTCAATTACTTTAATCACGCTGACTTTCAAATCCCGATCAAAACACGGCGCGGGCTGAAACTTTGCGCAGTTTTCCCTTTTCCAGGAGGCTCCCGGTGCCCGTCCCGGCGCGGCCGAATCCCTTTTCCCTCTCCCTTAATGAGAGGGAAAGGGAAAGTAAATATAGCAAGTGCTTGTAATAAATGATTAAATTGTCCTCCAGGCACGTTTTGCATATGAATATAAAAGTTGTGATTAATAGGTTATCTCGCCCATTAACAAAGGCTCCAGCAAACACCGGGCAGCGTCCGGGCTTTGCCAGCCCTTTCTGCTTTCAATGGAGCTGCGGCGAAGTGTTCGCTGGAGTCCCAAATTCCGGCCAACAAGGCCATCAAAGCCGGCCAGATTGCGGCTTTTCCACCCCGGGGGCTCTTTGCCCATTGTGAGCCTCAATGCCCCCGCCGGGCTGGCGATTAAGAGCGATTTAAACAAAAAAACGACGCGGAAAACAATGCCCCGTGCCAGGGGACAGCGGGAACGGCTCCGCGCGGGGGGACAATGGTGCTGCGACAAAGGGGACATCTGGAGCACGGGCACCGCCTGCCCTGCGCCGCTGCATCCCCTGCCCGACGGTCTCCGAGCCTCAGCCCTTCCCGGGCTGCACTCACGGATGGATTTCACACCCCCAAAGCGGAGCAAAGCACCGAGCGTGGGGCTCTGTCCCTCCCCAGGCTCCCGGGGGAGGGGGGGGTCCCAGCGCCACTGGGGTGGCACCGGGGGATCATTTCTGCCACCACGCCCCGTGCGAGGCCGCCCGGCTCGGGATGTTCCCTGGAGCACCACCCGGGAACAGCGGACAACGCGAAGGGAAGGCCGGCAGAGCCTTTCCCCAGCAGCCACTGAAGCACTCCCGAGGGAATGAAGACGAGACGCGATTTTGGCCACCAAAAATCCACTGCCGCAACAAATGCTTCGTATCCATCCCATTTCCTCCCGCTCGCAGATTTTTAATCCTCTCTTAAGCACATTTAAAGTGCCCAATTTTTGTCTCATTTGAATTTAAATCAGCTTGTATGGAGAACTTGGAGAACTTTTTTTTTTAAGCGAGCTTGTTTGGCAGGTACATTTTCCCAAGATCACCCAGCTTTAATTTTAAATTTCAAAAGCCTTGTGTTTAATCCCTTGAGCTGGCCTGCTACCTTGCACCATCTGTTCTGGGGTTTTGTTATAACCGAGAGCACCTGCAGAGTTTTTGCAACATTTCAAGCTGTCTGTGGACTAAAATCAAAATAATTATAATTTTCATAAACTAAAGGCGGTGATTCAGGTGCTGCAGCCCTGATTTTCCACACCAAGCCTCTGCACTGGGAGCATTTCTCCTGCACGAGGGGGTTTTGTTCCTGCTGCCCCTGGCTGGTCCAGGGGGAGCCAGGATGTCCCTGGGCACCTGGAGCTGTCCCACCCCACCACTGCTGCCCGCTCCGGGCTGGGAGAAGCCCTGCTCCCGCTCCTGCCAGCACAGGTGGGACAGGCACAGAAGGAGCAGGAAATGGCCTTTTCCAGCAGCCACGCTGCTCAGGAAGGGGGTGACAGGGGGCTACGGCCATGCCTGTCCATGCCTGACCATCCCTGGCCATCCCTGCCCATCCCTGTCCATCCCTGCCCATCCCTGTCCATCCCTGCCCATCCCTGTCCATCCCTGCCCATCCCTGTCCATCCCTGCCCATCCCTGTCCATCCCTGCCCATCCCTGTCCATCCCTGCCCATCCCTGTCCATCCCTGCCCATCCCTGTCCATCCCTGCCCATCCCTGTCCATCCCTGCCCATCCCTGTCCATCCCTGCCCATCCCTGTCCATCCCTGCCCATCCCTGTCCATCCCTGCCTGCTCCACGTTTCCTGGTCCAGAGGCATCTCCGGGTGTTTGGAGGGTAGGAAAGGTTTTCTGCTGCACTGGGCAAACTAAAATTCCTTTGAAGAGATGGTGTTTGTTCAGACTTCATTGCCCGGAGCTCTCCATTACGGATAAATCCCTCCTCAGGCCGTGCTGGATAACTTTACACGGAGCAGGGATGTCTCAGCATGAGGATGGGAGGGCACATCCCAAATTATCCACATGATCCCATGGTGGATCTGCAGCGCTGCCTCCACAGAGGCTGAACAGGACCTGGTGGAAGTGGAAGGAGAGCCCCAATTCCTGCTGGACGTGTCCTCCAGGCCCTCTGGTGGTGTCCCTGTCTGAGGTGAGGTGTGAGCTCCTCATCCTCACCTTCATCTCCCTTCCGAGGGGGGAAAGCTCAGCCTAAGATGGGGGTCACTGGGTGCTTGGTCCCTGCTAAGCAATGGATGGACAAAAAATGTGGAAAAGAGTTTTTACAGAATCATGGAATGCCCTGAGTGGAATAGCCAGACATGGACTTCTCTTCTTGCGGAAGCAGCTGAGCCAAAGCCCACCCTTCAGAGAACAGCCCCTCCTCTTGCACTCGCGCCTGGGGCCCTTTCTCCTCCTGCAGCTGGGTTTGTTCAGGGAGGCCGAGGCACGAAGGGCTGATCCTGCTGGAGAGGCACGAAGGGCTGATCCTGCTGGAAGGGGCCATCCCAATCCGGCATCTCCACCTTCCTATTTCCATGAAAATAAAATATAATTAAATTAAATGAAATTTTAGAGATATATATATATATATATATATATATAAAAATAAGCTCCTGGCCCTTCTGGGAGCCAGCCTGTG